>OX578139.1:152987909-153332909 GCA_951213105.1 Amaurobius ferox | reverse complement strand
ACACACCTTCTTAACTGGATCCATTATACACAAAACGGCTAATTAGGCTTGTAATTAGATGATTGAATCTTTAGCTTTTTGCACACCAATTAAGCCAGATGGGCGGCCTCTTTTAACGCTCTTCGAGACTTATTTGAAATATCTTATTGGCAAATCTTCAGCGATTAATGGCACCTTCGCGGTTGCGCCTATTGCCAACCCCATTAAGGATGGCTACCTTTAGTTTTATATTTAATGTTTAATGGATTCTGTACAGGGTTTGTGAGTTAAACGCTGCATGGGGCGAAGCAGTAACTGCTAGATGAAAATTGGGTGTGGGCATCATTTGTATTTATATTTTAAGGAGAAATGAAAATATGTTTTTAAAAGATGTATTATAAATAAAATAGTCTTGGATGTATGGACAATGTTAAATGTAAGGTTTAAATTTTGCATTAAGTTTTCAAATCTTAATATTGTTTTTGAAGTAGACCTCATCATATTTGCTTGATACAATCTATATAATAATTTTCAAATATTTTTGTCTTCCAGACCCCCTAGAATCCAAACTCTCTAGATCTTCCCTCCCCAGGGTGGAGGGGGGAATGTAGTTTTGAGGGATTTGGGAAGATTTTCATACTCTCCAGAAGCCCAGTACAAGTTAGAAAGCCGAATCTTTGCAAACTTATAATACTGAACAAAGCGCAGAACATAACGGAGCTAAATTTTTGATTCCCTCGAGGACCGGTAAAGATGTGGTTTTTTAGAGAAGGTTTTCCAGATCCTACAGAAGCACACTTGGTGGCTGAATACGTGCATATAGTTTCAACTACGTAATATAACTTATAATAGAGCTGCAATTTTGATTTCCCCCATGAGGCTTGAGAAAATGGACTTTGAAAAGTCATCCCAGATCCTCCTGAAGTACCTTCTGGTGACATATAAGGTTAAATATTTTCACAAGCAAGGGGAAGAATCAAACAGAGACGGCTTTTCTATTTTTGCCTCTAGAGCGGACAAATTGAGGGAGAGGTATAAGTCAAAAAGTTATACTAATCCCTCTAAAATCCATTCGGTGACATAAAGGGTTGAAACTGATAATATAGATGGCGAGACAAAACCTAACTTAATCAGATTTACCATACATCGTAAAACAAAATGAAACTTATTAAAACGATTTGCAACCGATTGTTTTAAGATTGTTTTGGACAGTCTTAAATATTAGTATGTAAATAATAGTTAACATCATAGAACATATATATATTGCCTTTATTAAAACATGCTTGTAATATGTTTCTACTGATATTTTGTAATATGTTAAAATATGTTTCCAAACATGTTTCTACTGAATAATTTTGACACCAATAATTAATACGATTAAAAATATTCAAAATGCCTATTAATGAGAGTGAATATATCATAAATAAAGGAAATAATATAATTAGGATATTAGTCACAAATACTCGCAGATAGGATGGATTCGTAAAGTATGTTACATCACGCTTCCAGTGCAGCAAATAATATGAGTAAACTTGTTTCACGCTTGTCAATCATCTACAGTATTGATTAGCCATCAACTGTGCCTACGGCAAAACTACGGGAAAACTTATTTGGTATAATTTTGCGAACCTAAATGATCATAAGGAGAACTTGAGTAACACATATAGGCACAAAATAACACAATAAAGCAGGATGCATATCGTGCTTATATACGTTGCTGAAGTTTTCCTTATACTTTGGACAAAGTGCATTTTACTTATTGAATAAATGACCATAGACAATGCAACTTATACCATGCACCCTGCTTGAAATTTATAAAAACAACTGTTCTAATACTGTATAAGTTTGTCAAGGCCTGTTCTGCTCCAATATTAACTTTTCGCTATGCACTGTTTCAATATTCGATGAGTGTCACCAAGGAGTAATGCAAAAGAACGTCACATGGTATGTGTGTTTTCTGCATGTGGTGTTATTGGTGCTGAATAGCGGTCAAAATAGCAAAATCAACATTTCTCAATAGACCGCACGAATTTGAGCTTGATTTGAAAAATAAATATTGTTTGCTCTTTCAGCATTATACCTTCTGCAAACATTATTGTGAGACCAAAAGACATTTATGCAGTTTTAATATTACTAAGATTTACGATACATAACTGCGAAATAAAGCGTAGACTCGTAGGCCCCCTGTTTACGATTGTTCTGGCCCGGGATGTCATGACCGTAAGACAGTGACATTCGACAAATAGAGTCCGACCATTCAGTAGAGGTGACATTCGACAATTACTGTGTATTTCAGTTGCCAGGACAGATGACAATGAAAGTTCAACAGTGATTTTCAATGTCTCAGACGATAAACAGAGGCGTGTAGAAAGTAAATCTGCTTTAAATATTTTGTCTATATGATTTTGAGCAAATATAATCCTGGTCTCACACTGTCAGATTCGCCTCCTTAACAGTATATATATAATTAATGTAAGTTAATCGTAGTTATAATATGTGTAATTATATAATGTTTATTTTAAAATTTAAAATTGTGAAAGGCAATGGTGTGGAAAGTTAATTATTAATTATATTTAAGGAACTCGAACAAATAATTAATAGTTGATAAATGCGGCAACGATGTAATGTACGGATATACTATCCACGATCAATAACAATATAAGAATGATTATTTAAGTGAATTCACCCAAAATTCACCATTTAATATTTAAAAAGCAAGCAACTTGATGTTTATCTCTTATTTGTCCACCACAATTATCTATATCAGATAAGTGAAATTGTGATTAGTACACCTCATTTTATTCTATTTTCCTTATAAGTACCTCGCTTATCCATATTAAGAGAATAATTGTAGCATTATTTACAATCTACGTCAGAAAATAAAGACCATCGAAATATATATAGCTTTAAATTGGAGTGAACCGCTTTCTGCTTCATGCCAAGTCCATTACATTAAAACATATCTTCCCTTTTAAAGTTTTAAAAGGTATAAAGATCAGAACTTTTACCCTGAACCATTATGCACGAAACAGCTAATGAGGTCTGTAATTAAATGACCGAGACGTTGGGTTCCTGCACCGCAATTAAGCAAAACGCAGAACCGTGGTTAATGCTCTTCTAGACATATTTTGTTGTTCTTATTTGCAAATATTCACTATTTAGCTACTCGTTTAATGTTAAGTTCATCACTTAGCCCCAATAAGAATTTCTTACTATCCTTCGGATAATTTTTTCTATAGAAAATTCAGCAATTGCCGTGAAAATAATGTTGGCTCTTGTGAAGTGATAAATAGAGCGAAGAGAGTGAAGTTAATGCATATCTTGAAATGAACGTACGAATTTATTCAGTTTCAAAGCGAGAACTTTTCCAATTGAAAGTAGATTGCAGAATTTTGTTTTAAATGTTATCGGATTATGAAAACAAGTTAGTAAATTACAAGATAATTCATTGAGAATATTTCTTAGGGAATAATACTTGCTCAACTCAAACTACGGAATTGGCATGTCCCAATATATTCAAATTTAAGTGAAATGTTAGACTTTTTATTTATTCCATTCTCATAGAATTATTTAAAACCTGTAACACATGAAACTGTAAAAGATTCAAACATGATAATTATTATGGGGTTTGGCGTAACGTCGGTGGCGTGAGCCCAAACAGCAAGGAATTATAAAAAATCATTTTCCACTGAAATTAAAAATCAAGGCAGTCTTTTCTCAAATCTATTAATACTAAATAGTGTTTCTTCTAAAGTTCGCGCTGTGTGTAAGCTCTTGTATAGAAATCCCGTTTGCTGTGATTATAGGCATTTGATTTAAATTTTAATATGAATAAGACACTACTCAGCTGAAATATCTTAAATTACAATCTATAACTATATTTCTCAATGCCGTTATATTTTCAAACCAACATCACTAAAATCAATTTAAGAATACAATAATAAATTTTACACTGTGGTATTATTATAAATTTTTGGAAATCAGAATGGGAAATGTCAATGTAAATCAGCACAAATTAATTTAATGTTGGCCTGAAGGAATTACAATATGCTACACGATTTTATTTGCTCAGTGATTGATAATTCATTTAAATGTGATTTTATATTTGCCAACATACCACACCGTATATATAAATGTGCTAATACGCTTTATAATTATGCCATGATTAATTATTAATACTTATGTAAGTTTAATATATGAACATAAAACAAAATTAGACATATTTACGAGTAAATTTATTGGGGCCTTACCTTCCTCTTATACAAAAATATTTTACCAGACCGTGGCTTCACAAAGTTTGAGTAATACTGATCCAGGATTAAATGCAATCATGCTGCCATATAAATGATACATTTTCCATACTAGTATTTCAGCAATGAAACTGTGTTATTGTTGAAATGCATCATAGAAAAGCAAAAGCTGCTCGTAATCTGTGAGTGTAGTCTATAACGCCGAAAATTATTGCTAACGTATTTAAATATTGTGTAAAGTTCCCACTATCTAAGTTACTAAGTTATAATAAGTTACTCTGTGCGGGCGGTATTGTAAAGGTTTCTACCTGACTTAAGTACCATTAATGATCTGCAACATTTAACAAACACATACTTTATTCCAGCTAACTTCGCTGACAACTCAATACACAATTACATACACAGAATATTTGCAAGCTAGTAGTATCATATCTATACCTCGACCTAATCTTAACCTTTCGTACTGAACTGAAATATCGATACTAATCAACTGTATCAAAAAGTATGTTACCAGACCCGAACCCGGGACTTGGTGCTTACAAGACCCACATTATAAGCATAGAGCAAAAGCTAGCTTCGGCTCCATTCTTATAATTCGAGTACAGGTTCCAAGCATCTTTGACCAAATGTATTTGCTGCCGCACAACTATTAAAACATAGCTATATATCAGTGGTGTAGTCGTAAAAAAAAAGTGGGGGGACGCTCTTTTTTTGAAGAATTTTAGCCAATACTGTATAATTTCTGTGATTGACATAGGGCTGGGAAGTATCGCGATACAAGTATCACACATGCAAAATGTCTTGAGTAACGACCCTGGTCACTAAATGTATTGTGGATTTTGTATTGAGATACTTTTTCAATTGTATCCAGTCTTTTTTGTTTGTTTTTCTTTTTTTACTTTCAAACTCGAACTCTTAACATGTTGATAAAATCAAAAGAATAATAATTATTTTAATTTTATTTAGTTATTTATTAAAAACCAAAAATTGCGCTCCAAAGCATATGATTCTCAGCTCAAGAAAGAAAAATCAATTAAGATTCTTGCATTTTGAAATGAAATTATCTCAAAGAACTTTCCATAGAGATACTTTTCATTGATAACATTGATTACTCATTGAATACATTGATTCATTGATTACATTGATACTTGTCATTGATTTCTCTAATGATTTTTTTAAAGCTTTTTAGCTTTGGAAACTTACTAAAATCCGAATGTAAATAAAATGTAAATAACATTTTTTTGTCTACAAACGTTTTTTTTTTCTAAAAAAAACCGAAAACCGGTTATTTTTGTAATAACCGCCATCCCTATCCATATGTTTTTTCAGAGGAAGCGTGACCAAATAATAATAATCTGAGGCCATCGGCCAAGCATTCCATCTATGCCAAGCTGCAGAGGGGTTATATGTATATATAAATTAAAAAGAAAAAGTGCGTCCCCTTACAAAATAAAAAGTGGGAGTACGCTTGAGATCAGGAGAAAAGGTGGGGGGTCTGCGTCCGCCCGCGTCCCCCCTCGACTACACCCCTGCTATATATACTCACATTACTGTAGAGACCATCCTTTTACTGCGTGCTTCCATTAATGAGCAGACCAACACCACAATCTCGTATAAAGATAACAGCTGAAGCTGACGAGATTATTCACTCTTGCATCTTGGATCTGACCTCTGATCTCACTTGATCTAATCTCTGACTTCTGCCTAACGCTTGCCGCGCTTATAGTTTTGGCCCGTCGTGAGTACGTGACTCTTGAATACAGAGTTGAGGCGGTTAGTGCATAAGTTAACATAATGAACAGTAGAATTAGCATTCAATAATATAATCCTCGCAATTGTAACCAATATTTGAATATGCAAGACCAAAAGACTCCAGGAGAAAAATTTTGTTTCTGCAACTGAAAAGCATGATAATTTCAAAATCAAGCTCGATCGATATTCAATTTTCCACAAACGGAAATAGCATAATTCAAATTAATCATGTGATTATTTATACTAAAATGGGATATAGCTTGAACAATTCCTTGTTACTTTCCTTATATACATAATGTATAAGGAAAGCATTGTGACGGAGTCGAAAATTCGACATCGAGTTTTCGACGGGCGAACACGTTTCAAGCATCCCTGATCACGAACCGAATATTTTTGAAGTGATGTCTGTGTGTGTGTGTGTGTGTGTGTGTGCGTGCGTGTGTGTGTGTGTGTGTGTGTGTGTGTGTGTGTGTCAGTGAGTCTGTGGAGGCGATAACTGACGAACGAATGGACCGATTCGAACGAAATTTGGTACAAAAATCCCAATCCTTAAGCACTGGAAGCCTATTGTTTTTATACGCAATCGAATGTTCAGTCCCCCCCCCCCTAAATTTTCGAGTAAAATTTTGAAAAAATCGTCAAAAAATCAAAACAACTAATCAAATTACGGAAATAGACATTTCTTATGTAATTTTTCATTAGAAACCGATTGGAATAAATTTTAAAACGCTAACACGAACCGTTCTCGAGATATTGCCCATTTTCAAAAAAATTATCAAAAAATAATTTAAAATAAAAAGAAAATATTTCCTATTAAGAAACATGTTCACTTTTCATATGTAATACCATCCGATATATTGGGTGATATCATTCTCGTGGATCTAGCTCGTTCCATTCATGAAAAATAACTTTGAGTAATGCTTTTGTATTTGAACGCCAATAGTTATTTATCTGCTGTAAGAAAAACTTATTTCTCCGTCCATAACGCTTGGCGAGATTTTGGCGACGAATTTAGGGGAATGTCGCCAACTTGGTGGCATTTTAATTGTTAAAAAATTGACAAAAATCTCGCCAAATGGGTAAAAATGACGCTAAATCAATGAAAATGACGACTAATTGAAGAAAATTTAATATCTTAGAAATAATTTAAGTATCTACTATAAGAATAACAGTTTTTTAGCTGTAAAAGTAGTAAATTCATTGCATTATATAAGGAAAGTCATGTGTTGCCCACATCAGATTTTGTAGTAAATGATCAATTCCCGATCAATTTAAAGTGATTGCAGCGCACCAAGGAGGAATTTAAAGTATTATGATAACAAAGTCAACAGCAAAGCGACATATGGTTAGATACGAATATTAGTTACAAAATTATAGAACATGATCTAGTAGGACGAATAGACATTAAGAACGAAAGGAAAGAGCAAACGGAAGGCAATAAATAGCCAAATCTGTATCATCAGGGCTAACGCGGTACGGCACTTGTAATGCTTCTCAAGCACTCTGTAATATGGAATTCAAATATGCATTGTCTCTGACAAAGGGTATTTTAAACAGATTATGCAATATATTTATGTGTATGCAATTGTTCGTTGTTGTATCATTCCTGAATATAATAGTGATTCGCCAATAATCATATTCCGTCAAATAAATGCATTTTGTAACAGTGTCATGCTCGAATCCTACTCAGATAATAATATACAACTTTGATTTTTATTACTTTCCCTGCAATACATGGTAAAGTATAGGGAAAGTATTGGAATCATGTCGAAAATCGCAAGTCGAGTTTTCGACGGATCTACGCGTTTCGAGACATCTAGAATGCGAAAAAATTATTTTTAGCATGACGTCTGTGTGTGTGTCTGTGCAATGTATGTATCCATTCTAACTCAAAAACTAATCGACTGAATTTCATAAAATTTGACAGGTAAGTCACTTGGATGTGACCCTGGTGCTGTTTAGTTTTTGGTATGATTCGTTAAAACAAAACCTGCTTTTTTTTGCGAAATGGCCCTTGAAAATTTAATTTATCCGCTCTAGCTAAACTACTAATTTACCAAATTTCACAAAATTTGGTAGATAAGTTACTAGTTGGATACTCTGGTGCTGATTAGAATATGGTACGATTCGGAAAATAGGAATCCGCCTTTTTTTACGAAATGGCCCACAAAATTTTCCTGTATCCACCCTAGCTAAAATACTAATTGACTGAATTTCAATATTTCGTAGATAAGTTACTTGTGGGACACCATGGTTCTGTGTAGATTTTAGTACGATTCGGAAAAGAACAACCCACTTTTTTACGAAATGGCCCGCAAAAGTCTACAAAATCTAAAAAAAAAAATACTACGTATGCTGAAATGTATCAATTAAATTCTTGTTTTATACGTAATTTTTGACGACGAAAAAAATATAACACACTCCATTATACTTTAGGACTAACCGTTCTCAAAATATTTGAAATTTCTTGCATTTTTGTTACGCCGCTATCGGAAAAATGTCCAATTACCAAATAAAAACAAAAATTGAATTAAAAATGCAAATTTAGTTTTATTTGGTGCAATTAAACTCACTCTAATGAATTATTAAAGATATAAAGAAAATATGAATTTTAGTCTGCAGGGAAAGTCATGTGCTGTCCACATCAGATTTTTTCATCTGTCTTGCTTTGTTGCAGAGTTCGTAATCCTAACATTTTAGTTTATCCGCTTGGGGCCATGCAATCACTTTTATTTGTTTTGTATTGTTACTTTACCATAGACGGACAAAACGTGTTTACTTATGAACATTCCCTCTCATAGTTATTGGAGTAACTAAGGAATTTCCTAGCAACCCTGTACTTATAATATATCTAATTATACTAGCAATAGATCTAAATGGGTGAAACCGGTTTCATTGCATATGGTAGTACATAAAGCCAGGATAATAATTAATTTTAGTTAGGGCTTTAACTGGCAAGATGCTCACATTTTTAACTCAAGGTATTAAACTTAAAGCTACTGATTCAGTCTGAAATTAAATGATTTAAACACAATGTTTCTGTTACCGTAATTAAGCAATACGGAGGGCCGTTTTCAAGGCTCTTTACAACTACTTTTCAAGCTTTAGTTTCAAATCGTTCATGTTTAGCCACTTGTTTAGTGGTACGCCTATCATTTCACACCTTGAAGGATGATTTATCTGTTTTAAATTGAATAGTTTTTAACTGTTGAAAAGGTAGTGTCTTAGTCATATAATAAATGTAGCCTAGTCGGTTCATGGACGCAAAAATCTGTGCATGAATTTAATGAGTTTCACATATATAAAAATCAGAGAGGTGTAATATGAACTGGAAATGTAGATGCTTTTAAGATAGTTGTGTGATATCCATTGGAAGTAATTGTTAAGCAGCATGACCCCCAAATGAATAAATTAGCATGTTCCAAGATATGCAAGCTCTTTAAAAATACATTGTATTTTACTTTCAGAATTGCATATTTGTGCAGGGTATACGAAATAGGATCCAGCACTTAAAATGATTGATGCCGATATGTACTTAATAAAATATAAGTTCGGCAAGAGAGAATATGTATAAAATGTTCCAGACCAATATGTAATCATACTGTCATTAAAGGGTTGTATTTCAAGGATATTGCATTCCTCCAGTAAAATTTGTATTCATAACATTTATATTATGATTTGCATTGACATTTACACTATTTTTTTCGCCGTTAAGTACCTTGCGTATCTACATTTAGAGGAATAATAATGACATGCTTTATATGTCAGGAAATAACGACACCAGAAACATCGATAGTTTTAAATGGGGCACTAGTTTACAACTGCATGTGGGTAAAATAACTCTATCCCCCTTAAAGTTTCAGAATATGTTAACGGAATACTTTTTAACTCTAATTGTCCTAACGAAACAAGTAACGATACCTGTAATGAAATGACCGAAACTTCATGTTTCGGCATCGCAATTATACAAATGAACGCATTTAACGCCTTTCAAGAGGCATGTAATAAATTTTAAAAATATGCATTATTCAGTCGCTGGTTTAAGGTTGGGCTCATCATTTATCTGCATAAATGGTGAGAATGAATATTTAAGTTTAAAATTATTTTAACCCTCTAACGATGACGGGTAATTTTCGACACAAGAAATATATTTTCTACGCCGCATATGGTGATGTATGTATTGCATTCAGCAGGATATCTTACACGAGGAAATCACACTTCATAGAGCATATGTAACATTTCTAACAGCATGTTTCTTCTAAATTCTATATTTGCATCGTGTATAATTCTCTATCTTTTCTATATTTATTGTGTGAATATTAAGAAAATAAAACACTTTTCAAAATATTCCAATTCTAACATGTTTTACAATAAAATTGGCGAAGCAATACATGCACAAATCTGAAAAAAATTCTACAGCCAAAAAATTCTAATATTTTATATCTTTGGTATTTAATCACAAAATTATCTTACATATTTATCTATTTACTTTTTGTAAATTTCAATGGAATTTTAGGAGGAGATTAAAATGTACTTCTTAAGAGATTATATTATAAACATTTGGTGATGCATAGATCACAGTTTATTCAGAAACCGGCACTCAACTCTTAAATCGCTAGACACACTTTTAAAAACTTTCAATTAATCTATAATAATAACAAAACTCAAATGTTATTAATTTTTTGCAGTATTAGATAACGAGAATGACAATACACTCTAAAACTTTGACATCATTTAAAGAAATAATGGCAGTTTCATAAAATTTTGCATATTCCACTACAAAGAACAGGTCTTGACCTGGTAAGTGTGTGGCTTCCCCTTAAATCAATGAGTCCCAATCATAAATTATCTATGGCTTTGAATGGTGATTTCGATTTCTACTACATATCAGTTGTATTTCATAAAATGTATTCCATTTGAAGTATTAAAAGGCAAGGAATGCACACTTTTAAACATCAACAATTTAACAGAAACGGGAAATGAGGCTTGTAATGATATGGCTGAAGCGTTTCGTTTCTGTACCGCAATTAGTCAAGTAACCATATTTAAAGGGCTTCTCGACATATTGCATATATCTTCTTCTCAGAAACTCGCTAACACTGAGTTTATTTATTACCCCATTAAGGATTGCTGTCAAACTTTAAGTGTAAAACTGTGTTAAGAAATTTGCTCAACTTTTTTGACAGCAATGAGGGATCTTGATATATGATAACAGCAATGAATGTTCTCCCTACACGTATGCACTATATATATATTCAAATGAAAAAATGCACTATATATATATGCACTATACATATATTCAAATGAATGGAAAAGTGAAAACAATGCTTAATAATTATATGCACTTTTCCTTAATTATTTAATAATAATTATTAATTACTTAATTACTTAAATTACTAATCCTTTATTATTAACTATTTAATAGTTATTCTTAATTATTATTAATTTAAAAAAGTCATTATTATTTAATTATCTAATTTTCCTTAATTTTTTAATAATAATTTTAAATAAGCATCGTGTTTTTAAAATCACCATTTAATAAGCTTCGAAAATAGAAATTATTCAGAAATATTTAAACATAGATACAGGGTGTTTGAAAGCTAGCAGTTGAAGTTTTTTGAACAATTGATTTCAGGCATATAGTCCCAATTGTTAAACTCCTTTCAATAAAGTAAAAAGGTATGCAATAGTAAAATAATGTACAATATTTTTTACAAATAACTACATTTTTAGACAGCCTTTGCAGCGGCAAAGGGTTACATTTCAAAAATATTACTCCTTAATTTAGTGAAACAAAAAAAATCGGATCTCAATAGGGCAAATTTTAGACGAAATAAATTGTAAAAATGTCCTAACTTAAACCAATTTCTTGTGATTTTTTGATATGCACGCAACCGCTACAACATATGAATCCAGGGAACGGTCACACATTAAATAAATCTACAAAAATCATTTATCAGGTTTTTTAAATTATTTTCAGCAGTTTGTCTTTGAAAGTATTAAATACAGACAGATGATTTTGGTTAAAAGTTATTTTAAACTTCAAATAAGATAAACAAATGATAATTGTGACTTATTTGGTCTGTCAGCTATTTCCATGAAAGAATTTATAGAAAAGTAATTATCTCATTTCATTTTTGAAATCAGTCGGAGATCTTGGTAGCTTTCGAAACTTAGAGATCGACTGCCTCTCTCTCTCTCTTTTCGCCGCACATCATAATCATCTTACAGAGTTCAGCATTACTGAACAGCTCCATTTAAACTATAGTTATGCAACAAAGTTACTTGAATGCTCAAATAGAAACTGTAAATCGACATAATAGTGCTGTTATAATTTTACTGAAATATTTGAGCAAAATAAAATTAAATAAATTGTGAAACTTTTTGTAATTATTTGCAACTAAAACTGATATGTGAATGCCCCTTATTTCCCAACGAAAATGTTAATCCGTGATAACTATGTTCTATTTGATTATATTATATCCAAAGTTTTATCAGATTTTCTATATATGGTATGTGTGGTACGAGCAACATTTTTGCAATTTAAAATTTTTCACAAGAGGAGCTGTGTAAAATTTTATATATTTATATTTTTTTTTACAAAAAAAATGCACATCATTTAAAACATTGTCACACAATTTCCTACCTTATTTAAAGGAGCTAAGGAGTCGTAGAAGTGCAATAAACAGAGTGAATTCCATTGATTCACATTTTAGTTTGTACCTCTTCTCCTATACGTTAATAATACCTAAAAATTTCAGGACTAATAAGAGAATACCTGTAGCATATATGATGGTTTTTTCAATAAGGTAAGTCTGATAATAATAATTTTTTAAATTGTAAAATCTCCATGAATGTATTAAAATTTTAGTTTGATATATTTTGCTGGCGCGCATGATTGCAATAAAACTACTGCTTAGAGAAACAAATATATTGCTGATTAATATGTAAAAGCATGCATTCAAGAAGTTATACTTAAAAATAAAAGCATTTGCACAATCAGTTTTAAGAAATGAAATTTAAAAGTAAATTAAATTAAATTAAAATGCGCATTCATTTTTTTTAAACTTTAACTATGCAAATGTTTTTATTTTAAAGTATGACATTTTGAATGGATACTTTGCATCATAATCAGCAATATTTTTACTTCCGGAAAGCAATAGTTTTGTTGCAGTCATGCGCGCAAACACCATATATCAAAATATTTTTCTTATAAAATCATGAATATTATACAATTTTAAAAATGCCATTATCAAATGCACTTTATTGAAAAAATAATCCTATACGCTACAGATATTCACTTATTCGCCAAAAAAATTAGGTATTATCGATGTATAGGAGAAGAGGTGCAACATGTAAATTATGGGAATTTTCTCTGTTCATGACACTTTTAAGACTTCTGAGACCGCTTGAATCATTTCTACAATTAGAACAAAGTGTCCGCAACCAAAGGTTCAAGAAAACATACGTTGTTCATTTTTTAAGCATATTGTATACTAGCAGCATACCCGTTCTTCGTAAGAAGTATTTAATATAAAGGAACTTAAAAATCACAATCATGTGCAAATTTCTATAGTATACAAAATGACATTTTTAATCAAAATATTCTGTTAAAATATCTTAATACAAAGCTCCTAAAAAGAAGATTAAGAATCTCTGTTCTCGCTATCCAAAATTATCTTCACAGGCAAATCTGAAGAATAAAACTTTCTGGCCCCCTTAGTAATCAAGTTTAAAAAAAAAGAATAGGATCAATATATTTAAAATGGAAGGATTAAAATTGTATGGGATCCGTACTACTTGTAGAAAATATAACCTGAATTAGTACATTACAGGTATAAATTGTAAATATCATTAAACCCGTAATTGATTCTAATATAAGACAGAATGAAAGTACTAAAATTGTATGGGAATATATATATATATATATATATCCGTACTACTTATATTGTCGAAGATTAAAATATATGCCAGTGTGTTAGTAGAAGATTGCTCGTATTTACAATATGAGTCTCAGTTAAGTGATGATTAAAAAAGTGACGCCTTTATTAGAATCACTCAATGAAATTGAGTCTTTTACTTACATGTTGCATTACACGTTAGACAAACAATAAATTTTTACTTGTCCGCAACTAACGAGCGTCTTCAATCAAAAATATTTTTATTTATTTATTTTTCCTTAAGATTTGCTTTCTATTCAATTGATAATTTATTATCATCACTTAAGAGAAATTGACATTACGGGAAATAATAATTTATTTCTAGAGACCATTTCATTTCATTCCCAGTAATACATAAGACTAAAAATTTACTTTGTCGTTTGCTTTATGAAAAATTTTCCCTTTACGAATCCACACTCCTGTTCCAAAATTTATGTATAAATAGCAAATATGAAAAAAAGTAGCTGGAGTGTGGCTGAACTCGTCTTTTTCATACCAGAATATATTTTATTAGCTTTTTTTTTTCAAATTTTATATGAAAAAAATTGAAAAATCGGTGTCATGTATCGAAATGATTACAATTATAACGTGATATCCTTCACTTTAAAGGTCTTGAAATTTTTTTCGAGTAATAATTCCCCCTGAGGGCGGGTAACTTACCGCCCCCTCCGAGCTGGGCTAATTATGTCACGAACAAAAAACTGTATAGCGGCTGCTTTTTACAACAATGATTGAAATTATAGTTTCGTGATTATTGAGCCATAAACCCTTTTATTCATGATTATGCCAAATTTTGTAGAAATAAATTTCGAAGTCTTTACTCGAATTATAAAAACGTTCTATATAGTTCTAGATTTTTTATAACAAAGCCAGAAATAAAGTTTAGTGAATATTCATTAATATTTGTGGCCACTATCGTCTGCACAAGAAATAGACCACAGACAGACGGACATCACTGCAAATATATTGCCTTCAAGCTCGAATTCGAAAATTTTCGTGGAAACAATACTTTCTCAAAACTACATATGAGAAAGTAAAACTATTTATATTGCATGTAAAATGATTATATGATCCATAGGAATGCTCGTAATAACTCTTGATAGAATTTATTTGTTGATATTTCCTCTTAATAATTCCTATTCCTTTCAGCCCGTAAAATATATGTTAGATGAGCAAACTTATGATTTGTACTGGACATCTAATCGCTTATTTTCCCTATGAGCACCTTTATATCTGCATTAGCAAATACAGTGTGGCATGATCTATAAGATGTGTCAAAATATAGCGTCACTTAAGTCTGATAGCAGTAAATGATGGGAAATTCTTAACAGCTTTCTGGGGTATTACATGAAACCAGTACTTCCTTTGGTTTTTAAAGGTCTAAAGTGAATACTTTTGAACATTAACCATTATGCACTAAAAGACTACCCAGGTCTTAAAACGACAAATATTTCGCATTTCTGTTTCCCAATTAAGCTGGAGATCTTCATCTAAAGCGAAAAGCTGTCTTAGAGTGTATTTGCTAATTTTAAGCATTTTAGTTTCTCGTTTAACTTGGAGTATATCGTTCGAATCTACTATTAAAGCTAACTACTAAACGTTAAGTTTAAAGTTGTTTTAAGGCATTTTGTATAATTCTTGTGAGAGTAGACTCGTTTATTTATATAATAAATGCATAATGTGGTTTCTACGTGTAGTCAGTTCTATGACTATTAAATTGCCATTGTTTAAGACATATAGTATAAAACTCTTGTGACAGTAGACTCGTTCTACCTGTATTATAAAATAAATACATAATGTGGTTTCTACGTGTAGTCAGTTCTGTGACTATTAAATTGGCAGTGTGTAAGACATTTTGTACAACACTTGTGGCAGTAGATACTCGTTCAGATATAAAATAAATACCTAATGTGGTTTCTGAGTGTAGTCAGTTGTGTGGCCGGTTAATTGGAAATGTTTGACATTTTGTACAACTCTTGTGACAGTAAAGACTCGTTCAGTTATAAAATAAATGCATAATGTGGTTTCTACTTGTACTCAGTTCTGTGATTATTAAATTGGCAATAGAGAATTTAGTTAGCAATAAGAGACATTTTGTACAACTCTTGTGGCAGTAAATACTCGTTCAGTTATAAAATAAATGCATAAAGTTGTTTCTACTTGTAGTCAGTTCTGTGACTATTAAATTTTCAATATTTAAGACATATTGTATACAATTATTGTAACAGTAGACTCGTTCTGTTATAAAATAAATACATAATGTGGTTTCTACTTGTAGTCAGTTCTGTGACTATTAAATTGACAACTATTAAGACATATTGTATACAATTCTTGACAGTAGACTCGTCTGTTATAAAATAAATACATAATGTGGTTTCTGGGTATAGTCAGTTCTGCGGCCGTTAAATTGGAAATGTTTATGATATTTTGTACAACTCACTCTTGTGACAGTAAATACCCGTTCAGTTATAAAATAAATGCATAATGTGGTTTCTACTTGTAGTCAGTTCTGAGACCATTAAATTGACAGTGTTTAAGACATATTGTACAACTCTTCTGACAGTAGAGACTCATTCAGTTATAAAATAAATACATAATGTGGTTTCTGCGTGTAATCAGTTCAGTGGCTGTTAAATTGGAAATGTGTATGACATTTTGTACAACTCTTGCGACAGTAAAGACGCATTCAGTTATAAAATAAATGCATAATGTGGTTTCTACTTGTACTCAGTTCTGTGATAATTAAATTGGCAATAGAGAATTTAATTAGCAATAAGAGACATTTTGTACAACTCTTGTGACAGTAGATACTCGTTCAGTTATAAAATAAATACATAATGTGGTTTTTGCGTATAGTCAGTTCTGTGACTGTTAAATTGGAAATGTTTATCATATTTTGTACAACTCTTGTGCCAGTAAATACTCATTCAGTTATAAAATAAATGCATAATGTGGTTTCTACTTGTAGTCAGTACTGTGGTTATTAAATTTTCAATATTTAAGATATATTGTATACAATTATTGCGACAGTACGCTCGTTCTGTTATAAAATAATTACATAATGTGGTTTCTGCGTGTAGTCAGTTCTGTGGCTGTTAAATTGGAAATGTATATGATATTTTGTACAACTCTTGTGACAGTAAATACTCGTTCAGTTGTAAAATAAATGCATAATGTGGTTTCCACTTGTACTTAATTCTCTGACTATTAAACTGCATGTCAATGTTTAAGACATTTTGTACAACTCTTGTGACAGTAGAGACTTGTTCAGTTATAAAATAAATACATAATGTGGTTTCTACGTGTAGTCAGTTCTGTGACTGTTAAATTGGTAATGTTTATGATATTTTGTACAACTCTTGTGACAGTAAAGGCTCGTTCAGTTATAAAATAAATGCATAATGTGGTTTCTATTTGTACTTAGTTCTGTGATTATTAAGTTGGCAATAGAGAATTTAATTAGCAATAAGAGACATTTTGTACAACTCTTGTGACAGTAGAGACTTGTTCAGTTATAAAATAAATTCATAATGTGGTTTCTACGTATAGTCAGTTCTGTGACTGTTAAATTGGTAATGTTTATGACATTATTTACAACTCTTGTGGCAGTAGAGACTCGTTTAGTTATAAAATAAATACACAATGTGGTTTCTACGTGTAATCAGTTCTGTGACTGTTAAATTGGTAATGTTTATGACATTCTGTATAACTCTTTTGACAGTAGAGACTCGTTAAGTTATAAAATAAATGCATAATGTGGTTTCTACGTCTAGTCAGTTCTGTGACTCTTAAATTGGTAATGTTTAAGACTTTTTGTACAACTCTTGTGACAGTAGAGACCCGTTTAGTTATAAAATAAATGCAAATCGTGCTTTTTACGTTTTGTCAGGTCTGTAACTATAAAATTGGAAATTGAAGTACCAGCTTGTATCAGCTAATTTTTTATGAAAATCGAAACAGAATACATAGTAGGGCTCAAGTTAACAGCTTTTATAGAGGTTCACAACTTTATGTCACATAAAAAACTTTCTTTCCGCCCTTAAGGATATAGGCTAATCGATATTGAGTAGCGCATAAACGCAAAACTTCAACGTGGAAGCTGTTATCTGCAATGACAGCGTAAGCCTAATTAAGAATATATTGGATCCCAATAAACAAATTAGCACGCGATATTGAAGCCCACTAGCAGCTTTTTACTTTCTTATACTACAGAATATGGTTAAGAGAAGTGTTATTTTCTGAAAATTTTCGATTCCGCGATTGTGTTGCTAATATATATTGTGTTGCTAATAAGACCACCTAAACAAATTTTGGGTATTTTTACAGTGATATCCGTCTGTTTGTGATCAATTGCTTGTATACACGATAGCTGCCACAAGTATAAATGTACTTTTATGAAACTTTATAAAATATCTTGACATAGATATATGTTATTAAAATATCTTGGCATAGATATATTTTTTTTAAATTCGAGAAAATTTATTCAAAAATCAATATCCTTTGAGCATGGAAGAAGAGGACAAAATTTGAAATAATTGTGCATAAAAGGGGTTCTTTTTGGCTCAATGATCATGAAATTTAAGAGTTTCAATCTTTGTATTGAAACGTAGCATCGATATAATTTTTATGTTCGTGACGTATTAAATTCTCAGGGTAAACGGTTCTTCCTCCCCCGAGGGAATACATTGTGAAACTTAGTATCGTCCGAAAAATTTTGAGCCCTTCGAAATGAAGGATGAGATGCTATATTTGAGATCATTTGGACTAACGATACAGATTCTTTTAAAATTTTCTTGCAAAATTTGCAGAAAAAAAATTACAAACAACTTAAAATGAATTCTGGTATGAGAAGGTCACAGTGAGTCACACTACAGAGAATCCTGGAAATTAATGGTGGGGTTAGATAACTTTGTAATAACGCAATGATAACGTTATGTTATGTGCTCTGGAATATTTTACTGAAATTAATAACTAGCGTAGATTCTGAAAAGCATTACAATGTTTCTAGTTATTCAGCATTAACGACACGGTATACGTCAAAACAATATTCAACCTTAGTCCACAGTCGAGCGATAGCGTCATTGCAATTACTGCGACTGTCGTGACGGAATTCGTCACTCCTTTGTAAACTGCATAACTTCTGTACTTTTTAAACTTTTATTAATTTATCTGTGTCCTGGAACCCTCTTGTCAATGTATATATTTTAGCATATTTAAACGTATCAAAATCTGTATTAAATTGTGGCCATTTTTATTCCATAATAATTTTCGCACACTCGGGGAACGGCGTCCGTTAGTCTGGGTCGCGCCTGTTTGCTGGCGGAGACAAGTGTCTTCGTTCTTCTTGACTTCAAGTGGCAGCTGCACGTGCCTTAAACTTTTCCGTTGTGGGGGCGGATCCCTGGAGGTTTTGAAATGGAAAGAATTTTGGATTGGAGGAAATGTGAAGATGTGAGCCCCTTGATAATTTTAATTGGCCGGGTCCTGGATCCACCCGGAGTGTTTAAAAGCTGTGTGATTCTTGATTCGGGGCTCTCTCCCTGGAAACATCTTCGAACCCACGACCTGCGCGGAATTCATCCCCCAGGTTGAGTCCCGTCGCTGTGGGGGTCGGGAGAGATGCCACCTCGAGCTGCCACCGTCGCCTCTGCTGAGATCTGATGCCTTGCCCTCGCCGATCGTCGACCGCTGTGTGGATGATGATTGAGAACCTCACATGAATCCTTGACCGGGAATAGTCAAAGCAAATAATGATACTGCAGACCCTTGGAGTTCCTGATCCGGCACCTTGCCGGAAACTGCGGTTCTGCCGTTCCTGCTGGAGCGGGGCAATGTTTGCCCCGAGGGAATCTGCCAGTGGATGCCTACGCTTTTCCTACCATGAGTCCTTTTCAAGTTTTGTGAGGTAAGCCTTGGTTATTTAGACGTGCTGTTGGCAGACGTCTGGACTTCAGCGTCGACTCTGAAGAACACTTCGCCTTCGATTTCAGCTGCCTTCATTAATTGTATTATATATTGTTTAACTTCAGCTACCATCCTTAATTTAAGAATTAAATGCATCTAAAGTAATTTAAATTATTCGAATTCTTAGCGTTCTTCGAGTGTGTATTCTCTCTGACCATACCATGTTTTTGTGGAATAATTGAATATGTGATATGTAATTCGGGAAAAATTGGATTTAAGAATTGATATTTTAATTCCGGCAAAGAGCCGATGATTCTTGGTAGAAGAGGTCCAGTGGGTTTCAGTTATTAATTCAGAAATTGTATTTGATATGCAACTCCACTTCTTGAGTAATTAATAAATTTGAATTTAAATTTAAATTGAGTTTTTATTTGAGTTGAAATTGTATTGATTTATGTGTTTTCAGCTTCTGGTGAATTCTTGAAGGTAAAGGTAATCTCTTTGTACTTTTGGTATTTGTTGGGTTTCCTTCACAGGTCATCAGTTGGAATTCTCCAACTGACGGGAGGTGTGTTTCGAACCTGGGTGTGTAAATTTGGAGAAAGTTAGACTTTCTCGGTCTGCCGTGTCGAGCGGGAATCCATTGCGACTTCTGATGCCCTCGGAATTCCCGGTTTGACACGACTATTTTCTTCATATCGACGGTATTCGTAATTAATGTATATTTTTGTGTAGTATGTGTTAAATGTAAAAATCTCATTTAAGATTACAAAACATGCCAGTACTATCTAATCAGCGGATTACTATCTAATCAGCGGATTGGATTCTGATAAAATTTAATTAATACAGCTGATTCACCAAGATATTCTTAAGTATTCAGTCTTTGAAATATTAAGACACAAATTGGAACTAGCAAGCATATGGCGTGCAATTATACATATGCGCAAGCATATGGCGTGGGAAGGGGTGTGGAATTTTTTTAAACCACCTAGGAGACTGTAGGTTTTAATACTTTAAAACCTATTTTTTGAATACTCTTGACAAACTAGAAGGCTGAAATTTGGCATTTTAGAGTGCCAACATTGGAACAAAACCCAATTGGGTCAATTTTCGATTGAGATGATTATTTTCGACGCTGTGTTCCCTGCATTGTTAAATAAAGATTCATTTTTCTCTTTAAGAGAGTTGGTTTCTCTGTCTTTTACAGGCTTAAATACTAGTGATTATATATTCATGTAGAAAACATGCAAGATATAATTTATCCGTCAATATATTTTACATAAACCTACTACATTTAGGCAGCAAAATATATGGCATAAAACCAAAGTTATTATTTACACTGAATTTTTAATGCATTTTTCTTCTTTTAAGTACTTAATTTATTTACATTGCTAAACTAAGACTGGCAGGATTTGCAGTATATATCTAAAGATAACCACTCTTGAAACGCTGATTGCTCTTAATGGGGGATATTTTTTCTACAGCGTGATGGGTGAATTACATAAAAAAAACCATTCCCCTTAAAGTTTTAAAAGGGTATTCGGCACAAATCTTTTAAAGTCAACCCTTCTGCAAAATAGCTAATGAGAACTGCAATTAAATGACCGAAAGTTTCGTATCTGTACCGTAATTAAGCAAGATGAAGAATCTCGCTTAACGCGTACCCTCACCAATTCTCTCAGCGTTTATTTGCAAATTTTCGGCGTTTAGTCGCTCATTTAGTTTGGGGTTTATCACGGAACCGCCATTATGGGGGGACTTATGAACGTTAAGTCTAAAGTTATTTTAATAATATTGCACAACTGTTGTGACAGTATTGGCGGATTTGTTAAAAGGACAAATGTGATGGGGGTGTATTACAGCAATAGCGAATCTTTAATGAAAAGGAAGCACGAATGCATTAATTTGAGCGTTATTGCAAATTTGAATAAATATCAAAGTCAATTAACTTCCCTAATAAAATTGTCTAACTGGTAATCCCAAAATATATTTTGATGACAATTAAATTATTATGTTTTTACTGTAAAATTCTGATAAAAATAATATTAATTTATTATCTAACAGTGCAATAGTATAGTATTTATTTATTTTTATTTATTTATAAATGTTGTTAAAATGTAGGTTATATATTGGTTATTTTGGGGGTCACCAAGATTATGTAGTCCCCGTAAAAAAATTGGTTGAATTTAAATAAAAATATTGTTAGAAATAACTTGCAAGCACTCCATTGAGATAGCATGCTGTCGGTGCAAGCGATTAGCACATACTAGCACATGTACAAATAATGTTAAACATATATCACAGATCTAAAATTTAATTTTTTTATCTTGTCTACCAGAATTGTTTTATAAAAATTCTCAAAGGGCTCAAAATTAAAATTGCATATTGGGTTCTGTATTAAGTACGACAGATACATTTACTACTCATACCACACCACAGTCCAATTGAACGCCGGCAAGCTTATATACATTCTATGAAAATTTCTGGAAGAGAACGTAAATCTTGAAGTTCTTGGTCAATCCCCAAAATTCGATGAGTTCCAAGAATTTGACAAAAGTCGCCATGTTGGAAATATTTCAGCAAATTTATTGCCAAGATCAAGCGACCAGGATCTTTAAAATATAATCATGGTTTTCTGTCAAGTTTTGGTAACAATATGTTGTCCCTTTCATTATATACTTCCGTTCTGATTCTGTCCCATTTCTTTATGACTATGATTTAGTCTATGTGCCGCTCCTTTAGATGTTTTAAAATCAAGCAGCTTTAAAGATACATAGTTTAGTAAAATATTAATAACAACTAACTAAATTTTTCTTTTATCTATTTGTAGATAATGCATTTTTAAACATGTATTAAAAAAGTAAATATTGCCAAATAACTTGTTTTGAGAAAATAAAATGACAGATATAATCTTGAAAAACAAATCCACTAGGGAATATAAATGGAATGATATTAAGTAAAGATACAAAATATCGTAAACTAAACAATGTATTAAACCTGTTTGCCGTTGCCGAATGTTATTTTTCAAGCTTAGTTAGAAATGAATACTTTTTAGTAAAGTGCAATGGTATTTGTGAAAACACTTAAAGTTTGTAACACCGAAGATGAATCATTCTAAATTTAAATCTTAAGACTAATAATTTTGAAAATTGTTGAAAATCTACATTTTGTTTTACATAGATTTTAAAATAAATATGTGATTTGTGCTTGAATTTAAACTATCAAAATTTAAATATTTTCAGTTTGTTTAATTACTATACTATTAGTCATACTTTCATTCACAATGAGGGTAAGATTTCAAAGAACATTTATTTTGTCAATGAAATAAATGTAAAGATATAAACTGTTCCTATGATAGCAACTAGGATTTATGGATCAGCATTGATGTTTAGTGATATTCAGCTCTCCGATAATATGTTACCTGTATAATCAAATTATCGGAAATACTCAGACTGCTGTACAAAGAATAATTTTTAAGTTGATATATAAAATAATAAGTGGATGTCTATGTCCAAGATACAATTCTTTCCATCAATAATAGTTAATTCACAATAGGAGTATATTTTAAAATATTTTCTTATTTAGTACTTACAAGAAATCCAACAGTATGTTTTTCATTCAGCGTTTTGTGGTAGGAACAAAGTCGTAGTTCTAAAACTTTCAATTATTTTCAATCACTTAAAGATAAAAAATATATTTCTTACTACACTAAGTATCATTCATTTTTTCTTTCACATGACGCTTGATGTTGCCATTCATCATAAGATTAGCATTTTACTTGATTAATATTTTACTTGCTATTTTCCCAGAGAGATACTTTCAGAACATTCTGTAAGAAAACATATTTGTTTTCTCGGATGGGGTTGGGATAATCATGCCAGCATTTAAATACCAAGCATGTGTTCATGGGAAAAAATACAACATTAATCTTTGAGCTACATTACGTATTTGATTATGGTTATATATTGATTTGGATGGTTACATTATTGATGTTTCTATTTGTAACCTTGTTGTTTTATAAAACACAATTCCTTATTTAATTGAATTTAAAACTGAAATTTTAAAAATATGTTTCTAAGCAAATACATATGTTGAATAACGTCACCGATTTCGATAAAAATTATCTTCACGGGCAGGTCTGAAGAATAAAATAACCTGGTTCCGTTTGTAAGCAATTTTACAAAAAATATGAAATTGAATCAATAGATGCAAAATAAAAGCGCTAAAATTGTATGGGACCCGTACTACTTATATTCGCAAATATTAGATTATATGCCCTTGTGTTAGTAGAATATTACACGTATTACAATATATGTGTTTCTAAAATATCTGCAATTAAAGTAAAATAGATGACAAAGTTGAAAATAATAATAATCCCCATAATATTTAAACCATGAAGCCGTAATTGATGACAATATATGTCGTATATTCCAATATACCAGCACTTATGTTTTCGTAGATTTATTCGCGCATTTGTAGAAGATTGCCAGCACTGCGTCCAATATATAAGTGTCAACAATTTTTGCCAGAATAAAACAATAACGTAATAAATTGAAAATATCAATTATCTCCGAAAATAAATGTTTAAACCTGAAGACCCTAATTGATATAATCTGATCAAAAATACAATAAACAGCATTTTATATACATATTTTTAACACTTTACAACAAAGTTGAAAAGTGTTTATGACTTTGTTCATTCTGTCTGTCTGTCCGTTAGCACGATAACTGCCGTAAAAATGACTTAATCAAAATGAAATTTTAGTATGTTGTTCAGACGATCTGTAGGACCTACGGGAAAATAAATGAATAATATCACCCAATTAGTTTTGGATTGAACCCGGGTTGAATAAATGAAATACATTGAGCCCTACGGGACCTAATTTTTCAAACATTGTTTTCAGCGGATTCAAATTCACAAATTGCTTCGAAATTTTTAGGTAATATTCAAATTATTCCATAAAATATATAAAAAACTCAGCGAAATATATTCAGTAGTTTTTTAAATAAAAATTAAAATAATAATAACACCTCTTATATGAAACGATCACGTGACCACGATATGACAGTATCACGTGATCCACTTCAAAATGATATATGGCATCCATCTTGTCTCAAAATCGTGATTTTTAAAATTCTTTTTATTTCATATTGAGTGCTGTATTCGTCTTAAAACCACTTCATTTCGGTTTAAATTCTGTGCATCTACATACTAAAACAACGCAATTACAATATATATGAGTTTAAATGGTCATCCAAATTTGATTATTTCTACAACGAAGCCTATTTTTCACTTATGAAAAATGTAAACAGCAAAATGTGTAGGATGAGTTGTATAGGAATTGCTGTATTTTTTTAAAGCAAAAGAATTTAGCTCATGCAGTCTGCATAGCTGATATGAAAGAAATATTCATTGACTTTACCGAGAGAAGGACGATTTTTTGCGATGAAGTTTTAAGCATAGGGTTAAATTACTTGTAGCTCCATGGTCTTAATTTTTAAATGGAATAAATTATTATAGTATTGTGATGAATGTCTTGAATGGGGAATAATTTATGAATGAAATGCTGCTTTTTTAGAGAGAGCCAGGCGTGTTATTTTTGCTATGACGTCATTTGAGTGAATTTCAGTTGTCGATGAAGTTTTTAAATATAATAAATTATCGTGGTGTGTATTATGATAATTCTAAAATTATTACCGAGTAATATATCACATTTTAGAGATGTTTAAACCAGGCAATTTATATTTCAATTCCGGCATTTGAATGAAGTTCATTTTTTTCGATGAAGGTTTAAGTTTTCAAATATAATAAATCCATGTAGTATTGTGAGAAGTTTTAAAATATTACCGAGGAATGTATTGCATTTTAGACATGTTTAAATGAAATTGCATTGAAGTTGGAAAGTGTTTCATAATCAATGCTTTAAGCATGATTGATCTTTCTTGTTATTTTTTTAATCTGAAAGATTTATTAAAAATCGCCTGCGTCATAATCACATTGAATCTGTTGCTAAGCGTCATGATATAATTTTCTTCAAATAAATTGGTTCAAAAATATCGTCAGCATAGCGCTATATCTGTGAAAGGTTTAGTTGTACATTTTTAAATAATATTTAGCCAATTACTAATCCTAGAAACTCGATACAAGGACAAAATTGTATGTGGGGCTATTTCAAGTCTATCCCGAAAATTCCATCTAATTCAGTGCAGCCGTTTTCCCGTGACCATGTAACAAATAAACACACAAAAATGCTTCTAAATAAACACACAGATATATGTTCAATTTTATTTATATAGGTAAGTGGTAGTTAATATTTAAATAACTATTAAACAGTCACAAATCGTAGAAATTTGTGAGGCTTTATCAAAACGTGTAATTTCGATTCTATTTCATCGCCCACATCATTTAACCATGCATGTATTATATGGAATTAGTACTAAAAAACACTGATATATACTAAATTAGATTACTTGTCGTAAGTTGCAATATTCATGAGATCATTTTTTTTTAATATTGCTTATATAAAAGAGTTTATTTAGATTAAAAAAACATGTTTCATATCTACATCTTATGAAAGTGCTTTTAAAATTATTATTTTTTTTATCATGCAAATAAATTTTATGGCTACGTGAATATTAAAAAATATTAATGATAAAATATAAAAATTCATTAGTACAAACTGTTTATGAAATCGTGATATTAAGACGAAACCGGCTTCCAGCTACCAGAATTTTGAATATTATGCGCTTCGTAAGATTTCTGCTTCAGAAATTTTAACACGTAGGAAAAAAGAAAATTTATATTTTGAACGATCTGTTTTTTTCCATAAGGAGATATTTTTTTAGCGTTTTTAAGAATTGCAGTTCTAAGCAAAATAAAGGTATATTCGAAGTTTTAAAAATACAAAGTTTCGACCTGCATCAGAAACCTGTATGATAAACGATGAATTGGATGCGACCCAACTTTGTAGGAATATTTGTGTAAAAATATATTATAAAACGGAAAGGGATGCTATAAAAACTGTACGTTCTACAGTAAGTATCATGATAAGCAAATCAAGACAGGAATTATAAATTCCCATCGATTTTTTTTAAATATGTAACTGTTTTACTTTTTTGTTAAAGGAAATTAGACTTACGTCGAAAACACATACACATATCTCAATTATTTTTCAATTTTTATTCTCTATTTCTGCACGTACTCTGGATTATGGTATTTATAGTAACGGACTATTGCTACATCAGAAACACACATTATTTTTGGTTAACTTGGTTTCGATGCTCAGACGCGATTAGGAATCTAATCCAAATTAACCTACAAAATAAGTGCTGTGCATTTCATTTTTTTGGCATGGTGGCCGTGTTTTAATTGTTTTGGTTGTTTCATTGTTTTAATGTTTTGTCATTAATTATTAATATCATTCTCTAATATATTATATTATATTATATATGTATGTATATATAAATGTATATATACATATACATTTATATATACATACATACATATATATATATATATATACATATATATATATACATACATACTTACATACATATATATATATATACATATACATATACATACATACTTACGTACATATATATATATATATATATATATATACATATATATATACATATACATATATATAGACATACATGCATACATACATATATATATATCTATTAGAAATATGTAATAATAAAAAAATCAAGTAATATTAACATCACCATAGAAGCAAATTCACGACCATAATGCCGATAAAAAAAGAAAACAGCACCAGGCCAAATTCGATGATTAGTCAGAATTAAATTCCTCCTCAGGTCTGAGTATTTAACTCTAACTAACCCAAACACATGCCTGTTTCAGTTTGAGCAATAGTACATTACTGTAAATACTCTAATTCAGACTACAGGCATCAAAAAATAAAAAAAATGGAAATAGGCTACATTAAGAAAATGTGTATTACCATACGGCATGAACCCTTCTTCTTCCACCACGTGTATACACGATCAACCTCAACAGCTTAATTATCTAGAAGCACCGGAATGAACAAGTCGAAATTCTACCAGGGAGGCAGTATGAACCTTCCCAGTAATACTCCCAGAGCCGTTCAGTGAGTCTAAGCAGGAGACCGGACAAGCAATTCAGAATATGAACAACCCATATACGCAATTCTGAATATGAACATGAATCAAAGATGAAAATTCTTACTAAACAAGTAATTCATGGGAAAACTGAATAAACGAGACTACCATTATACACCAATTTAAGGGCGCTCAAATCATAGTTTCAATACTGGCAAAAGTTACAATTTTGAGAAAATAAAATTCAAAACATTAATGTTAATGCATCTTATTTTCCGATTTTTTGATTTTTCTAATTTTTGTTGACTTGTTGACGAATGTTGACTAATTATTGTTGTTTATTATTTTTCATTTTTATTTATTTATATAATTAATAAATAATTATATATATATATATATATATATATTTTTTGTATGTTAGCCACTGTAATTGGGAAAGTTTTCTAGGATGTTATCGAGTGAAATAAGTTGAAAATTTTAATAACGAACTTTGGAGGATATGCATTATTAGTCGTTGTACTCAATAATTCCATAAAATGTGCTAATTTATAATATTCATCACAAATTTTTTTGATTCTAAGAGCCTGGTTTATTATAATATTTCTAAATACAGATTTAAGCAAACAAGAGTCCAAATGTTGAATATTTGATGTATTAAATTTAAAATCCTGTCTTTTATCATACAAGTTTATATCCATATTACAATTTTGTAAATTTAAATTTAAATCTAAAAAGTTTGCAACATTAGAGTCATTAGTACTTGCATTTAATTGTAAATTTTTTGGATAAAAGTTTAATACTATAGGGATATTATTTGGGGATACACATAATATGTCATCTAAATATCTAAACATGTGCATATTATGCAAGTTTCGGTTAATGTTTTTTTCATAGTAGAATAAATATAGATTAGCTAACAATGATGAGGCACACAACCTTTGTGGGATACCAACCTGTTGTTTAAAAAAAGTATCACCATGTTGAATGTAATTCTCATAAAGCGTGAAATTAAGTAATTTTTTAAAGAGAAAAAATTTGAATAGTTTAGGTTGATATTATATTTTTCAAAAATTCCTAAAATAATTCTATACAGATTATCTATATTAATATTATTAAAGAAATCTTTGAAATCATAAGTATAAATACTAGGAATATTAGTAAGAGTTTTTAATTTCTTAACTAATTCAAAATAGTTTTTTACAATATGACAATTATTTGAGATTTCATCTGACAAGGATACTTCATGTAATAGTTTTAATAATAATTTCCCAGCATTAGTAATGTAAGAATTATGCCCACTGGTAATGGTTCGAAAAGCAACAGCGGATTTATGAAACTTGGGTACTAAAACAATATATGGAATGTTATTACAACTATTGTTTAGATGGTTTTGCTTATATTTGGCTGAAATTCTATTAGATAAGATTTTAAGGTTAGTTTTGTGTAAATTATAGATTTGATTATTAAGTAAATGTGATTGGAGGGTACTTATATAGTAATATTTACAATTAATTGAGTAGTTACCACTTGCCTTATCAAAATATGTAATGACAAAATTATTTTGAATTTATTTAATATAATTTTAATTGAATTAAGTTTATATGATTTATTAATTTTCTTATTATATATATAGTGATTTAAGTATTGCTCCATTAAGACACTCCAGAGTTTGAAGGCTTCAACAGGGATTTGATATTTATAGCTGATTTTATAGCTAAATTTATTTAAGTCAAGAAATAAATCTTTACAAATTATTTTATATATATATATATATATATATATATATATATATATATATATATATATATATATATATATATATATATATATATATATATATATATATATATATATATAACGTTAAGAACAACAAGTGAGATTCAAGTTCGAAATTATCACTTACGCAAATCGACGACAAAAATCAATACACCACTCAGGAACAGGCGCTAAGCTGCTCACATCTCCAGAGTAGAAAATATCCGAGTGAAAAGGAAGAAACGTTAAAACGTTGAAAGGGGAGAACCAAATGCGTTGCATATAATGGCAGGGGAGGATTGCGACTCCCTTTCCCGTTTAAAGCAGCTTTTACAGCCCGGGCAACGCTCACGGTACCAATACAATACAATGGTCAGTCCCCTGCATATGCATAGACAAAGGCACCCGTATACAAGAAGAGCAAGAACAACATCAACGCAGAAGGAATGGGCGCAAAATGAAAAACGATCCAAGTACCAGAGCCTATATATCAACACTTACACATGCGTATCAACACACCAGTATCGCATAAATCACAAAATTCCAACCAATTCCCGATGGAAACGGCTAAAGTTTTCTTTAATGCCGAAAAAAGAATAATAGCATGCCCGTAAGAAATAAATAGAATAGTTTTTTTAAAGCTGCGGTTACGATTTTTTGATTACATTTATTGCAATCCCTTTTTAAAGTGTTGTAAGCCTAGTTTCTCTTGAAATGGCCGACAAGGATCTTTCAGAAAACATTCTTAGTAAGGTTTGTCCTCCAATCTATACGATGGTCAATCTTGATTTTGTAAAAATCGCGTTTGTTATATAAAGTTGTATAAGTACCATATCGTAGATGTTTATCGATTGATATGTCCAAAAAATCCAATGCACCATTCTCGTCGACTTGGTTTTCGATCAATTCCAATTATTTTGGACAAAAGGTGAAATCGAAATTTGATGTGCCTTCAAAACATCATCGTCCACATAACGGAAATATGGCATCTCATAAAGAATATGTGTGCCTTTTTCATAAGCAGATAGATAGATATCTGCCAAAATGGATGAACAGGCTCCTCCCAAGGGTATACCCTTAATTTGTTGGTAATAGCCATTTCCGTCATGTAAAATATTCTCCTTTAGCACCAGTTCCACGAGATCCAAATATCTACGAAATGTAATAAATACTTTCAGGTCATATTCTTCATCTAAATTTTTCAGTATTAGGTACAGCTGTGTTAAGTCAATATTGTTAAACAAATCTCGAAAATCATAGCTTTTAAATCTGATGTCCTTGTGACAAAATTTTAGGCGATTTATGATCTCTTTTGCCCGTTCTTAATCATAACAGTACTTTTTTAAAGATTAATCATAACATGTTTAAGGATATTCAAAAGCTTCGGATTAGCCTGGGTTAGGTAAGTTCCACATCCAACAGTGACAGTGCGGAATATATATATATATATATTTAGCAGTTTTTTAAATAAAAGTTGAAATATTAATTACGTTCGTGAAATATGAAGAGATCAGCAGAATAACTTACTAAAGAATTAAATGCGATTTAAATCAAATCCAATAAAATACGTAATCTGCACAAATCACGTTATTCAATATGCCATAAATAAGGAAGTTCCGGAATAAAAGAATATTCGTGAGGTGGAATGTTGTTTATAATCTGTACTTCCAATCATCAAGGAATTAATATCGAGAGCATGGAATGAAAGGAATTTTTGATTTCCGTCTATTTCCCGGCGTCTATTTTCATCAAATGGCATTAAATTTGATGTATTGCAATATTAATAACGTGTATTTATTAATTAAATAAACCACTAATATTAATGGCAAAAGTTTTAAGAGTCTATATTTTCACAAGCCAATGCTATTGTAAATGCATATTTTATATAATCTAGAAAAAATTAAATAAGGAATGCAGTATGATGAAGAAATATCAAATATTTTACCTTTTTAACAGTTTCCAACATAGTTGAAAAGTGTTTAAGACTTCAGTCATTCTGTCTGTCTGACGGCATGCTAACTGTCACAAAAATAATTTTATTAAAATGCCATTATAGTATGTTGTTGAGACGGTCTGTGAAACACATAGGAATGAAAAAGGATTAATATCACCCAATTAGTTTCGGATTTAACCCGGGTTGAAAAAATGAAATACATTGGACCCTGAAGGACTTATTTTTTCAAACATATTTTATGTAAAGTTAAAATTTAAAAATTGTCTCAAAAATTTTAGGAAATATTCAAATTATATCATAAAATGCGAAAAAAAAATCAGCAAAACAAGTTTTGCAGTTTCTGAAATGAAATTTGAAATACGAATTACACTCGTGATATTTGAAGAGATCGTGTAACTCATTTCAAAATAAAATGTGGCATCCATTCTCTTGCCGTTCTGTAAAGATCGTGATATTTAAACATTGTTTAAATTCATATTTAGTGTTGTACCCGTCATAATACCGTTTTGCTTTTTGCGTATTATTTATGCATCTAAATACTATGCCAAGGCAACTACAATATTTTTAATTTTAAGTTATCTCTAAATTTACTAGTTTTAAGTTTTCAAATATAATAAATTACTGTACTACTGTAGTAATTAGAATATCAGCGCTGAATGCTTTACATTTTAGAGATATATAAATAAAATTGCATTTCAGTTGTAAAGTGTTTCATAATCAATGCTTATGCATTGTTGACCCTTCCTTTTCACTTATATGATATAATATCGGAAACTATCAGATGAAGTCGAAAAATTGATTTCGGATTTCAGACGATTTACACGTTTTTTTATTTGTTGAACTCATTAAAAGATGTTGAGGTAAAGTCTGCTGGTATGTATGTGTGTGTTTAAGAGTAATGTATGTATGTAAATCAGGGATGCAATATCTTAGGCGAATAAACCAATTCGGATTACATTTGATACGGTTTCTTCAATTTGTGAATACTGACAACGAATTAATTTTAATCGTCATTAATGGATTGATAGTCCTCAGAGCTGTCGAACGTAATTTAATGTTATAACACATAAATTCAAGAAATTAATATTTGCGCACAATATGCGGTAATTCAAACATTTCGAAGTAGTCACCAACAAAAAGCAATATTTATGATTTTACAATCATGTTTCATCGTGCAGTGCATCTTAAAAATGATCATTTGGTACCAAAATCATTCCAATAGGAATAGTAATCTACTATTCATAACAGATATAATTTTCTTATTAAAATTACAGTTAAAACGGTGATAGATTTAATATTTTGTTTACAAATAATGTATATGATTGTGTTAAAATATATATATGTACTAGGGTCACACTGAAATTTTTGAAACAGGGGCATACTATAACCGTTAGAAAAAAAATATTGGTCGGATATTTAATGTTGAACTTTTATGTCCGCAGACGATAATTTGTGGCAACGATTGCAATTTAGCTATTGTAGAATAAATTTTTACAGAGTTTAGAAGAGGTCAAAATTCTGTCCTGGCTGAAGAACACACAAGAAGACCTTTGTCAGCTGTAGTCCCAGAAAATATGTCGGTCATTCGAAAAATGTGAATCGATAATAATCGCTGTATCTACCGAATGATACAGAAGAAACTTACATTGGATTCGCAGCTATACATAAAATTATTCATGAAGAACTCCATATGAACAAATTTGGGGACTCATATGTGTTAAAGGACTCATGCTTCACCATGGCAATGCATCATCTCATTCAGCAAGAATGACAGTCGAATTTCTTGAACAAAAAATATCCAAGAGATAAAACATCCACTCTATTCTCCTGATCTTGCGAGTGTAATGTCGAGATTCGAACTCGCATTACTTTTGTGTTACATGTATAAGTTCATATAATGCATTTCTGATCCTCTAATTGTATATACAGCTCTTTAACTATTTTAATTCTGCTTTGAAACTCCCCTCTTGTTGTTCTATGTAATTGATATTTTAGAACATTGTAGTTCTTAAACCGCAATCTGAATCCTTTTTAAAGTATTATTTCAAACCGGCGAATATTCGGAAAGTAATTTGTTCCGTTAAATTCGATGTCATCGTTTTTGCTGATATAACATAAAACTGAAAGTTATTTTCAAATGTGATGTACATGTTTCTGCTATGAAGAATGGTTAAGAGGTTGCTTTCGTCGAGACGGCTTGAGCGTCTCAGCGGAAACTTCCTTTTTCGTGTCTGGACTGAAAGGCATCTGGTGTTGATGCCAGAGAAATTGTTTTGGCGGGAAAATTGGATTTGGAAGCTCTCTTGACGGTCTGTGTTGCTTGAGCATGAAAGCTTATCGAACCATTTTGCTGCTCGCACTCCCTTTTCGCGCAGCCGAACATCACGATGCTGTCCAGGCCCTTGTACCGGTCAATTTCTTCGTCCATCTCGGATCACGAGAGCTTACTTTAATCGGCCGGTTCTTTAGGTACGCAGATGGATGTTTTCCGTCGATTGGTAAGTGTCGCCTGGATGATCCGAGGCCCACCGGATCGAGGACCTGAATCGAAACTCCTGTGGGAATGACTTGAGGCCCATGCCGGGTTCGATTCCGTGCCTGATGTAGCCCTGGAAACGACCGAAAAATGACCCGAAGTCATGCCGTGTCGATTTCTGACGAAGTCGGATACGTGACAATGAGCGCCGAGCCTGTTCGGCCCAAGAGTCTCCTGTAGACCCCTCTGGTGTGCCGGATCCATTTTATATTGAGCGACGATTTTGTCGCTAGGATTCTCCGCTGGTCTGTCTTGTACTCCCTTCGTCAAAGTGGCTTGAGGTAAGCCTGCCTCTTTTTCCATCCGCTGAATATTTATTCGATCTATGCGAACCTTGTTATAATTTCGTTAGCGCTCATTGCCGGCTCAAAAAGATAGAAGTACGGCAACACCAGACATTGATTTAAAAATTCATTGACATTTCTAAAGGATTTTATTATTCTTAAATATGGATTATTCTTAATTTTATAATTAAATTAATAAGGTTTTTTCCTAGTGCTCGCCCCTATTGTATAACTGATCATACCATACGTATTTGTGAAATTTATAATTGTTTTATTTGCCACTAATTTAATATGGATCATTACTGTTCGAAGCTTGTGGCATTGGTTTAATGATATATTTTGTGCCAGAGTCCAGTGGCGTGCTGAAAGATTAAGATTTTGCTTTTAAATAATCCTTATATCACTTTAATAAATAATATTATTTTAACTTCTAAATTCTTGTGTGTCATTTAGATTTATCTGTGATTTTATTTTATTTTATTTTATATTTGTGGCTGAAGAAGAAGTACCTTAAAGCTAAGGGTTTTGGTTTTAAATGTTTTGGTTCTTCTGTGTTTTCGGGCAGGACATCTTGGAGATTTACTTCTGCGGTCAAGGGAGGGAACCTCAGTGGTTATTTAACGTCTTTTCGATCACGGGTTTGTAAGTTGTGCTGGTGCTTGTGTCTTCTAAATTCAAAATTTTAGGAGGTCACGCCCACGCCTTTACACTATATGTCACTTTTGACTATTTTTTAATCTAAAAAAATTACGTTGGCGTCGTTTTTATTCCGAAGATGAGATTGATGTGGCTACAAAAGCATATTTTTCATCGATTCTAAGAAATGGATGGCTTGAAGCATTTAATCTTTGGAAAATTTTTAACTTGTACCACTTAGCCGTATCGCTAAAATTTCAGTGTAACCCTCGTACATCACACACACACACACACACACACACACAGGTGGGCAAGACCTGTAAAACGAGGACGCTGTGTGTATCCTATCAAACTGAGAACCCTATTAAGGAATATATTTTTGGTGAAAACGTTAATGATTTCCCAGTTAAAATACAGTATACTTTTCATTTCTACTTCGTAATTTTAAAAAAATTAATTATTTCAACGCATGTTTTTTTCAACCAAAATGGGGACCTGGTGTTACACATCTAATATGTACACACCGTAAATCGCGGACCCGTGTCACACACCGTAAATCGCGGACCCGTGTCATACACCTTAAATCGCGGACCCGTGTCACACACCGTAAATCGCGGACCCGTGTCACACACCGTAAATCGCGGACCCGTGTCACACACCGTAAATCGCGGACCTGTTTCACACACCGTAAATAGCGGACCTATTTCACACACAGTAAATCGGGGACATGTTTCACACACAGTAAATCGCGGACATGTTTCATACATCTACAAACCGGGGACTTGTCTCATAGATACATCCAGTGACGAATATACAAAAATAGTTTTTGGGCGGTTTACTCCGGCTTAGTTTGATTTTTGTTTAACATGGATCCGAAGCATCGCTAGACCCTTTTTGGGAGGGCACAAGCCCCTCCTATCTAATGTGTGTGAGGAAGCGTCCCCCCTCCCCCCAAAAAAATCAAAATTGTATAAATATATTTTTCTTTACTATTTGGAATAATATTTATATTTTCGCATTTAAAGTTTGAAATTTTCAACGTATTACCCTCTCAATTTTCTGCAGTGAAATTTCACTAGTTCTAAATATTAGTCACTTGAGACCGGATATCTTATTAAGCTTAAGAAATAAGTAAAACGGTAGTCAACAACCATCTGACACTTATCCAGTCTCGGCCTGAACCATTGACATTATAGGCGCCTGAAGGATATTTTCCAGGAGGAGGCAAAAGATGCATTGCACACACGCACGCACATATATGCATAAAATATACAATGAAATCTGTAAAATCCACAGGACAGGAAGCGACAAATGCCTGTCTCCGGCCCCCAATCTTCGGCGCCAATGATTAACAAGTGTCATAGTCTATAAGGGGTAATTAGGTATCGTCGGAAACGATAGGCTTTTGATTTAAGAAGCTTTTAAATACTCTGAAAAATTGAAATTGCTTTTTATGGAACAAAAATTAAAAGTCACTTTTTTTCATTTTTGTCCCCTTGTAAATCAATTATTATTTTATAAAATAAATTAGCCTAAATTGACAAAATTGTATAACTGTTTATGAACATTGATAGAGAAAGTTTTTATTGTTTTAAAATAATAAATTTTACTGATTTAAAATAATAAATTTCCACATGTTAACATGGAAAATTATTAAGGCATAGCTGTTATTTATGTTTATACAAGCAAACACGGGCACCGGCACAGAGCCATGCCCCCCCCCCCTTCAGTTTTCGATTTTCTATATAATAAATTTTTTTTAAAAATTTCAACATTTTTTAACTTTGAGAGAGTTATATTTACTGATACGGTTCCAAACTGTCATATGAAATAGACATGCAATTAAAAATAAAACTGCACTTCCCCAAAGTTTTCACAACATTTATTAGAAGAAAAAACAATAAATGCGGACGATCCGCATTAAAGCGACCCCCCCCCCCCACCTCAAAGCGCCAACGTACTTGGTGAACGACTCCATATCCAGAAGAGTATATGCGAGAATTGAGAGTTAAATTTAAAATACATATTGATTGAATGCCAAATGGGGTAGGAGGGTGGGAAGAAGACGCTTTTCGCTCCTTAAGATATAGAATAATTTCGTAAGATATAGAATAATTTCGTTAGAATCGTTATGCTGAACATACGTTACACAGTCAAAACTCGATATAAGGTATAAGGTCACCCTTACGTATTTGAAAAAACTGACCCTATAAGCGGGGAGATCTTATATGTGGATATGGAACATTTCAGCCTGTAGCGATGGAAATTTAACTGCATACTGATCAGTAGTGTAAACATGAAATAAAAATAAAATTACATTACATTTTAATTTAATTCATTTTATTTATAAACCCAGAACTATGATAAATACTACAATAACAGTTTTGATAAGGAAACAAAAAACACGCACTCATTGAAGCTCCCCTTCTCCCCCCCCCCTTCCAGAAGCAGAAAAGTAAGTCTCTATTGTCTATTTTTAGATTTTGGATTTAGGTACAATTGACAGCTTTAGCGGCACTTTCACTTTGACCATTGTTACGGGAATGTCAAACTCTATAACTCTGTTTGTCGAGTTGACAAAATTGTCTTTTTGTGTAGACACCAAGGCAGGATGGCAAAAGGAGCAATTTGGCGGCAGGTACTAGGTAGAAAGGGGTGGTGGTCCTGAATTCCCTTGGGTAATTTGCTGCTGGTGAGAGTCGAACCCTTTTTCATTTTCACCTGTTGTAGAGTAAAAGGTTGGGTGTGATGTAAACAAAATCCTGGTCACGTTTGGATAATGCCCAGTTGCCCATCGAAACAGACTGCTTTAACTGCAGACACAACTTCATTGCATTATTTAAAGGTTTACAGTATAACCTGAAAAACTTAGAGCTTTATAGGTATGTACATGTGTTACAACCATGGGCAGATACAGACTTTGCAAAAGGTGGAGGGAACCATTCAAAAGGAGGGCCCAACATTCAATTTCAACTTTGTTCCCATACGCATAGAACTAATGTTAGTTTTCATCATAAAGGGTGGGGGGCACTAGGTCCCCCGGCTCCCCTCTCAATCCCCGCCTGGTTCCAACCAGTGGCGTAACTATAAGCTTAGGGGCCCTTAGCACAGTTTCAAAGGAATCTAAGAAAAAATGGCCGAGGGAAATAAATGACCGCTGAAAAATTTTATAATATAACCGTGTAAATATTGTAAATATAACCGTGGAAAAAATGGCAGAGGGAAATAAATGACCGCTGAAAAATTTTATTGTAAATGAGAGGACCTTTATTTTTAGCTTTGCCCCAAATAGAGGTAATGCCATTTTTGTAAATTTGTTTACATCCTGGATCAGGATATTTTATTCTTCCGATCTCCCTCTGAAGATAATTTTATATAGCAGAAACAGAGATTCTGATACTTAATTTGGGAGAATTAAATGGTTTAATAGAGTGCTTTGAATAACAATATCATTTAGAATACAAAGAATTTGCAAATAATTGTGAATTTAAAGTTTTTATATTATATATTCCGTACGAATAACAGATATACCTGCTAGTAATTCCATATATTTAATCAATGATTGAACCCATTGGTAATATTTTAGCGTATTCCGATTTATAATGAAATATTAGTTTTACAAAATTTATAGTCACCACTTCTATTGTATGATATGAAAATGTGAGTTACATTTTAATTGCATAAATAAAGGTCTAGATCTTTGAACAATCTAAAATAAAGGTGTTGATCCTATAAAATTGGTTTTTGTTTGCTAGTTTTCTACTTCTTTAGACACATTAGGTTCAAAATCCAAGGAAAGAAAATATGATACGAAAGGCAAATATATGACAAATGTGAGATTTCTAACTTCTCCGGTATTCAAGTTATTATTCTAAAAATACACGTATACATTCCTATTGCGCGGCCCCAGGATGGACTGGGATGATAATTTTCAAAATTCAATAATACTGAATCCGTATCAGTCATTATCTGAGCTATCTATATCTATAACAGTTTCCGACAAATAAGTGTTTTATGCAAAAATTTTTGAAACGAAATTAGAAAATATACCGAAAGTGGAAATCTTTAGTGACCTACTACCCTATACCTCTTCTTAAATTGGATGCTGAATCCCTATCATTTATCATCTAAGCTATCATTTGTTATCAAAGATTTTAAAAGAGATCGAACCTTTTACAAAAGATCGGATTTTTTAAATAAAAAATATTTAAAATTTTTAAATAATAAATTACATATAAAAACTATTTAGGCAATACATTTTAAAGCATATTTATCTTTTATAATAATTTTTTGATTAAAAAAATGCTAACATTTTATTAGCTTCCGCACGTAATTTATCGTACTATATTTCATTCGATGTATTTAATATATCTGGGATATTATGCTCCATAGCAAAAAATAAAATTCCCAATATCTCGAAAACCTCTCTTAATAATAGGGTCTACCACTATTCTGTTAAAGTAACTTGCAAAGCCTTCACCACATTTGTTAATAATGAATGTATTTCAAATTTCCTACTGTTTATATTGAGAATTGCGCATTTTGCAAATCGCATTTAATTCACTTATAAATAGAAAAAAATATATATTAAAAGTAATCTGACGTGGGCAGCACATGACTTTTCCTACAGACACAAATATATTTTCTTATTTTGTATTTCATGCTGCGTTAAATTGAGTTTAATTGCAGAAAACCACATGGACACTTTTCTGATATTATATCGAATTTGCATTTTTAATGTACCTTAGTTTCATTCACCAACTGCGCTTTAAAGTCTTCATCAGATCCTCGATATTCTTTATTCGAATAGCAGTAACATCTAATCAGTACGAGGGTAACCCACAAGTGATTTATCTACCGAATTTTGTGAAATTTGATCAATTAGTTTTTTGGCTAGAGTGGATACATGGGATTTTTGAGGGTCATTTCGCAAATAAAGGCGGTTTCTTTTATACTGAATCATACCGAAAAGTAATTAGCACCAGGGTCACGCACAAGTAACTTACCAACCAAATTTTATGAAATTTGGTCCATTAGTATTTGAGCTTCAGTGGATACATACATCACACAGACAGACCACACACACATACGTCACGCTAAAAGTAGTTCATTCGTGTTCTACAGGTCCTGAAACGTGTAGATCCGTAGAAAACTCCAGATGTGATTCTCGGCATTATTCCAATACTTTATCTATACATTAGCATGTATTGCAGCGAAAGTAAAAATATATTACAAGAAGGAAGATCAGTCATATATAAAACATTGGTTATGAAACACTTTCCAACTGCAATGTAATTTTATTTAAACATCTCTGAAATGCGATACATTCAGAAGTGATATTTTTAAAATTATCACAATTCTACAATAATTTATTATATTTAAAAACTTCATCGAAAACAAATTAACTGTGTTCAAATAACGTCATCGAAATATAAATCGCCTGGCTCTCTATATAAAAGCAGTGAATATTTCATTCATAAACTTTTTTCATTCCTTTTTTTCAGAAGCGATATTTCTAAAATTATTGAAATACTACAATAATTTATTTTACTTAAAAACCTAAAACCATGGAGGTAAAAGTACTTTATAATTCCATGCTTAAAACTTCATCGATAAATCAATACAATAGAATCGTCTGCTTTTCTATATGAAATTATTGAATGTTTCATTCCTATCAACTATACTGCAGACTCCAAAGTTAAATAATTTTGCGTTAAAGAAATTCAGCAATTCTTATACAACTTCTCTTACAGCTTTATGTGTTTACATTCTACATGCGTGACAATTTGGCTTCATTGTAGAAATAATCAAAGTTTGATGATCATTTAAACTCAAAATATTGTAATTGAGTTGGCGCAGTATATAGATGCACAGAAAAGATAAAAACTAAAGCGGTTTTAAAACGGATACAACACTAAATATAAATAAAAAAGAATTAAAAATCACGATTACACTGGGAAAAAAAGTGGTTGGCATATTTTATTTTGAAATGTGTCACGTGATCTCTTCATATAATGTGGATGCAATTATTATTTTAATTGTTACTTCCAAATATTCCGAACATATTTTGCTGATTTCTTTTTATATACTATATGGGATAATTCGACTATTTCCTAAAATTTTCGAAGCAATTTCTGAATTAATTTCGCTTAAATAATGTTTGAATAATTAGGTCCCTTAGAGTTCATTGTATTTAATTATTTCAATCTGGGTCCAATCCAAAACTAATTAGGTGATATTATTTGTTTACATTCCCGTATGTCCCACAGCCCGTCTCAGCAACATACTAAAATTTCCTTTTGATAAAGTCATTTTTACGACAGTTATCGTGCGAACGGACAGACAGACAGACACAATGAGCAAAGTCATAAACACTTTTTATCTATGCTGTAAAGTGTTAAAAAGCAACGATATGCTAAATTTGAACTAAATTTGAACGTTTAGGGTTCTCGAGCTGTAACGTGTACTTTCCTATTGTTGGTTTAAAAAATATAATACGAATTTAAAATTTGTGCTTTTTAAATGACTTGTCTTGTTGCGTTTTGAAAGATAATATTATTGTAATGATTTTCTGTAGCACTTGTCTCTTAGTCTAACTATCCCACATTTCGACAATTTGACTACTTTTTAATATGCTGTCAAATTACTGAAAATGCTGCCGAATTGATAACATGATACTAAATTAATGACAATTATACACCCAATTAATGAAAATTCAATCTTTTGAAAAATTAAGTTCAATTTCCTTGAAAATCCCTGTCGCCCTGTGGTAATTAGAAAATAGTTTTTGTAAATTTGTTTACACACAGGACCAGAATGTTTTTACCTTCAGAGCTAGCTACCTGTGAAGATAATTTTGTATAGCGAGAATAAATATTCTTATACATCCATTAAGGATAATTAAAATAAATACAAGCCGAATACCAGTTGAAAAAATACTGTGTCGCAGTAAGCAACTCACGAATAATGTAAATGTTTGATTAATTCGCGTTTCACATTTATTCGTCAAATCGAATATTTTAGTGTGCATACCCCCCCCTCCCCCCCAAAAGAAACTATTGGAAAACTTAAATTGCACAATTCTTTCTTTCAAACAATCTACCCGTACACCAAATTAAAGTCTCAATGTCTTCCCGGAGCATGCTATTTTATCATTTCACATTTCGAACGGTTTTTCCTATAGTGCACACCCATAAATGTGGTCTGGGCCTTCGACATCGACACCCATAAATGAACATTTTTGAAATAGTTCGTCTTTTATCAGATAATTGGTTCATATACCAAATATCAAGCCTCAATCACATTCAAATGGAAGTGTGTCTCATTTATTCGGAAAATCGAACGTTTTGGTGTGCGGCAACACCTAAAGTAACAAATATTGGAAATCTGAAATTGCACACTTTCTTTTCTTCAAACTATTTACCCATATTCCAAATTTGAACTATTCTATCACGAAGCATGCTTTTCCTTTCGTTTCACCTTTCAAACTTTCCCTGTGTAGCACCCCCCTATGAACATTGCTGGAAAATTGTATTCATTTTGTGTTTTTTTATCAAATGATTTGTCCATATACCAAATTTCAAGCCGTTGAAAAGGAGGCGATTTTCATTTGTTTGTCAAATCGAATATTTTATTGTGCGGCACCCCCCCGCTTTAGCAAATGTGGGAAAACTGAAAGTGCACACTTTCATCCTTTCCAACTATCTACCTGTACAATAAATTTGAAGTCTCTATGTCATCACAAAGCATGCTTTTTCTATCATTTCACCTTTCAAATGTTTCTGTGTAGGGTAATCACCCCCTTATATACACATTTTTTAAAAATTCCGTTTTTCTTGGGTATTGTATCAGATTATTGGCCCATATATCAAATTTCAAGCATCTATCACATTTCAAATTGACGTTTCTCATTTATTCCGAAAATCGAACATTTTGATGTGCGTCATCCCTACGGTAGAAAATATTGGAAAATTGAAACTGTACACTCTCTGCCTTCCAAACTATCTATCCGCACAACACATTTGACATCTCTATCTCATCCCGAAGCATGTTTTTTTTCTTTTTCATAAATTAATCTTTCGGACGTTTTTCTCTGAAGCACCCCTTAAACGAACATTTAAAAAAAACTGTATTCGTATTGAGTGTTTTCATCACATAATTAGTCCATGTGCAAAATTTCAAGCCTCTATCAAATTTTAAAGGAGCCGTTTCTAATTTATTTGGAAAATCGAACATTTTAAGGTACATGAAGGTCTATTTTGCCCACGAAGTTCTTTCGAACATGAAGGTATATTTTGCCCCTCGGACCTTTGCCATTCCCCCTGGAGTTTTTGAACTTTTTTTTTTCTTCTGGAAAATAAAATCCCATGATCTCATGTAAACTATTACCAAGTTTGATAGCATTCTGTCCAGTAGTTGTCCATTTATGGCCATTTCAAAGTGGAACTTTAATTGTAAAGACTCTGTATAAACTCTTTCTCAAAACGTTCGAATACCTACCTACACTCTGGCCATTAGACGAATATTTTAGTGTGCGGCAGCCCCTGCTTAGCCGCAAAGAAAGATTAGTGTCAATCATTATCCCCTTGGAGTCCCAAATGAGGGGTGAAATACATTCTTCCCTGAAAAATTCTTCTCTACCGTGGGAAACTTAGAGCAAGGGGCATTCTTCTGATTTTCACCAAAACCTGTGTTCATTGCTTTTTGCTGAAAACTTTAATTCTTTATATAAAACACATACTCTAGATTTTTTGTTGCATATAATATTTTTTTACGCATACGTGTACATGTACATAAACATTTTATATTATGTTGAAATTATATTATTTCTGCAATGAAACACGCATTTTCTGGATATCGTTTGTGCGATATTTCAACATTTAATTCAAGCTAAAATGACACGAGTATTTACATATTTTTAACATTTTACAGCATAGTTGAAAAGTGTATATGACTTTGTTCATTTTGTCTGTCTGTCTCTCCGTTCGCACGATAACTGCCATAAAAATGATTTTATTAAAATGAAATTTTACTATATTATTCAGACAGTAGGTGGGACATATGGGAAAATAAATGAATAATAACAAACAATTGGTTTTGGATTGAACCCGGGTTGAAAAAATGATATGCATTGAATCCTATGGAACCTAATATTTCAAACATTTTTTAAGAGAATTTGAAATTCACAAATTCCTCCGAAAGTTTTAGGAAATATTAAAATTATCCCATAAAAAAATGAAAAAAATTCCGCAAAATATATTCAGTAGTTTTTAAAATAAAATTTTAAATAATAATTACACCTATATTATAAAAAGAGATCATGTGACCCACTTCAAAATAAAATATGGCATCCATCTTGTGTCAAAATCTTGATTTTTAAAGTTCTTTTTAACATTTTGCAACATTGTTGAAAAATGTTTATGACTTTGATCATTCTGTCTGTCTGTCCGTTAGCACGATAACTGCTGCAAAAATGACCTTATCAAAATTTTAGTTGTTCAGGTGGTCAGTGGAACCTGTGGGAATAGAAATGAATAACATCACACAATTAGTTTTGGATTGAACCCGGATTGAAAAAATAAAATACATTGAACCCTATGGGACCTAATTTTTCAAACATTTTTTAAGCGAATTTAAAATTCACAAATTGCTTCGAAAGTTTTAGGAAATATTCAAATTATCCCATAAAATATATAAATAAAAATTAGCAAAATATATTCGGTAGTTTTTTAAATAAAAATTAAAATAATAATTACATCCTTTTTATGAAGAGATCACGTGACCCACTTTAAAATAAGATATGGCATCCAACTTGTCTCAAAATCCTTATTTTTAAAGTTAGTTATTTTTAATTCATATTTAGTGTTGTATCCGTCCTAAAACCGCCTTATTTTTGCTAAAATTCTGTGCATCTACATACTGAAACAACACAATTACATTATATTCGAGTTTAAATGATTATCAAACTTTGATTATTTCTATAACGAAGCCTAATTTCCACTTATGAAAAATGCAAACACCAAAAGATGTAGAATGTGTTGTATAAGAATTGCTGCATTTCTTTAAAGCAAAATTATATAGCTCATGGAGTTTGCAATACAGCTGATTTGAATGAAACATTCGTTGATTTTACACAAAGAACCCAGGCGATTTTTTCAATGAAGTTTTAAGCATAGAGTTAAATTATTTGTATCTCCATGGTTTTAAATTTTTAAATCAAGTAAATTATTATAGTATTGTGATGAATGAAAGAATTGGAAAAATGTTTATGAATGAAATGCTACATTTTTATAGAGGCGATTTATATTTCGATGACGTCATTTGAATAAATTCCATTTGTTTTCGATGAAGTTTTTAAATATAATAAATTATTGCAGTATTATGATAATTTAAAAAATATTACCTATGAATGTATCGCATTTTAGAGATGTTTAAACCAGGCATTTTATATTTCAATGCCGTTATTTAAATGAAGTTCATTTTTTTCGATGATGTTATAAGTTTCCAAATATAATAAATTAATGTAGTATTTTGATAATTTTAAAAATATTACCGAGGAATATATCGAATTTTAGAGATATTTATATAAAATTGCATTGAAGTTGGAAAGTGTTTCATAATCAATGCTATATGCATGGTTGATCTTGTTAATTTATATTGAGTGTTGTATCCGTCCTAAAACAGCTTTGTTTTTGCTTATTTTCTGTGCATCTATATTATGAAATAACGCAATTACAATATATTTGAGTTTAAATAATCAATGCCATCCACCTTGGGTCGAATTCGTGATTTTTAATGTTATTTTTAATTTATATTTAGTGTTGTATCCGTCCTAAAATCGCTTTATTTGCTTAATTTCTGTTCACCTATATTCTGAAACAACGCAATTACAATATATTTGAGTTTAAATGATCATTAAACTTTAATTATTTCTACAAAGAAGCCTAATTTTCATTTATGGAGAATGTAAACACACCAAGCTGTAAGATGAATTGTATAAGAATTGCTGAATTTCCTTAACGGAAAATTATTTAGCTCATGGAGTCTGCAAAATAGCTGATATGAATGAAACATTCATTGATTTTATATTGGGAAGCAGACGATTTTTTCGATGAAGTTTTAAGCAGACGATTTTATAGCAGACTTTTTCGATGAAGTTTTAAACACAGATTCAAGTTACTTTTACCTCCATGGTTTTAAGTTTTTAAGTAAAATAAATTATTGTAGTATTGTGATGAATGAAAGGAATAAAATAAATGTGTATAATGAAATATTTACTTCTTTTACATAGAGAGCCAGGTCATTTATATTTCGATGACATCATTTGAATAAAGTTCATTTTTTTTCGATGAAGTTTAAGTTTTCAAATATAATAAATTATTGTAGTTTTGTGATAATTTTAAAAATACTACCACCGCTGAATGTATCGCATTTTAGAGATGTTTAAATAAAATTGCATTGCAGTTGGAAAATGTTTCATAATCAATGCTTTATGCATTATTGATCTTTCTTGTTTATAATATTTTGTATTCATATGGTGTATATCACATAGATATTCGTGTAGTAGTATTACATACATAATCGTTTTCTCAAATTGCCAATATGTTTTAAGACCTCCTGAACACATTTTGCCTTTTTTTTTAATGATGTCCCTCCGTCTGTCTGTGGTCGATTTCTTGTATTCCCGATATCGGCCACGAATATTAACGGATTTTCATGAAATCTTATATCCAGCTTTGTTATAAATAATCTAGAACATGATACACTTTTTTTTTAATTCGAGTTCGAAATTTATTCTAAACTTCATATTTTTTTAACATGACAGCATAGAACAAAATTTGAGATAATCATACATAAGAGTTTATTTATGGCTCAATGACCACGTGACTTCATAGTTACAATCATTGTTGTGAAAGATAACCGCAATATAATTTTATTTTTCGTGATGTCATTAGTCCCACCGGGAGGCAAGTTACCCCCTCCACCCACTGTTAGGTATACTGTTAGGAAGTGCGGTTTTAATCGATTTTTTTTGCTCTTTAAAGTGAAGGGTAACACACTTTAATTGTAATCATTTAGGTTCTTTATACCGATTTTTCAAAAAGATTTTGTAAAATAAAACAAAATAAAATAAAAAATAAAGAAACTATTAAAAATAAATTATGTTATGAGAAAATCGAATTGAGCCAAACTGCAGTTAATTTTCCCCGAATATCGGAACTATATTGAAACGTAATTACATTTAAAAATTTCCTGCGAAAATTGCCAATTAATATGTAAAGTTCTGTTTAAAAGCAAATGACATAATTTTTAGAACGATAATCTACACCGTTCTTGCGATATAGTCGTTATTGATCCAAAATGGGGAAAATCCTAAAACATTATATATTTTCACAATTATTATGTAACAAAATAACTTAAGTACATTTTACCAATAATTAATGGACACTATTGTTTAATAGTTAGTTTAATAGTATGTTTAATAGTTACTTACTAGATATTAGATATTTTACTTTTCTCCAGAAACACCATATCTCACGAAATAATGAACCAATTTACTTCAACTTTTTGTGCATATTTTAATTGGTAACTGCAATAAGCCTATTCATTTTAGTGATATCTGGTTGAAGAAAGTTCTAATTTGTGTTGCTGTTTTCCAACAAAATAAGAATCTGTTAATCTGTAGTGGAAATCATGAGTTGCATACGTTACTTATCTATATTTCATTTTCTTTTTGAAAGAAAATACGCTGATTTGGAAAAACAATGTTTCTCTATTGTACTCCATTGCAAGTATAATGATAAATTCTGTAAATCGAATGCTATATACTTAATCAACTCTGTCATATTTATTGAGACCTAATAAGAATGAACAATAGAAAAAGTAAAAAATTAGGACGGAAATCCAAAGTTCCCAGATTAAATTCACGGACTTATTTTGTGGCTTAAGGTTTTGAGAGCTTGAAAATTGTAAAGAAATTGAAAATGAATATATATAAATAATATAGAGTATTTATGTTAAAAATGTATAAACTATGGAAGTATATTGGATGAATAAGAAACTCCTAACAAATTTTATTCTAGAGGTCACTGTTTGAAGGATTAAAATTCTCCGCTCTCAAATTCTTTTATCTTCTTCCTGTGGGTCAGGAGAGTCGTATCCTCTGATCTATTGTACGTTATCTCTGATGGGTGGTGTCAATCGTGTCAACTGCCTGCAAATGGGGGTCAACCTGTTTGGGATAGGGTTTGTCCCATAGCCGTGTTTTTGAGAGATTCTTCCACCCGTATGTTCGCATGTCCAAATTTAAGTCAATGTAATTGAAGCGCTTATAGTGTTAGTTGGAACGTCCGTAGCTTGGAAAACGTCGAAGTTTGCATTCCATCTCGAACGAATATCCAAATGAAGCTTGCGAAAACCAAATGTCGCTACTTGCTTCGAAAATTCGACAGTAGACAATTTATTTTGGACTAGCCGCCTTTGGCGACCAGCCTGTTCGCTACCCTTGAAAATTCTGACCGTGGCAAACTCGCTGGCGCGACCTACCAGAAAGGTGTAAGGTAACTGTTTGGATGGCCAGGAAGTGCACCCCCCCCCAATTTTGACCAAAACCCATGACATCCACAGGGGAGGCATCCACAGGGAACGTACCCTCCTTCCCCTACCACCAACCTGTTGGAAGGACTTACGGTCCCACATGTTTAACGTGATCGTACTCCGCGTGAACACGGCGGCAGTTTTGACAGTGGCGAGAATCGAACCAGGGCCTACCGAGTGCAATTCCCGCGCGCTAACCACTGGACAACCGCGCCCTCCGCGACAATATCCATAACTTTCTTTTTATTCACCCAATTTAGACCGGAACCCAGTGGGGGAGGCATCCACAGGAACCGTACCCTCCTTCCCCTATCACCAACCTCTCGGAGGGACTTACAGACCCACATGTTTAACGTGATCGTACTCCGCATGAACACGGCTGCAGTTTTGGCAGTGGCGGGAATGGAACCCGGGCCTACCGAGTGCAATTCCAACGCGTTAACCACTGGGCTACCGTGCCCTCAACCCCGCGGAGTTAACAAAGTTTGGTTTAGTTTAATGACGTTAAAACTAAAAAGGAAATTTTAAGGCACCGTGACAATCTCCATAACTTTATTTATTTTTATTTTTTTATTTCTTCAGTGTTTACGCTTTTCATGAATATCATTTAAAATATTCTCAATCCATAGTCGAAATCATTAGTACTTTTTGAGATGAGAGGATTTAAAAACCAAAGTTCGTTTTTTTTTAACCGAAAGTGACTTTTGTTTTAAAATCTTTAAAAAATATTATAATTTGTTCCTGAGATTTGAGATTGATATATTTTTACTCGCATTTGTCTGTTCTTTCCGGTGGTGTGATTTGTTTTTTTCTACGACGTCTGGATGGTGGAGAAAAAAGGGAAAAACCGTCGAAATCGCATAAAACATTAAATAACTAAAAAAATAATTCAAATTTTAAAAATCGGGTTTTACGTGTGCCCCCCCCCCCCCCCCGGATCTCCGATTGCGAAATTTCGTAGCTCTCCGACGCGCGGTCGCTGAACGTATAGTGTGTAAGTCACACACACACAGACACACACATAGACATTGCCTTTTATTATATAGATAGCGAGTTTTGTTTTATCCGCTGTCATTTGACCATCTGTGAAAACGGTGAATTTTACACCAAAGACGTGTCCGCCACTCCATCTAATATTAAATATTGGAAAAAAGCTAAATTTAAACAAAACGTTTTGGTCTATATACCGATTATGCCAAAGGGCATCAGCCAATCATTTATCCACAAATCTGGATTACCAAAAAGAATGTATTACGCGTAGGCTCATTCATCATATACGTGTTAATTATAGAAAAGGTGAATATGTCTTTTGACCTGACCGAGCCAACACTCATTTCGCAAAAATCGTATTGGAACCTTTGAAGTCAGAAAATGTCGAATTTGTTGATAAGTACATCAACCCTGCTAACGTCCCAGAAATTCGTGCCATTTAAGACTTTTGGTCGTATTTGCAGTCTTTGGTATATGCAAATCATTTCCTTTTGGATGGATTTTAATCTAGATTTTGAACCTCATTGGGCTAGCCTGTCTTGGATCAGCTGAAGAATGCATTCGCTTCTGAAGAATAACGCGAGAAGTAGCTAAAATTCCAAGTTTAACATGTCGTTGGCTTTTGGTGTATATTTAAAAGTCTTAGGATTTGAACTTTATCGGTGTAGCTCGTCCTGGGCCCGACCTTGGACCTATTTTTTAGAATAACTGGAAAATCGGGGAAACTAGAAAATATAAATTTAGTACATTCTTATATTTTAAGGAATATTTTAATTCCTTCGATTTAGAACCGTTTTGGGCGAACCCGTTTTGGGCCCGCCTTAGAAATTCACTTTTTGGGGGAATAACTCTAGAACCGGAGTATCTAAAATTTCCAAGTTTAGAATGTCGTTGTCATTTGCGATATGTCTTATATATTATTTCTTTGGATTTTGATTCTTTCGGGCTCGACCGTCTTCGGACCCGACATAGTGATAATGTACTGTTTTTCGAGAATAACTCGTGAATCGGAGCAGCTAAAAATTCTAAATTTAGTATATCAATTTCTTTTGGGGTTTATCATAATTTATAATTTGAACCTCATCGGGCTATCCCGTCTTGAGTCAGCCTTAATAATGCGATCGTGTTAGGAATGCGATCGTGCTAAACTTGCTCCCCCAAAACGAGTGCATTCCTAAGACGGGCCTAAAACGGTCTAGCACAATAAGGTTCAATATCTAAAGAATTAAAATATACCCCTAAAACAATGATTTATAAAATATTTTAGCTGTTCTGCTTGAGTTATTTAAGAAACGAGTACATTACTATGTCGGGGTCAGGGTGGGCTCTCCCGATAGGGTTCAAATTCGAAAGTATTAAACTTTATCCCAAAAGAAAATGATATACTAAATTTTGATTTATTTATCTGCTTCGATTTTCGTGTTATTTTCGAAAAACTAGTACATTTCTACGTCGGGTCCAAGACGGGCTAGCCTGATAAGGTTCAAAATCCAAAGAAATAAAATATACCCTAAAATACAATGATATACTAAATTTAGACATTCAAGCTGCTATAGTTTTGGTGTTATTCTTAAAAAAACGAGTACATTCTTTTTTTTTAGGCCCAGGACGGGCTAGCCCGATAAGGTTTTAAATCCAATGAGCTAAGATATACCGCAAATGACAACGACATTCCAAACTTGGAACTTTTATATACTCCTGTTCTAGAGTTATTTCCTACAAAAAGTGAATTTCTAAGGCGGGCCCGATACGGTTCAAAATCGAAGGAATTTAAATATTCCTCGAAAAGTAAGGATGTACTAAATTTATATTTTCTAGTTGCCCCGATTTTCCAGTTATTCTACGAAAGCAATGTCCATTCCCATGTCGGGCCCAGGACGGGCTATCCCGATAAAGTTCAAATCCGAAGAAACTTAAATATACCACAAAAGCTAGCGACATGTTGAACTTGGAATTTTTAGCTATTGCAATTCTCGAGTTATTCTTCAAGAACGAAAGCATTCTTCAGCGTACCCAAGATGGATTAGCCCGATGAGGTTTAAAATCTAAATTAAATTCCATCCAAAAGGAAATGATATACTAAATTTACATTTTTAGCTACTCCGATTGATCGAGTTATTCTTGAAAAGCGAGTAAATTTCTATGGTGGGCCAAGACGGGCTAGCCCGATAAGGTTCGAAATGCGATGAAATGTAATATACCCCAAAGGACAATGATATATAAAATTTAGACATTCTAGATGCTCCGAATTTTGAGTTATTCTAAAAAAAACGGTATATTCCTCTTGTTGGGCTCAGGGCGGACTAGTCCGATAAGACACTCATGTTGATAGGATTGTTTCTAAAGTCTCGTCACAACTTTATATTTTTAACCAACTCATTCCTTATCTTAATGAGTAGGGCGCGGATTTTCATGCACAATATTTAGGCCAAATAATATGCAAATATGCTCAACATTATATATGAATATTTTTTTCTGATGCTCAAAATTATTGCAAAATATTCACAAAATATGCACCTAAGTGTGGAATATATGCACTTAATTGTGCATATATATCGATACATTTAGTTAGTGGGGCACCCAGATTTTTCTCTGGGGGGGATTAAGAATTTCTTTTAGAGAAATATTTGTTATTTTTACTCTTTTTGTATATTAAAATGGCGTCTCGGGGGCTTCATGCCCATAAGCACCCTTATGTGCACCTATGCAAGGGCGTAGCTAGAAAGTGTTTTTTTTTCGGGGGGGGGGTATATGAAATCAAATTTTGATAACTTTGAATTTCTGGCATGGGGGATATACCCCGATATCACTCCTGATTACATGCCTGCACCTATTATGTATTCAGTTCCAATAAAATCCTCTATGTTTCCCCCGTACTTAATATGGAAAACATTTTACTGGGTTCTTTTTCCTACTTAACTGAATAATTTGCTAATTAGATATTTGTTTAGTAATACTAACTTTAAATACCCGTCATTTTTTAAAATACATTTTCATTATTTGTTTTTTAATATATGCAATTCTTTACATTTCATATTGTTTTTAACTTTCTTTATTAGCAATAAACTCATGTTATGGAGGCATGAGTTAATCATAACATATAGAGAAAAACATTAATACAAAACGAAGATATAGTAAAGAATAACTTAACTATTAAAAATAATATAATAAAATGAAATAATGTTTTCATTGTTCCCTACACGGGCGGTATATCACACTGGACATGGAACGTAAATTTTTAACATTTGGATTTTAGAATAATTTTGTAAGTTTTTCTATTTTCTAATAAACGGTACGTAATGAATTTCTTAGATTAAAAAGTTCTTGAATTTGGAATATTAATAGTTTGATGTTCGGTATATAAGTTGCTAAGAATTCCTAATAATAATAATAGCCTAGCTAATCGATAATTTCTGTCCCCGTTCTATTGCGTATAAAAATGTCCGCTTTTTACTGGTATAAATAATGTCCCCGTTTTACTGTGTGTAAAAAATGTCCGCGTTTTACTGTGTGTAAAAAATGTCCGCGTTTTACTGTGTGTAAAAAATGTCCGCATTCTACTGAGTGTAAAGAATGTCCGCGTTTTACTGTGTGTAAAAAATGTCCGCGTTTTACTGTGTGTAAAAAATGTCCGCATTCTACTGAGTGTGAAAAATGTCCGCGTTTTACTGTGTGTAAAAAATGTCCGCGTTTTACTGTGTGTAAAAAATGTCCGCGTTTCACCGAGTGTAAAAAATGTCCGCGGTTTATTGTGTTGTTGTTGTTGTTGAAACCCAGACCGTCCGACCTACCAGAAAGGTGTAAGGTAAACGCGGTTTATTGTGTTGTTGTTGTTGTTGAGACCCAGACCGTCCGACCTACCAGAAAGGTGCAAGGTAACTGTTTGGACGGCCGGGAAGTGCCACCCAATTTAGACCGGAACCCAGTGCGGGAGGCATCCACAGGGACCGTGTAAGATTTGAAGCTTTGTTTATTGCTTTATTTGCAGTTTTAAGTCCCCAAAATAAATCTTTGGCTATCTCAGGCGGGACCAACCTTAACGCGATCTCCGACAAGAACCTACAGCCTATGTATAACTAACAATAGCATAAAAATAAATGCGTGTGTGAAATGAAATATTACTAATTCCATTGCAATAAATTTGAAAATAGATGAAGCCTGTTCTGCCAAGTTAACTTTTTGCACAGCTAAAAATTAGATGTATTGAAATAAAGTCTACATGCTGAACTACAAAATATAACTGATCGACTACACTGAATTTTATTCTAAATTAAAATTAAAATTTGTTAAAGTGAGGATTAGAATGATTAAAAATAATTGGAACACTTTTTTTCATTCTATTTTAGCACATTGAAAAATGTAGCGAAACGTCTTGTTTCTGACAATAGCGGATTTGAGGGCTTCCCCCTCCCCCCTCCCCAGCTTCACGTCCGAAAAATATATCCTTAAGCATTCACAAAAAATAATCTGTGTTGATAACAGATCAGGCCAGCATCATCCCCAGCTGGGACCCTGACAACTTTTTCCATGATAGCCCCCTCCTAAATATGAATAATAAAGAGGGGGGGGGGGTAGGTCTGGTACGATCTTATGTTTACGTACTTTTCATAGATTTTTTCCGAAGAGAGATTAACCCCAAAAAACTACTCCTTGCTTACGGACTTGAAAAGGGAATTATGCATATATCAAACAGTTAGAAACGGCATTAAAGTAAAAATACAATTCAATCTTTAAGCGCAGAATAAAATAATCAATACGATGAATAAAAAAACCTACAATTTTGACTTGTAAGTACCCAAAACCGGTTGTGTAATATCAAACGTGTGGAAATTACGAGTAAACGAGGACCTCCGTCCAAACACATTTTATAACATGAAAGCGGGGACCTCGATTTTATCGGATACACACCTGATGAGCGCGTCATACACACAATACACTATAAGCCTACTAATCGAGGACTACCTCCAGATTTATAAAAAAAAACTTTTACATTATAAATTTAGTCCTCAGATTCACGTTTTCGCAATAAAACAAACCGAGGACGTCCGCGGTGTGAAGGTGGTCCGCGGTTTGTTGGTGTGTAAACATACAAATGTCCCCAGTTTCCAGGTCTTGCAAACACACACACACACACACACACACACACACACACACACACACACACATATATATATATATATATATATATATATATATATATATAGTAAATAACAAAGTACGAAACGTACCCGATTGTAAACCAATTTAAATTGCCAAGTCATATAGGCGCAATGCAGCTCTATTAATGTCTTGTATATAAGAAGATTATAAAAGATCGAGATGTGAAATAAGTGCCAACAGGGAAATAACAAATGGCCAAGGGGGATTGTGACCCCTTGTTCCCGTTTATAGCCAGCTATTACTCCTGAGGAAACACTCACGGAACCGTTACGTGCCTGTGGCCATATTTCCCTGGAACGCCAAAGCAAAAGACGTATGCCAGAAGTGAATGCAAGGACTGAGTGGAGAAAAAATATTTTGGATTGAGACAGGTTGAAATAAGAAGATAATCCGAATGACAGATCATTCTTCAATTCAAATATAAAGTGCCGAGCCATTCGATGCGTTGCCATTATATTATATAAAATAGGTGTTGCCAATATCACTATCAAATGCATTAAATTCCTTGCAGTGCACAGCATTATAGTGGTGTTTGAGGTGTCCCATTGGATAGTGCTGTTTCAAAGCTTCCTTTATGAATTTTTTATCACTTTTGATACGATCATCCCTATAAGTATGCAATCTTGAGTTTCGTGGAAAATGATTTCGAACGATATTGCGAAAAATATTGGCGCTCAAGTTCGATTTCCAATCGATGATGTAATTAATGTTTATATCATGTTATAATTAATGTTATGATATAAACATTAATTACATCATCGATTGGAAATCGAACTTGAGCGCCAATATTTTTCGCAATATCGTTCGAAATCATTTTCTACGAAACTCAAGATTGCATACTTATAGGGATGATCGTATCAAAAGTGATAAAAAATTCATTAAGGAAGCTTTGAAACAGCACTATCCAATGGGATACCTCAAACACCACTATAATGCTGTGCACTGCAAGGAATTTAATGCATTTGATAGTGATATTGGCAACACCTATTTTATATAATATAATGGCAACGCATCGAATGGCTCGGCACTTTATATTTGAATTGAAGAATGATCTGTCATTCGGATTAACTTCTTATTTCAACCTGTCTCAATCCAAAATATTTTTTCTCCACTCAGTCCTTGCATTCACTTCTGGCATACGTCTTTTGCTTTGGCGTTCCAGGGAAATATGGCCACAGGCACGTAACGGTTCCGTGAGTGTTTCCTCAGGAGTAATAGCTGGCTATAAACGGGAACGAGGGGTCACAATCCCCCTTGGCCATTTGTTATTTCCCTGTTGGCACTTATTTCACATCTCGATCTTTTATGATCTTCTTATATATATATATATATATATATATATATATATATATATATATATATATATATATATATATATATATATATATATATATATATATAAAGTAGTTAGTAAAATTTCCAATTTTTTTTATTTTGATCATTTTTATGTTGTCTGGGATTCCGCCATTTCTTCCCCACGGGCATGATCGATTGTTGATTCGTGCGTGCAGAGTCTCTGGGAGCGTTTTCATGAAGTCAAATCTAGCTTCTAACCAGGAAATAGGGGTCGCAATCCCCCTTGACTTTTCTGCAACCCTGTAATCACAATCATTCCACCTATATATTTTATTTTTTCATTTTAAATCTTTATATATATATATATATATATATATATATATATATATATATATATATATATATATACCCACATCATCTAAAATAGTATCTTCCAACAACTCGGGAACGCTAGTAATGAGCGTGTGACTCTATCGTATAACTGTATTCGAATTTTCGACTAAGTCTCACTAGTTTTGTGTATAGCAAAATGCATAAATTTAAATCTCCTCAACTCGCAATAATTTAATTGTTGAATACTTAGCTAACATAATAACTCATTTTTTAAGAGACGTTTTAAAACACGTTTGGTTTTTACAAAAGTTCCTTACGTGTTCACCTTTCCGTTTAACATTTAATAAAACTTTCTGACTCAAATTAAACTCTTCGGTATTTTGACTTTAGAACATAAAATTTAATTAAAAATTTAATTAAAATGTTAATTAATTCCGCTGAAATTGAAATATATATATATAATCATCTTCATTTTTACAACATAAATTAATTAGTTTAACATGTGCATATATTAAAATATTTATACCTCGCTTAGCATAAAATATGAAAATCATAGAAAAAATCAGTTAGCGAAAATTCGAATATTTTCATTATTCTGGATTCTTGAAATATATTTTTTTTTAACATTTCTTTGGAGGAAAATATCAGTGATGTGTGATACAGGTTTTCCCACACACCAAACTCATGATTTATGTTTAAATAAAGTATCGTTCTTTTTCCACATAAAGAAATAAATTTGAACGCTATAATGTAAAATATGCACTTCTATTTATACGCTAGAGAACGCATAAACTCAGTAGCATTGGTAGACTGGACAAGGGTTAATAATGTTAAATTGGAGCCGGCTTCTCTCAAAAGCAATGATTTTAATTTTGTTTATTAAAAATGGAAAGTTCTATCTCGTAGTAATTTTCTGCAGTAGAAGTAGAGGATGTTTGGAATATAGTTCTGAAGTAGAGGATATTTGGTAAGTCAAAAATGTAATCACTACATTTTTTCTCCGATCTTTAGTGTTGAAATGGATTAAGGATTGGCTGTTATTCCGTAACGCAATGTGCCTATGAGCAATCTCATATTCTAAATCTCTGATTCTAAATCTCTAATGATTTCTTCTACTTAGCCTGAAGTTTTCTCCGAAGAAATAATTTCTCAGACTGATTGTTCGATACTTGAGCAGTTTCTGTTTAATTTTTTGTTTAGGCAGAGCTTCGGTTTGATTGCTGAATTACTTCCACGCTCTTGGATGATGGTTTCAGTCCATCTTGTTTGTTCTCGAGAGTGTGAGGAGTTCACCCGCGATAAAATTGAATGAAAATGAATTCCTGTTCCAGAGTTTATCTTGGAATGGATATTCATCCAAAACCAGTACTCGTGGGTGATTGTCCCCAAGGTCGTGTTCCCTGTGACCGAATTGGCTAATACACTTTCCGTTGTGACTTTAGGTTGGAAGGAAAAAATAATCACAGTCTAAAATTGTTGTATAATATGTGACGAATATAAAGAATGTAATAAATACAATCCAGTTGGACTAATTAATCAAAAATGTAAGATACATTTTAAGTTATTCTAACATCATAAAGGAAGTGATGTTAAGTATTTTCATCAATGCTTTTATAGAGAAGTTTTCATTTAGAAAAAGGGGAAAAAGAGAAATAATTTGTATAGATTAAATGCGATTTGTCTCATTTATGAAAGTTGTAGATCATAAGTCAAAGTTAGTCATGCATAAATTGAATATATATAAATATATATATATATATATATATATATATATATATACATATATATAACATTAAAATGTGTACAGAAAACTGGGATTAAGTAAGTCAGTTCTGACCACATGTGAATTTAACTTGAAGTTAAATTTTCGGTGTTACTAGCGGCAACAGCGTCAAATCAGGTACTGATCAATAGCTAAGCAGATCCTTTTGAGAAACATCTATACTATAGATCTATTATAAATAAAATTACCAGATGTATTCAAATGCTTTTAAGACATATCTTAGTATAATACTCACGAGCTAAAGTCTTCATGACTGACAAAATGCAAAACCTAATTCCAACATTATATTTACTTCAACAGAAGAACATTAGATAGAGAATATTTCTTGTCATCCTTAACATCAATCAAAGTTCGTTCAAGGTATTAAATTATGTTTTTAACCCGGAAGCACGCGCGCTGGGTTTTAGAGGCCCCGTCGTTCTAAAACCATACCGTCGAAACACCCCCTTCTCTTAAAAGTGGCCCAGGTCCCCAGTAGCTATATTCAAGGTCAACCATTTTCTGAAGGTTGGAATTTCCATATTCCTGAATTTCACTTTTGTAGGTATTTTGGATGTTAGGGTCTTTCAGGCCCGACGCGCGTGTTCGTGTATCATCGCGCGTGTTCGTGTATCATCGCGCGTGTTCGTGTATCATCGCGCGTGTTCGTGTAAGTTCATTTTTCTTTACGTTTTGGAAGTAAAATGAAGCGATATATGTCGAACAAGGATGAAATGAAAAGGCTTGAAACTATGTTTAGAGATATATCAACTGGTGAAGAAACGATAAATGAAGAGGATGAAGAAATAATTGATGAGATTTTCAGTGAACATAATTCTTCTTCAGAGGAAGATACCGATTCTTACGACGATACAGATGAAGATGAAGATACAGCCATTTTGTCTCAAAACTTCTACGTTGCCAAAGATGGCATAAAATGGAATAAAATTCAAAATCGACAAAATGTCAGAATTCCTTCTTACAATATCATACTAAAATTACCAGGAAACATTGGTGACTCAAAAAACGTATGTTCGATAATTGATTCGTGGTACTCTTGATTGATGATAGTATTCTAATGGATACATATACATCGTGATTTACACAAATAAGTATATAGAGACTATTGCACATAATTTTGAGAGAGATCGTGATCGCAAAGAAACTTCATTAACAGAAATTAAAGCGTTGATTGGTATTTTGTATTTTGGAGAACTTCACAAATCGTCGTTTGTAAATGTGAAAAATCTCTGGGCTACGGATGGAACAGGTCTCGATATTTTCCATCGAACCTATTCCCTCCCGTAGATCTCAGAAGCGTTTTTTATTCCTTTTGAAGTGTATACGATTCGATTATATTACAGACCGTACTAGGAAAAGAGAGAGACAGACAAACTCGCTCCAGTAAGAGATATGTTTGAAGCTTTTGTAAGAAACTGCCAAACGTGTTATACTTTTTGTGAATATATAACAATTGATGAAAAGCTTGAAGCTTTTAGAGGATGATGCTCTTTTCGTCAATATATTCCTAACAAACCTGCAAAATATGGTATAAAAATCTTTGGTCTTGTGGATTCCAGAACATTTTATACCTGGAATTTAGAAATTTATGCAGGTGCAGAACCTGGTGGTCCGTATAAACTAAATAATTCTGCTGATGAAATCGTAAAGAGATTAACAGAAAAGCTCTCAAATTCTGGAAGAAACCCTACAGTTGACAACTGGTATACAAGTTATAATTTGGATAAAGATCTTCTAAAGAAAGCAATCACACTTGTGGGAACAATTAGAAACATAAGCGAGAATTACCTAAGGAATTCATCACAGGAAAAAACCGAGAAGTGTATTCGTCTTTGTTCGGCTTTCAGAAACACATGACATTAGTTTTGTATGTACCAAAAAAGAATAAATGCGTCAACTTTTTGTCAAGAATGCACTATGATGATTCAATAGACTCAGGAACTGGCGATGCTAAAAAGCCTGAGATCATAACATTTTATAATCTCACAAAAGGAGCAGTAGATGTCGTGGATGAAATGTCTACAAACTGTTCTACTGCACGAATAAGCAAAAGATGGCCAATGGTAGATGTTTTTTTTGTGTACTAAACACAGCAGCTATAAATGCTCATGTGCTTTTATTGTCAGCTAAAAACCAAACAACAGCAATGGGTGGGCGACAATTTTTGAAAGAACTTGCTTTGGAGCTTATAAAGGAACATGTTCAAAACAGAAGCACGCAATAATCACTTCCTCGAAAATTGAAAAAACAACTGATAGAACATTGTTCTTCAAGTCAGACTAGTGAGTTACCAAGAAAGGTACAAATATGTGGCGAAAGGAAAAGATGCCACATTTGCCCAAGTAAAAAAGACAGAAAATCTGCAATTTGTTGTGCCAAGTGCGATAAAAATATCTGTAGTGATCACTTCAATTATATTTGCAAAGAATGTGAGTAAATTGTAAGTATTTTTTGTAAATTATTTTTAATATTCACTTAGTGTCTGTGCTTTCATAGAAAATGCATTTAATGTGGTAAAAGACATTCTAGAGAGTATTATTTAACAGAAACGGCTGACTTGGTCTGATAGACACATCGCGCGTCCTCGCGTAAGTACTTATAGCGCGCGTTCCCTCGGGTTAATAAAGTTCTATTTGCAGTAACATCAGTTTTTTTTATTAGAGCTATTTTCTCTCTCATATCCGATAATTGCAATAGAATAAATGAAACCTATGAACCTTGCTAAAATATGACCCTTTTAATCAAGTAATGTAATTTTGTTCTTTTATATTCATTATTTATTATTCAAAGTAAGATGCTGCGCGATAATATTCTTATTATGTACATATTTTTACTTTCTCATTACTATTTTATTTATAAAAAATATAATTTTTTCCTAAAAATTTCCGAATGTACATTGACACTTTCTGTACTCTTTTATAACTTTATCGTACTCTAATATATCTGTATGTGTGTGCATGCGTGCGTGTAAATATGAGTTAGTATGAGAATGTGTGTTTGCATTGACGTTTGCTTGTGTTGATATATGTTTGTGAATATTGTATGAGTGTGAGAGGACTCTATAATGAATGCACTTTACACTATATAAAATTATGTTTACGACATTAGGTGCAGATTGTAAACCAGACAGACTTTTAGTTGCTCTAATTAGTGAATTTTGATTTATTAGAATATTAAAATTTTTATAACATTGTTTTTTATGATTAATTATGATATATTCCTGAACAGTTGTACTAGCTGGAGTAATTAGAATAAAATTGGCTAGCTAATAATTTTTCAAAAGTTGCTTCAGAATAAAGTGGAAAACAAAGGTAGAATTTATCTCACCATGCATTTCAACTATGTTACTATAATTAGGAGTTCAAAAAGTTTCTGAAAAGGTAACACATTTTTGTGGTTTCAATTTTTTTTCTTCGTATTTAAATCAACATAAAACGTGTTGAAATCTTTAAACTCAGTTTTTAACACTTTACAACAAAGTTGAAAAGTGTTTATGACTTTGTTCATTCTGTCTGTCTGTCTGTCTGTCTGTCTGTCTGTCTGTCCGTTAGCACGATAACTGCCGTAAAAATGAGTTTATCAAAATGAAATTTTAGTATGTTGTTCAGACGGTCTGTAGGACCTATGGGAATATAAATAAATAATATCACCCAATTAGTTTTTTATTGAACCCGGGTTGAAAAAATGAAATACATTGAACCCTATGGGACCTAATTTTTCAAACATTTTTTAAGTAAATTTAAAATTCACAAATTGCTTCGAAATTTTTAGGAAATATTCACATTGTCCCATAGAATATATAAAAAAAAATTCAGTAAAATATGTTAAGTAGTTTTTTAATTAAAAAAATTATTTAATATAGGGAAAAAAACAAATTCAATTAAATTCTGACTTTGGGATATCTTCCAGAAAGAAAAGAGAGAGATATTATATAATAAATATATCTCCATTTGTTTAAACGTTTTGCATATGGAAGTGGCTTCATATTTTAAAATAAATTTGGTAGATAACAATTTTTCATTTTTTAACACTTTACAACAAAGTTGAAAAGTGTTTATGACTTTGTTCATTCTGTCTGTCTGTCTGTCTGTCTGTCTGTCTGTCCGTTAGCACGATAACTGCCGTAAAAATGAGTTTATCAAAATGAAATTTTAGTATGTTGTTCAGACGGTCTGTAGGACCTATGGGAATATAAATAAATAATATCACCCAATTAGTTTTTTATTGAACCCGGGTTGAAAAAATGAAATACATTGAACCCTATGGGACCTAATTTTTCAAACATTTTTTAAGTAAATTTAAAATTCACGAATTTTGCTTCGAAATTTTTAGGAAATATTCACATTATCCCATAGAATATATAAAAAAAAATTCAGTAAAATATGTTAAGTAGTTTTTTAATTAAAAAAATTATTTAATATAGGGAAAAAAACAAATTCAATTAAATTCTGACTTTGGGATATCTTCCAGAAAGAAAAGAGAGAGATATTATATAATAAATATCTCTCCATTTGTTTAAACGTTTTGCATATGGGAGTGGCTTCATATTTTAAAATAAATTTGGTAGATAACAATTTTTCATTTTTTTTAAATTTTATATAACTCTTCTTGATAAATTTAATTGATGGCATTTTAAATGCACTTTCCTACGTCCTAGAGAGTTAAAATTTGGTACACAGCTTAAATTTGTTGAACATTTTATTCGACAAAAATTTGATGGATCTTTAAATATAGATCATACATTTTTTTCGAAATGGCCTGAAAATAATCCCCGTTCACTTCTATAAATCATTGGTGTAATATTGTTAAAAATTCTGATGTGGACAGCACATGTCTTTCTATGCAGACTCATATTCGTTCTCTTTATTTATTCAATGATAATTTGAGTTTATCTGCACAACATAAGTATTTTAAATGACATTGAATTTACACGTTAAACTTAAATTTGGTTCTCATTTGATAGCTGGACTTATTGTCAAAGGTGGCGTAGCGAAAACGCGAAAAAACTAGAATATCTCAAGAACGGCTAGTCCTAGAGTAATGGGGTTAGTCTTATTCTTTTTGTTGTCAAAAATCACATATAAAATAGGAATTTAATTGATATAATTGAGCACACGTAGTCTTTTATTTTTATATATAACGATTTTTGCTGGCCATTTCGCAAAAATAGCCCGTTCCTTTTTCCCGAATCGTAGTAGAATAACCTACAAATGATTTATATACAAAATTTTGTTAAATTTGGTATATAAATCACTTGTAGGTTATTGAAATATTATACTCCAAATTTTGTTAAATTTGGTTCATTAGTTTTTAGCTAGAGTGGATAAAGGCAATTTCTGCGGCCATTTCGCAAAGAAGGCAGATTCTTTTATTACGAATCGTACTATAATCTAATAAACATCAGGATTTCCCACAAAAAACATACCTACCAAATTGTATGAAATTCGGTCCATTAGTTTTTCAATTAGAGTGGATGTAATATCCACACAGACACACAGAAACATACACAGATACACCCTTACACACACAGGGCCCGGGTTCGATTCCAGCCACTGCCAAAACTGCCGCCGTGTTCATGCGGAGTACGATCACGTTAAACATGTGGGTCCGAAAGTCCTTCCGAGAGGTTGGTGGTAGGGGAAGGAGGGTACGGTCCCTGTGGATGCCTCCCCCACTGGGTTCCGATCTAAATTGGGTGGCACATCCTGACCGTCCAAACAGTTACCTTACACCTTTCTGGTAGGTCGGACGGTCTGGGTTTCAACAACAACAACACACAGACGTCTTCCTAAAAGTAGTTTTTTCGTGTTCTAGAAGTCCCAAAACGTGTAGATCCTTTGAAAATTCGAGTTCCGATCTTCGGCATGATTCCAATACTTTGAGTACATACACATACACATATATATTATCTGTGTATTATCTGTGTATCTAAATTCCGTGCCTATGCAATTACAATAGTTGTGATTTCAAATGATCCCTAAACTTTTATTATTTCTTCAAGGAAGCCTAATTTTAACATATGCAGAATGCAAATATCTCAAGCGATTGTAAGATGAATTACATAAGAATTGCTGAATTTTTTTCACACAAAATTATTTAGCTCTGGAGTCTGGAATACAAGTTATATGAATGAAATTTTCATTGATTTTGCATAAAGAATCAGATGATTTATATTTCGATACAGTTTTAAATATTTAAGTATAATAAATTACTGTAGTACTGTGATAATGTAAAAGATATTACCACTGAATGAATCACATTTTAGAAATTTTTAAATGAAATTACATTTCAGTTGGAAAGTGTTTCATAATCAATGCTTATGCATGATTGATCTTTCTTGTTTATATCTATCACAGTAATGCAAAACCAACATTTGTATCTGCTTATTCGGACGAGACGTCCAGGCTTGAGAAAATAATTTGATTTACCCTCTAATTTAGGCTTAGTGCTAATCCTCCTTTACCGCCATGGTGACAGTTTCTTTACTAATTTGGATAACACTTATTATTTTGGCGGGATTTTCTTTGATTGCTTGGTCTTAATAATACATTGATCTTTAAAAAAAAAAAAAAATATATATATATATATATATATATATATATATATATATATATATATATATATATATATATATTTATGTATATATATATATATATATATATATATATATATATATATATATATATTTATGTATTATATATATATATATATATATATATATATATATATATATATATATATTTATGTATTATATATATATATATATATATATATATATATATATATATATATATATATATTTATATATATATATATATATTTATGTATTATATATATATATATATATATATATATATATATATATATATATATATATATATATATTTATATATATATATATATATATATATATATATATATATATATATATATATATATATATATATATATATTTATATATATATATATATATATATATATATATATATATATATATATATATATATATATATATATATATATTTATTTATATATATATATATATATATATATATATATATATATATATATATATATATATATATATATATATATATTTATATATATATATATATTTATATATATATATATATATATATATATATATATATATATATATATATATATATATATATATATATATATATATATATATATATATATATATATATATATATATATATTTGAAATGTAATAATAAGAATTATGTAAAAATAAAAAAATACAATTCAAGTTATATTAACATCCCCATAGAAGCAAATTCAAAGCCATAATGCCGATATATATATATATATATATATATATATATATATATATATATATATATATATATATATATATATATATATATATATATATATATATATATATATATATATATATATATATATATATATATATATATATATATATATTGCGTTTAACATCAAGTTAATAATAAGTTGGTCCCTTCAATTTACAAAACTCAAATAAAATACAATTATTTGCCTTCTGCATCACGGTGAACTTTGAGAGCCTAATGCTTTAATGCTTGGAATTCAGAATCCAGACCGGTCGATATGATTAAATAAAGTATGACGTCTTTGTGGTTTATATAATTGGCCTCATATAATACGTCCTGTAGGATTATATCGAATAACATACCTTTAAGGTTTCTATAGTACATATTTGAGGGTCTTAATATAATAGGATTTTAAGAGCTGTCATCATATGGCAGGGAATTCCTCTATACTATAGCATATGGGAGAGGATTTATAATATGAACTGCGTTATGGTTGTTTAAAGTATTAATATGGTTGTTATTAACACATATAAGCATGATGCAGCCATCGGCGCTACTACTCTGTCGCCAACTTGAAGAAAAATATTTTAAATGATTTTTATGAAATATTTCAAAAAATCACTTTATTATATCCAAAATATACATCATGTTTTTTTTTCGTTCTCATAATGATTGCAATACAAGTAGATATGATCGTTATGGAATATGAATGTATGAGAAAATCGACTTTCAATCCTAGTGTTTCTCAAATACATTTGATATATCCAAAATATACATCATGTTTTTTTTCGTTCTCATAATGATTGCAATACAAGTAGATATGATCGTTATGGAATATGAATGCATGAGAAAATCGACTCTCAATCCTAGTGTTTCTCAAATACATTTGATATATCCAAAATATACATCATGTTTTTTTCGTTCTCATAATGATTGCAATACAAGTAGATATAATCGTTATGGAATATGAATGTATGAGAAAATCGACTCTCAATCCAAGTATTTCTCAAATAGGTTTCATGAAGTGGAAGGGAAGCGACCTGGAAAGGATTATAATAGAGGGTGATTTCAGGAAAAATTAAGGGGCGTTCCTTCTTCAGTGCACACATTCCAAAAGTTGAACTCATAATTTGCAACATTTACAAAGCCGGTTGTTTAAATGTGGATTATTGTCCAAAACACATAATTTCGAGAAAGTAAAGTCTTACATTGACAGTTATGCAGATATTCTTAGTTTTTAAACACACAATAAGTAAAAGAGAAGTATATCAACATAATAATTGGCTAAAGTATTTATATCTTTCTAGACGCTCCAGAAGCCCCTTTGAGGACTAAACACACGGGGGCCTACGAAACATTCTTCAAGAAGTGGGGAGCAAACTCAACGATAATATATTCAACATCGTCTGGCTTGATGCCTGTTTTTGTGACCTTGAACGTCCAAGAGAGGTCATGAGGGGGGGGGGTGCCCCCTTTCATACGATCAAAATTCCTCATTGCTGTCTCCTATGGACACCCATGCCGGAAAATAAAATCAGTAATCAGAATTTTCGACAAGAATTTACTGCCTCATCAGAATTTTTTGGTGAAGCAGAAAGCTGAATCGTTTAATACTTATAGTAAGTATACATTACGGGACAGAACCCAAAGAAACCTGATTTCCACTTTCCTTCCTGAGGGCGAATAAAATGAGGAATGCGAGTCGAAATTTTTCAAGCTCCTCCGGAAGCATGCTGCTCGGTGGCACAGAAGGATGAAACTTTGTACACTTATGATGTCGACCAAGGGACAGAAACTAACTGAGTCATTTTTTTAGGGAGAATAGTTTCGACATAAAGCGCATGCATATTTTAACAAAATAAATCGCATTAAAAAGTTTTTTACTTAAGAGAGTGAGTTCTCATGGCTTTAAGAGTTTTAAATACTAGTTATATTATGTTATATTATATCATATTAGAAAATATATATATAATGTGGGCAACAGATGATTTTCGCCACATAATGCAATGATTATTTCTTTTACAGCGAAATATTGATGCCCAAAACTCATGATACATTGTTTTTAGCATTGAATTGTACAGAATATTAAAGATGTTAATTTCTCGAAAGCAAAAGGGATTATCAAAAAAAGTTAACATTATCTAAAATATTGAATTTTCATAATTGAATTTCTTCGCTGTAAAAGCATTTTCGAAAATTAAGCGTCATTATTGCCCATTTGAAAAAAAATCTGTCATTTGGCAACATGTTCAGAGTATAGCAAAGTTAAAAATATTTCGCCAAATTTGTAAACGAGGTATTTAATGATATTACTGCATTTTAATGTTTCATTTTTTCCGACGAATTTTTCCAATAACGTGATATAGCTCAAGAACGGTTTAGGGAAATGTTTTAAATTTTATGTCATTCGTTGCTCAATAGATAAAAACGTATGACATGATTATTTATTTAACAATGTTGAAGGTCTAAATGTTTTCAGAAATGCATTCAAATATCGTGAAATACCTCGAAAATGATTCAGGCGTCAAATTTCAAATTGATATCTTTCGTTTTCTAATAAAGATTTATATGGAAATTATTATTTATTTATCCTTATTAAAGTGTTTATTTTTATTTTTTTTTTATATTCATTTGAAAACTCTGTGGGTTCTTTGGAAATTTCGATTGAGTTTGGGGCTTCGAACATGCTTCCAGTGTCTAGTCATTGTAATAATCGTACTAAATTGCAATTGGAATACTTCATGTATTTGTAAGATATCAAATCCGAAGTCTTACAGACACATACATACGTACAAGCATACACATGCACGTACAAGCATACACACAAACACCACCTCAAAACTTTCAATTCTAGTTGAGGGATGCTTGAAACGTGATATTCCGTAGAAAACTCGAATTCAAATGTTCCACTCGTCACAGTACTTTCCCTATATACTATACTAAATAGGGTGATTAAAAAAAGATGAGTCAAATTTTTCGAGGTTGTAGTATACACCAAACAGAGCATTTTTCGTCATAGTATACCGCGTCGAAAATGAAACGTAAAGGCTCCAGAGGGTACTTAATGGTGAAACCGGTGAGGTGAAAACACAAGAATGACTTAGAATTTGTAAAATGACATTTAATAAACAATAATTACTGTAATGGAGGCCTTAAAGAGCGACCGTAGTCATTGCTTGGATTCGCTGGAGATGATATGGGTTGTGTTTGTTGAGACCCAGACCGTCCGACCTACCAGAAAGGTGTAAGATAACTGTTAGGACGACCTTGAAGTGCCATCCAATTTAGACTGGAACCCAGTGGGGGAGGCATCCACAGGGACCGTACCCTCCTTCCCCTACCACCAACCTCTCGGAAAGGGAGATGGTGTGGGTGTAACTGTTCCCCATTCAGAATCCGTCATAGCGTGGATTGTGGCACACCAAGGGTGTGCCCTATTGCTCTTGTGTTTGTACCTGACCGAACTTTTACTGTGTCCAGAATCGCCTGCTCCAGATTTGACGTACTAGCACTCCTTACACGATCTGCAACAGGCCTGGTAGCGAGAAAAGATCCTGATTCACACACCTGTCGATGCAAGCGTTAAAATGTTTTACTATTGGACAACCGAATATGGGGGAAAACTTCACCCTACAATCGTTGTTCCTCTCTGCCATTCTCATTTGCAGCTCCATAGATGAAATGCATATCGGCATTTTCCCTATTTGTAAATTCCTCCATTGTCTCAAAAGTTGGAACTGCAAATACCTGCTGCAAATTGATAAGGCCGTACATTCGGTTTTACAAAAAATTGCATAAATTTTCTTATTCTTCCTCAAATAAAATTTGCATACGTAATTTTCCTCTTTAACAAGAAAATAACAACCAGAATGACGCTTTTAAGTGTGCGGAGCGACCGCTTCCCAATAGGTACGCAACCTGTAACGCATCTAAGTTTCATTTCTGACCCGGAAAAATATGATAAAAATGTTTGGTTTGCTGTGTACTACCACCACATAGAGTTTGGCCCATATTTTTTTAATCACCCTGTATATGTAGGGAACGTCGAAAGCCCAGACCATTCGGCTCGTCCAAGGACTTAGAGCAGCAAGATGAATGGCCGGGAGAGAATGTAGGGAACGTGGAAAAGCGCGATATCCCATGTAAAAAAATGCCATGCAAAAATATATTTTCCAAGTTTTTCAAGCATATATATTTCAATAAATATATTTTAATTATTATACACATGCACTTTTCTGTCCTCATTAATTTAGTGTTTGAGGTTTAAAAATTACGTTGTTTCATACGTATTTCCGCGACAAAACTAAACCCCTATTCACATAACGGATGTAATCAGGGTTTTCTAGTCCTGTTTTGTTTAAACAGATTTTTTTTAGGACTGTCACGTCACTAGTACGTGACAAGTAATATTTACCACGTAGTTGCCCTTCAGACCTGCCTTTATTCTCAAATAATAAAAGATCAAAACTTTTCAAAAGTATTTCCGGGATCTCTCAGCACATTTTATATTTAAGAACAGAATCTTTAAGTGGTAAATGCAGCTTTCTAAAAATTTGTTTTTTTACTGTCAGAGAAAAGTTCAAAAGTATTCTAGCATTTCCTTTACATGATGTGTTTTAGATATCGTTTGAAATAAAAGGTTATGAAAAAGTTTGTAAAATAATCAGTATTAATAAGATTTGCAAGTTTTAAATATTATGTTATGAAATAATTTTAAATTAGTGATCATTGTGGTGAAACACAATTCTATGCAAAACTAACAGAGTGTGCTAGGATTCAATGAATTTGGCAAAATATCGCCAGCTTGGCGACTTTGGGAAATTGCAAAAATATATCTCGCAGGTGACACTTTAACGAGTTTCTCTAATTTCCGATGAAGTATATTACTTAAGTGCAAATGTTGGCTGAGGTATTATAGAAGACCTGACTGGCAACCCCACTGCCCCTGGTCATCATTGGTCAAGCCATCTGTAGCATTTTAAACTGTGGGCAGTAGCTGAGCCGGGATGGGTCTTCTCCCCACACCTGTCACATCCAATTAGGGGTTATGAATGATGCCCCTGCCCGAGATGGGTGGGTCTTTTTAAAGCAGGGTGTGATTTGTACTTAAATTTATGTCAACTAAAGAAGGGAGCATCTACTCATTTTATTCCGCGAAAAGAGTTTTTTTCGACAATACAAATTTAGAGGATAATAAATAAATAAAGATTAGGTACATCTTTTCAAACAAAGGGAACATTCTCTTATTTCACATTGCAAATAAAGGATAATACAGAATAATTGAATAATTTAAATTTTAATGTATTTATTTAGGGAAAATTATATTTTTATAGCATTGCTGAAATCAGGACATAGTTCTAATGAAAGAATATTTCTAGACACATTAGCTTTTTTCAAACGAAGGGTACTCTTTTCACTTACTTCATATTGAAAATTTTGGACAATACAGGATAACTGAATAATTTTAATTTTAATGTATTTTTTGAGAAGAAAATCATGTTTTTATAGCATTGCTAAAATCAGGATAAGCGTTGGTTCAAGGGCTTTCGGCCCAGACCGCTCGATCTACCCGAAAGTGTTGAAAGTGAAAATTAGGCTTCGTTGTAGAAATAATCGAAGTTTGATGATCATTTAAACTCAAATATATTGTACTTGCGTTGTTGCAGAATGTAGATGTATTTGTATGTATTTGATGTATGCAGAATGTAGTTGTATTAGAATTGCTGTATTTTTTCAACGCAAAAGTATTTAGATCATGGAGTGTGCATAGCGATATGAATGAAATTGATTTATATAAATATTCATTGATTTTATATAAAGAAGGACGATTTTTTTCGAAGAAGTTTTAAGCATAGAGTTTAATTACTTGCAGTTCCATGGTCATAATATTTAAATAAAATAATTATTATAGTATTGTGATGAATGAAATGAATGGGAAAATGTTATGAATGAAATGCTGTTTTTATAGAGAGATCCAGGCGTGTTATTTTTTCTATGACGTCATTTGAATGAATTTCAGTCGTTTTCGATGAAGTTTTCAAATATAATAAATTATCGTAGTATTATGATAGTTTTAAAAATATTACCGAGGAATGCATTGCATTTTAGAGATGTTTAAACCAGGCAATTTATATTTCAATGCCGTCATTTGAATGAAGTTCTTTTTTTCCGATGAAGATTTAAGTTTTCAAATATAATAAATTAATGTAGTATTGTGATAAGTTTTGAAATATTACTTAGGAATGTATTGCATTTTAGAGATGTTTAAATAAAATTGCATTGGAGTTGGAAAGTGTTTCATGATCAATGCTTTAAGCATGATTGATCTTTTTTGTTTTTTTTTATTTTAAAGTGTCCGTAAGCATAACTTGTAATGCCGTCTTCATGTAAGATGTAAATATCTTTTGTCATCAATAGGAGACAAAGCCACCTTGTTCTGTCATACTATGAATAGTTTATGATGGCTGCTATCAATTTTAATCTATTCTTCCATGATAGGTCTAACATTCAACAGGCACTGTCTATAATCACTATGTGCGTAATTTTCCTGGCAACCACATGCGTAGAAACAGCTTTATCTCTTTTCTTTTCTCCAGCAGATGATAGAATAGAGTACATCTTAGGTCTAAGTCCTATAAACTCTTGAATGTGGATTGAATTCAGTTCATCTTTAAAGTATCCAATACGTTTTTTATTCCCTTTACTAAAAAGAGGACGGTCTTTGGGGTAGTCACAAAAATCATACAGCTGCTTATGCTGTCTCATATCTTCATAGATATCAGCAGTTTGAATTTCACAAGCCAATGAATCAGTATCGGTAAAGAGAAGTGAAGCTTTTTCACCATATTGGCATTCCTTCTCCCGGCCACACATTTTGTTGCCATAAACCTTTGGGTTGGCCGTGTGGTCTGGGCTTTCGACCATATTGGCATTCCTTCCGAGAGGTTGGTGGTAGGGGAAGGAGGGTACGGTCTCTGTGGATGCCTCCCCCACTGGGTTCCGGTCTAAATTGGGTGGCACATCCCGGCCGTCCAAACAGTTACCTTACACCTTTCTGGTAGGTCGGACGGTCTGGGTCTCAACAACCATATTGGCTTTTAATATGCTTATAATGGAACTCGTACATGAGTAGCTTGGACAGCCAGATAGTAAAGCCAACGTATATAGGCCAATTTATTAAAATGCAACTCCTCACACGCTCGATACCCACCAGATCTTTGCTAAAAATCCTGCTAGCTCTATAAGCTGGGGATGCCACCATTTTCAGGGCTCGCTTTGAAGAATTCATTAACTCAACATTCACTCGATTTCGAAGATTTTCCATGGTTTTTCCAAACACAGCATGCAATTTGAAGAAATCTTTCTCAAAATTTGTCTTCGCAAATTTTCTCTTTTCTGTATTAAATTGGATGTATCTCTAACCAGAGCTTCTGATTAAATTGAATAAAGATTTAAAAAAAAACACTTTTAAAAAATATTAAGCGTGAAGTATTTTTCATATAGCATACATCTAATCTATATAAATAAAATTGGAAATCTGTCTGTCTGGCTATTTGTCTCATCATCACAGGAGAACGGCTGAACCGATTTCATGAAATTTTGTGAGTAGTCTTGGAATAGCTCCACTAAAATTTAGTTCATGTTTCAAGTTTCTAGGATCAATAATTGTTTAGATGTAATCAATAATTGTAAAAATGTACAGGTAAACCTTCCATAGACATAGCATTATACAGACGATATTTCTTCCCGTAATTTTATTTGAAGAAAGTGATAGCATGTCGCTTAGCAACGGATTTAAATCCAATTTGTTTATGCAGCAGACGATTTTTGTTGAGTCTTCTCCGATTTAAATACTAAAGAAATGTATATAAAATAAATGCTATCGAAATTGCACTTTTGACTGGATTATATCAATTACTGTCTTCCGGTTTAAACATTATTATTATTGATATTTTCAATTTATTACGTCACTGTTTCATTTTGACAAAAATTGTTGAAACTCATATATTGCACATAGTACGGGTAATCTCCTGCAAATCTTTGCCAAAATAAAACAGAGGACATAGTAAATTGAAAATAGTAATAAACTCTGCAACACACGAATTTCTAAAATCTTTGTCAGAATAACACTAATCCCCGAATCCAATAATCGCGGAAAGCAAAAACAATGGTTTATAACGGCCCCCCCCCACAAGCACAAACACACAAATAAACGGATTTTCAATCACACACACACACACATACACAGAGAGAGAGAGAGAGAGAGACGTTACTTAAAAAAATGTTTTTTTTCGTTTCTATAGATTACCATTCATTGCATGGAAAGCAAAAACGATGGCCTATAACGCACGCGCGCACACACACACACACACACACAGACGCCGCCCCCACACACAAACACACAAATAAACAGATTTTCAATTTATGCGCTCGCCTCCCCACACAAACGCACACAAACACAAACGCACACAAATACAAACGTGCTCACACTGACACACACACACACAAACGCACACAAACACAAACAAGTACAAACGCGCTCACACACACACACAGAGAAAGAGAGAGAGAGACGTTACTTTAAAAAATGTTTTTCTCGCTTCTATAGATTACCATTCATTGCATGGAAAGCAAAAACAATGGCCTATAACGCGCGCGCGCACCGCTCCTCCCCCCCCACACAAACACATAAATAAACATATTTTCAATTTATGCGCGCGCGCCCCCTTCCCCCCCACACAAACGCAAACACACAAATAAACAGATTTTCAATTTATGCGCACGCCCCCTCCCCCCACACAAACACGTTTCTATAGATTATTCATTGAATGGAAAGCAAAAACGATGTCCTATAACGTAATGAAATTAGTGAATACCCCCTTTATGTCAGCTGAACTACTTAATTTTAATACATGACCCTTCCCTCAGACATTGTCCAGCTCTACCACTTAAAACCACAGCAGCCCATTCAATTCGCTCTGTCTTTCCATGCCATAGAAAAACTTAACAAACATTTAGAAGAAATCACTCCCACCTAATCTTTCCACATTGTTCAACTAGCCACTTGGATCCTTATTCTCATTTGAGCCCCCAAGTCGCAATGTCATAGGTCACGTCTAGCCGCTCCCAGAAATGGCCCCCCGATTTGGCATGAAATCAGGTAGATTTGGCATGAAATCAGGTCTCTTACAGTACCTGAGCCGACATATTATCTTCAGTGCGAGTTCCTGTAATAAAATTTTTATTAACATACTACCACAATTAGCTGTACCATTTTAACATTAAAAATAACATTATTTATTATGAACATTATCTTGATTATTAAATAATTTACAACAATATATCACATATTATTTTACGGAGGAGATTGGACATGTGAGACTAGGTAAATTGTAATTATCAAAATGGTCTATGACCCGCTACAATAATGTATACGCACATACTTTCAATTTCTCTTGCGAACGTAACACTCAGCTCATATGTCGGATCTGTTTCATCATCTCGATCTCTATAGTACTACATCTGGTACTCATCTCATCTCGAGTTGAAGCGTTTATCTCAGGATGTTTCATTGGAGTCTCTCCGGAATCTGGCGTTTAAATGTATATTAAGATATTTCGTTGCAGTCACATTGGAATCTTGCGTTCGAGTATATATCAGGACATTTCGTTATCGTCTGTCTGCAATCTGACGTCCAAGTGTATATCAGGACATATCGTTTCCGTCACTCTGTCGTCGAAGTGTATCTTGAATCTCTGTAGAACCTTTTGGTTGCCGCCTCTTTTTATCTGAGGTCTGACACGCCTCTTCGGCACCTTCCCGGTCGTCCATTTTGTTGCTCCAAGTCCTCTGGACGAGCCGGACGGCCTGGGGCTTTCACGCCTCTTCGGCAACCATTGGTCGACCTCATGGCAACGCGACAAGTTCCGTATTGGTCAACATGTTTCACCATCCACGTGGCTCACTCTAGCCTCCTAGGTTTATGACCTTCTTGACCTCTCGGGTCAGGGTGCTATAAAACTGGCGTCCTTAAGTCTGATGCCATTGTCTAACATTACAGACCTAATAAATAATGAACATAAAACTGTCTCACCTATTCCTGGTCTCACAGTTGTTTCATTGTAAATAATAATTGCTTTAAAACGTATCAAAATAGAACATATATGTATATTTAGTTTTTGTTCACGCTTGCTAAATATATAATACTGTAGTTATTCAGATTTTCTAACTTATACTTGCTTCCCAAAATTACACACGTATATCTAGCGGGAAATACGCATCAACAATTTTATTACAAGGTGATAATTTGTTTTTCTATGCATAGATATTTGAAGATACGATTCAAATATGAGGCATAACATTCTTATAAACAAGAAATATAACTTTCCCGTTTTCTGTTTTATGATGAAAATGTAAGACGTGATACAAGAAAATGTAATGAAATAAATCAGACATATGTTGGGAAAACTTCGTTTCAAATGTTGCACTGAGAATCAGTAATGCGTGGTATAACTTTTTAAAGCAAAGAATTTTGATATCAAGACGGACTTTGAAAATTACTAATAATTTATTTGTGACGCTTAGGCATCCATTGGTACAAACATTTATCCTAAATGAAGGAATATCATGTAACTATAGATGATATCACATACAAAAACAAAAACAAATAATAGAAATGAACCTATTCGAATTATGGAATTTGATGGATTAAAATTATTTGAAATTTGATGGATATACGTATTGGACAAATAAATTAATGTAATGTAAATTAAAGCATAAAAATGCATTAAACAATTATATTATTTAATAGTTAAATATTGGAAATTATAAAATAAATTATGAAAAGTAATAGCGCATTACAGTTACAATTCCCTAATTGTTAATTATAATTAATCAATTACGATTGCTCGAAAACTTATGCGCATAATGTAAAATTTTAGGAATGCAACATTTTTTTAATGTTTATAATAAATAAATATTATCAGATGAAAAGTAAAATATTACATCAATCGTTTTAAATTGGCTGAACTTTTGATATTATTTTGTAATGTCAGGCGAATCACTGAACGACACAAGCGACATGTGACTATAGCAAGAAAGTACTGGTGCAGGGTCATGGAATGTAAAGAACAGTTGAAACCAAACATTACAATTATTTATTAACAAAAATTGATTATATAAGATATTCAATTACTCATAATTGTAATTTATTTAAATCATAATAAATGCTAAAATGACCCAATTCCGCAATTCTATATGTCTGTCCAGAATAATTGGTGAAAAATTGGCGACATTGACAACCAATTTGGTAATATGACTTTGGTAATATTTGGTCGGTATGACTTTACCGACTGATTTGGCGTTCAAATGGCGAATTATTTGGGGGTGAAATGGCTAGTTACAAATTTTAACCATTAGCTTCGTGTTAAAATATCATTTAAATTGCAATAATATAATAATATAAATATTAATCAAAATATGGCAATCATATATCGGTTTGAATCCCGAGGGGAATAAATTCTTTATAGCACTTACTAGCAAAATATTCTATCAAGCATGACATTTTCTAAAATTGTATTCTCCGTTTAACAAATCCTCAAAAAGTACATTTTAAGAATTCCATTTTACCGTTATTAATAATATCTTTTATACAAGAAATTTATAATATTCATAGATGGTAATTTTTAAAATAATGCATATACATTTTGACTGGAAATTGCCAAAATAAAAGTATATGTTTTTATAAGCACATATAAAATATAGAAAACATTTTCCAAAGTACGGTTTAAAAGTATACTTTTATTTTATGGGCGATCATAACTTGTTATTGAAAGTACTGTATTTCGTTTCTTATAAATACTAACTATAAAATATATTTATTTTACTTTCCCGGTCTTCCATAATATTTTCGCAGCATTTGAAGTACTCGTGCAACAAATTCCCATTTTATTATATACACATTGTGTTAGAAATAAAGAAATTCTATTTTTCAAAACAATTTTTCTTGAATAAAGGTAGCTAAAGTCGGAAATTGTATATTTTCCAGTCCATTCAAAATCCAGTTATGTTATTCAATCATTGTATTTCTCTTCTTATCTTACTTTATCTCTTTAAGTGTGCCATAGCTACGTGCTAAAAATATGTATATATCAGGTACATTTTATGAAAGTCAAAATAACCTTTTGAAGTGGGAGTTTCAGGAGCAAATACTTCAGGAAATAGAGAATCTGGGGAAATGGAAAATAGAAGGGAAATATAGGGATGTTAAATATGCTTTTGTATGACTTCATCTTTATATTTAACTATAGAAGAAAAGTAATTTAAAACCGTTTTTGAACAGGAAATAATGAAATGGGAATTATATGTATGTAAACTTTTACCAATTCGGAACGGATATGATAGATTTCAGTTTTAAATGGTAGGTGCATATAAAAATACAGAAATTACTATGGAAACACCCCCAGAGGGGTAAATTGGGACATTTATTTTGTAGCGATATGTTTTAATGCAGTTATAAAAGCATATTTATTATTTGAATAAGATAATTGTTTCAAAAGTGAACCTTATTAACTTTAAATTCTATGAAAACACTAAAATATATCCCCCGTTATTATAGAATCGCATCTGATCAGGTCTGGTCGAAAATCGAAACAAGAAAGATCAATCATGCATAAGCATTGATTATGAAACACTTTCCAACTGAAATGCAATTTCATTTAAAAATTTCTAAAATGTGATATATTCAGTGGTGATACCTTTTACATTATCACAGTACTACAGTAATTTATTATACTTAAATATTTGAAACTGTATCGAAATATAAATCATATGATTCTCTATGCAAAATCAATGAATATTTCATTCATATAACTTGTATTCCAGACCCCAGAGCTAAATAATTTTGTGTGAAAAAAATTCAACAATTCCTATGTAACTCCCCTTAAAATCGCTTGAGATATTTGCATTCTGCATATGTTAAAATCAGGCTTCGTTGAAGAAATATTAAAAGTTTAGGGATAATTTAAAATCACAACTATTTTAATTGCATATACACTGAATTTAGATACACAGATAATACACAGATACACAGATAATATATATATATATATGTGTGTGTGTGTGTGTGTATTCAAAGTATTGGAATCGTGCCGGAGATCGGAACTCGAATTTTCGAAGGAGCTACACGTTTTGGGACTTCTAGAACACGAAAAAACTATTTTTAGGAAGACGTCTGCGTGTGTAAGGGTGTATCTGTGTATGTTTCTGTGTGTCTGTGAGGATATTGCATCCACTCTAATTGAAAAACTAACGGACCGAATTTCATAAAATTTGGTAGGTATGTTTTTTGTGAGAAATCCTGATGTTCATTAGATTATAGTACGATTCGTAATAAAAGAATCTACCTTCTTTGCGAAATGGCCGGCAGAAATTGACTTTATCCACTCCAGCTAAAAACTAATGGAACAAATTTAACAAAATTTGGTGTATAATATTTCAATAACCTACAAGAGATTTATATACCAAATTTAACAAAATTTGGTATATAAATCATTTGTACGTTATTCTAGTACGATTCGGGAAAATGAACGGGCTATTTTTGCGAAATGGCCCGCAGAAATCGTTAAATATAAAAATAAAAGACTACGTGTGTTCAATTGTATCAATTAAATTCCTATTTTATACGTGATTTTGGACAACAAAAAGAATAAGACTAACCCCTTTACTCTAGGTCTAGCCGTTCTTGAGATATTCTAGCTTTTTCGCGTTTTCACTACGCCACCTTTGACAATAAGTCCAGTTATCAAATGAGAACCAAATTTAAATTTAGCGTGCAAATTCAATGTCATTTAAAATACTTATGGCTGTTATTTTGTGCAGATAAACTCAAATTATTATTGAAGAAAAAAAGAGAACGTGGATATGAGTCTGCAGGAAAAGACATGTGCTGCCCACATTAGAATTTTTAACAATATTACAACAATGATTTATAGAAGTGAACGGGGATTATTTGCAGGCCATTTCGAAAAAAATGTATAATCTATATTTAAAGATCCACCAAATTTTTGTAGAATAAAATGTTCTACAAATTTAAGTGTACCAAATTTCAACTCTCTAGAACGTAGGAAAGTGCATTGAAAATGCCATCAAATAAGTATATCATGAAGAGTCATACAAAATTAAAACAAAAATGGAAAAATTGTTGTTTACCAAATTTACTTTAAAATGTGAAGCATCTGGCATACACAAAGTGATTAAACTTATGGAAAGATATTTATTATATATTATATTTATTTTTTCTTTCTGGAGGATATCTCAAAAGTCAGAATTTAATTGAATTTGTTTTTTTCCCTACATTAAATAATTTTTAATTAAAAAACTACTTAGCATATTTTACTAATTTTTTTTAATATTTTATGGGATAATGTGAATATCTCCTAAAAATTTAGAAACAATTTGTGAATTTTAAATTTGCCTAAAAAATGTTTGAAAAATTAGGTCCCATAGGGTTCAATGTATTTCATTTTTTCAACCCGGGTTCAATAAAAAACTAATTGGGTGATATTATTTATTTACATTCCCATAAGTCCCAGAGATCGTCTGAAACATATACTAACATTTCATTTTGATAAAGTCATTTTTACGGCAGTTATCGTGTTAACAGACAGACAGACAGAATGAACAATGTCATAAACACTTTTCAACTATATTGTAAAGTGTTAAAAAATGAAGAGAATTGACTTTGTGCGTCACACCTTGTAGACAAAAATTATTATACTGTTATATACAACTTTAATAATGTAAAATAACTGTAAATACTCAGTTTTTTTAATAAACGCCCACATGTTAATCCTCGTTAAGAAGAAAACCTCTGGAAGTGAAATTTCTAAATTTGGAATGTAATAAAGGATGCAATGAGATTTTAGTATATGCAATACAAATCATTACTTCGTAAAGTAACCACCAACTGTAAAAATGCCATTTATTGTCAGTATTGATTTTATAAATAATTTTATATTTAACAATTTGTCTAACAAACATACAAAGCATTTCTTCGCCATTTTCTGCAATAGGTTGATAGCAGAGTATAAAGTTTTCCACATTTGCTCTAGCATGGTAGTCGACTGGAATGTTACAAACATGGTATTTTATTGTTTTCAATCTCCAATAAATTTGTCATGTTACCATGACAAATGGTACTTTGGTTATATCCCCATTGCCAAAAATTGCATAGATTCAGATCTGGTTATTGAGGCAAAGATTCTACATGAAACTGTTGGCCCATGACCCTGTTGTTGATAATACGTACAGCAAGGAATTAACACATATTCCGATATGTTGTGGGGGTATATATATATATAAACATTATATAACTGCCGAGTACAATTCACGAATGTCCAATAGCATTTAGCGTCAACCTGGTGGTGACTTTACGAACGAATCGTTTTTATTGCAGAGATTAAAATCCCATGTCCTTTTCAATTATAGTTTTTAAAAACAGTACTTTTTTACAAGAATTTAAAGTGTGATCTATAAATATGATAATCCTGTATACCCAAATTTAAATAAAGCGTTATTATTAACGACATACTTTCCGTAACAATATGTGGCAACGCTACAGTATATCTAAAATTTTTCAAGCCTGACGCCCACCAAGGTGCACATTTTATGAAACTTTAAAAGGCCCACGATGAAGAAGACATTTTTCTTCTCTTTTTGTTCTTATTTTCGACATTAGACGTGGACCTCAGCTTCGTGCGTTTTATTGAGATTATGCATCTTATTTATCTCGAGTTGATATATCTCTGGAATTAAAGATGCTTTAATATGTAAATGTGTGCTCCCCGTTGTACAGATAGAAATACATGAATATATGATTCCGTATGCTAGATCTGTAAAGATTTCGTAATAAAATATTTAATTTTGCCTTTGGTTTGGTTGTGCTTCTTGCTTTTTTTTCTTCATACAGATATTGTAGCGACGCAACTGCCTGCTGTTGCACTGGTGTATAATCTGTTGATTCGGTTCGACTATAGATAAGAAATCTTAACTGAATAGACTATATGAGAACGCAACGCACTTTACAAGTAAAACCAGGACAGACCGCATCTTAACTCTGACCTCCTCGATGAAACATAAATTCTATTAATAATAATACAATATGATATAAATTAAAAAGTATTCTTTGATTCATATAGGACTAACATTACAAAGCCAGAGTCATGTTTTGTGACGTTTGAATCGCTGAATTTTAGAAATAATTTACAATGAGATAATGTAATATATTGTATGCATATGAAGTAATTCTATATTCATTACAATCATACCTATTTTAATGCAATACATAACTCGAATAGAAATAATTGATTTTAGTAAATTTAAACGAAATACGTTTTATACTAAAAGTGACGACACGTCACGATTTCAAATACTAATTAAAATAAATGACAAATCTCACATATCCAATAGGCATTTTATTTTAAAATCATCCTACAGATGTAAAAACAATAGCCAAAGTGCTTTCGAACATCTTACATGTTCATCCTCAGTAGCAATACAATTCGAAACGAAGCCAATGTGCTTAAATACAATTCAATATTATCAAGTAAAATTTGCATATCACGAAGTTGCCAGTTATACAAAAAGGTGGATTATGAGTTAGATTATAATTTATACAAAGTTCAAAATCAAATACTTCAAAAATATTTAAAGATATAGGATTTTTAAAACACAAAAATTATAAATCAATGTAGCTATGCAAAGGCTTAACATGCAGGGAATCGAGAACGAGTCGCCTAGCATAACTTAGGACCTGAACAGGGTCAAAATCACAAATAGAAATACGATAAAAATAAATAGAAATGGATTCATATAGCAAGATTGAACGGTTTGATCGAACGGCAAGATCAAAATATGTTTCATTTTAAATTTATTTTTCACTTTAAAATTAAAGTTAAAAGAAAATGAATAAATGAATATGCCTTATCAAGACAAAATCTTTGAAGACGAATTCTTATATTACATTTAAAGCACAATTTCCCTGCATCGTCAGAAGTGAATAATATAACAATAAATACATTCGTAGCGATAGGATGAAATTAATTCCAGCAATTAATTCAGGAACAATATATCTTCTCACCTCAAAATTGGACGTACTGCTAACCCCTGCAATACATCTAGATCAGAACAGATCCGCAAATAACAACTTTCAGAGAAGGAGGTTGAAGATTTATAACGTTACGTTCGCTACTCACTTCATCATTGTATTATAAATGTGGCCGATAAGAAGTACTGTCCTTTGTGTAATCAGAAGCTGGATCTTTGTTAAGTCAAAAAGTGATAACTATGATTAGTATAGATGTCCAGATAATATATATATATATATATATATATATATATATATATATATATATATATACATATATATATATGACGGTGAGATAAAAGAAAAGAAAATAGAATGATTATGATAATCAATTCATTAATCAAATTATATCCAAATAGCAACCATTTTTTGAAGTTACTAAATGAATTTATATTCTCTCGCGAATGTACAGGTTGTATAATATTGAATGGGACAAAAATAATAGCATAGTACAAATTCTGTAATTGTTTTATTTAGCCGAAATAAATTAATTCAGAAACTACAATTATACAAGTTTTATCTGGCAACCGAGAAAAATATTCCGGTTACGAAATCACCGCTAGAGGCACTGTTAATCAAAATGGCGCCATCCATGCAGGAGAAAGCGCACTGTGTTTTGGAATACGCCAAAACATCATCGTTTATCGTCGTTCAAAGGCATTTCCGCAGGAAATTTGGTAAAGAACCACCGCATCGTTACAACACCGAACGGTGGGTGAAGCAGTTTGAGGACACGGCCTGCTTGTGTAAGAAAACCAGTCCAGGATGACCAGGAGCCAAAACCGAGGTGGTTGAAAAAATTAGTGAAACGTTTTTACGTTTGCCTCCATTGCCCTAGGACTTACAGCAACTGCAGAAGCGGATAACTGAAGTGCTCGAATTATTAACAAATGATATTCTATCACGAGTGTGGCAGGAAATGGAATACCGCATAGATATCTGACGTGTCACCAGATCGGCACACATGGAGCATCTATAGAAACTTGGATAACTATAGTTTCACTGTAAATGTGATTTATCAAAATAAAGTAATTACAGCGTTCACAGGTATTCTTTCTTTTTGTCCCATTGAATATGATACACCCTGTATATAAAATTATGTAACATATTTAAATATGCTTAGAAAATGAGACTCTACATGACTTCCATACTAATGACGTTCATATGTATCGCAATCAGTTTCAGTAACAAAAATATATCCTTTTGTCAGGTTCCATTTGCAAGGTCTTTAAAAATAACTAGAGGGTGAAGATCAACTGGGTTTTCATGTATAATCATAAAAATGTATATTTATGGGTTATGGCCAAATATTACTTTAATAAATTTCATGAAATATTTTAAATTTTTCTAAGGTGGCAGCAGACTTATTGTAATTAGTGATAATAAATTATTAAATAACAATTTGCAGCGATCCAATTATTGGGCGGAATCTCGAATAGGCGAGATACTTATTTCATAGCCGATAAGATCGTGAATTAACTGGCATTATGGCCGTGGGAACTTCTGGTGGATACAATGTGGAATAAATAGTGTCTGCGCGTGCTTCCATGGTGCTCTCGTGTACTTTAAGTACTCATCATCTCTTGTACCGGCATTCCTCTAGTGATACGTGTGGCGCTAAGCGCCAGCGTCTAAAATGTACCGCAAGGCCTTTCCGAGTTCGTCCATTAATCTCACTCCTGAAAGGTTTGCGTTTGGCAGATTTTTCCGCACAGTGAAAGCTTCTGAATAATTCTTAACGTTTTGATTCTGAACGTTTTTTAGCGTTTCTGCTTGCCGCTTTATGTGGTTACCAAACCATTAGTACATTCTTCCAAACTTAAGGTGTGTCCAGTGTTCCCAAGCGTTACTGACTAGCCGTAGGATAGATATATCCGCACTCCGTGCCATACCTTCATACCTAAGTCTGCAAGAGAATCAATTTCAATAGCTATATTATCCTGGGTTGGAGTGGATAGTTATTGAAATAATATAGATAGTGAAAATTGTGGATTCAAGTCACATGAGATATCAAACTGAACGCATCGGCAATGTATGGAAGTTTTCTTTTCCATTACTGATATTTACCGGTGTATTAAATTGTTTTATGCGTACTAACTTGTTGACTGCCACAATAATTAATAGTGATGAGAACTCGTAATATTTACTTTAAGTAGGCTTGAATAAGTGTTTAATTTTAATTTCAACTATTTTATTTTATACTACTACTTAAAGGTGTGTAAAAATCACCATCATAGTGTAGTTAAAACTCTCATTTTATTTTACCACCGTTATAATAATAATTGTCATTAATTCCCATAGGAAATAGTGCTATGAAAATACTACGTTCCGAATAGTTCTTATTATGAGTATTCCAAATGCAAATAAATGTATTTAGTTTTATTTTATGGCAAAATTTATATATCTCTGCTGCGAAATCACGTTATTTAGTACCATAATCGGCTGCGTATTATAAAAGTGAAATTCCAACATATACTTCATCAAGTTCACATGCATTACTCGAATAGCAACTACGCACCGTGACTGCATATTGATTCCGAAAAATACTGACCGGGCTGGACTCCAGTAAGTGACTATGCAGGGCTTAATTCCTAAACAGTAAACGATAAATACGGAATAGCGTATATCTTGGATATCAGAGCAAAATTTCATTACACGAACATATTTTCTCATATTATAGCAACAACAAAAATCAAGAGACCTTGCATATTCTATTTTGTTTATTTAAGAGTATTGTGGTGCATTTAGGTCTATATACTAGTTATTCAACCTTTCATCACTGTTTTAATGAGGTAGATAACATTCTGGTGTGGACAACTTTCTGGTGTGGACAATCACAAAAGTTAAGAAACCTTGCATATCCTATTTCGTTTATTTAAGAGTGTTGTGGTGAAATTGGAACTATATAATGCTTATTCAACCTTCCAGCACTGTTCTGACGAGGTAGACAACATTCTGGTGTGGACAGTATTCTGAGCCTATATAATGCCTAGTCAACCTCCCAGTACTGTTTTGACAAGGTAGACAATATTCTAGTGTGGAAAGCATTTTGGCAGCATCAAGATCTTCGTGAAAGCATCTGAAAATTATGTTTTAATGGCTAAAAATATGGACTCAGTTCCAAACTTTCCAAATATACCTGATGAGTTTCTACAAATCAATTCCCTTGTGTTTTAATGTGTATGTGGAAGGGAATGCACCCCTCTTCTAGTCCGTAGGCATATCATTAAAATTATTCCAGTCCCACTACAATTATTAGAACTGCATTCGTTTTATATCAAATGCTGAGCGTATTCTTGTTATTCATCATATTTTCTGAAGGATATATTTAAAAATGACTGTCATCGTCCGGAAATACCTGAACCAAAATATCTATGCACTTCAATGGACCGACGCAGCTCACAAATCATTTATTGGTACCGAAAAGTTCTGCAAACACCGCATGCCTTTATCATCCTATACCAAATGCACAGTTGCATTCTCTTCCATAAATTTATAAGTTTTACTATTTTTGTGGACAGAATTGCACCCCATTCCCCGCCAAGAAGATGTCATTTAAAATTCCTCATGCCCCACTAAAATTACAAGCGTTTCATACCAACGGTTGTACGTATTTTCCTGTTCAGTCGAATTGCTTGAAAGATTCAGATTCAGAAAGCTTGGAAAAAAAAGAAATATTGTCATCCAGAGACACTTAAGCCAAAAGATCTACCAATTTTAATGAACCAACGAAGCTGACTAATAAATTTGCGACATTGTAAAAGTTCTTGTCAACACTTTATGACCTCGGTATCATATACCGTATTCAAATATATTAGCACCACATACATTGGCAACCCTACCAAAGGATTATTATTTATTTATTTATTTCATTTATTTTTGTTCTGCTGTGTAAGCACGTGGGAAAATGTTTATCTGTTGCTTTCCAAAATATCGATTTATTTTTTTTTAATGACGGAGATTTTATATACGACCTTCTAATTTGTACGACACTTTACTCTTATCCACAATGGGAGCGCAATCATAAATAAAAATATTTGCTAAAACGCAAAAATATCCATGATTTTAACACACTAAAAGCGAACGTAATGCAACACCCTTACTCTATTAAGCTCATTATTAATGTGGTGTCGGGACAAGCAAATTAAAATATACATCATTTCAACAGCTCAGACCCTGAATTCATACGTTCTGTATGTTAATCCGTTTTGTTACTTACAGGGGAACCTCAAGTTTTGTTCCGGCTAGTTTCAGCTGGAATTAGGTGGAAACGGTAGGTACTAGCTAGAAACTAATGCCCCTGAAATATCTCTTGCATTGACCGAGGAGATCCGTAGAAAAAATAATCCCAAAATTTACATATATTAGCATGTTTGGTAGCTCGTATTTTAAAGTATAATATGTATATTTACATAGTGTGTGTAATTGAGCAGAAACAAACTTACATGTGGTATGTTTCTGTAAAAATGACGCAATATTACATTCATGATTGTACATTATTTTTTTAGTGGAAATCAAATATTTTATTACGAATACAAATTTATGTATGATGAAATTACAATTATTCAACATTTTCTTCGTAATAATGATATTTTTCGTAGAAATATGTGAAACATAGGGGAGTTTCGCAGGAAGAATATCTCAAAAATAGAATGTTAGTACACACTGCACATTGTGGATTTTCTATAATATTATATATTTTATATAATATATATTTTTTTCTACGGATCTCCACGCTCAATTCAAAAGCTATTTCAGGGACATCAGCCCTAGTACCTACCGTTTCCACTCAATTCAATTCCAGCTGAAACTAGCCGGAACAAAAGTTGAGGTTCCCTTGTTAGTTTAATGCATTAGCAAATAGTGCAAGTGCAAGTAGCTGTTATGAATTTCATAGTCCAAACTGCAAGAAACTTGTGATATATATAAGGCAAATTGTTCAGGTTAAAAAGATAAGATTTTTTAACACTTATTATAATATAAATGTGTGTATCTCTAAGTAATAATATATCCTAATTGAAAAACATAATTCCAATTTATTATAATAGGGGTCCAAACTAAAATATAAAAAAAATGTATTTTTCTTTAGAACAAAAAATATATTGTATCTCATATATCCTTTTCAAAATCTGAATTTTTCCAATTCCCTGTTAAATGTATTTCTTTAGACATGGTTTCTTTACATTTCGGGAGGAAAAAACACAAAAATTCCAATCTAAGAAAGAACGTCTGGAGGAAATGAGAAATCGAGATAAGAAGCATTGTTAAAACAGACAATTTCTGAAAGCCGAAAGGAATCAGTGAAGTTTATGAAATTATCTATTATAATATTTTTTGCACTGATTTACGAGTAAAATATTGCTAATAGAAATAGTTTAGCAAGAGTCGTATGAAGTGGTTGGAGATTATACTTTTTTGCATACTTTCCAAGTGCATCCCTTCTGTTTGTATGTTTCTCTTGTCAAGAGATTTGATGTATGTCATCAATCATCTTAATCTCTAAAAATATTCTATTTATGATTATCCTTGTTTTTTCGTGGAATTCGATTTAGTATTATTGATCAAACGGTACGTTTTATTGAGGGAAGGGGGTCCAGAGTGTTGAACAGAATATATTCGTTGTTAGAGGTTGTGTAATAAGTATTTTAAATCCCTTATATATAGCATAACATATATACATATATTGTATAGCATATATAAATATATACATACGTAGTATAGCATATATGCATACATATTATAGCATATATACACATATACATATATAGCGTAGCATATACATATATATATATACAAACGTGGATAGTATAACATATATAAATACATATATATAGTATATATAATCCCCTAAATACATTGTATTTTGTACAGGGAAAGTATTGTGACGCAGTCGAAAATTCGAATTCGAGTTTTGACACAAAAGCACTTTTCAGGCATCTCTGAATTCGAATCGATTATTTTGAGGTAATCTCTGTGTGTATGTGTATGCGTCCGTGAGTCTGTGGAGACGATATGGCACGGACATTAAGTGTTCCGAACACATTTTGGTACAACAATTACAATCAGTGAATGCTTGAAATCTATTTCAAACGTAATTGAGTGTTCAGAAGATCTCCAAAATTACGAATGAGATTTAAAAAGTCATCAAAAATTCAAAACATTCAATAATATTGCGTAAATATTTACTACTTATATATTTTTAATTAGAACGTGATTGACACACATTTGAGAAAGCTACAATGGACCGATCTTGAGTTGAGTCATTTTATTTCCAAATAAATTTATCAAAAAATCACATAAAATTAAAAAAAAACATTAAATATTGTGAAATATGTTCAGCTTTCATATGCAATATTATGCGATAAATTTATTATTATTCTCACGGATCTAGCTAGTTCGTTCCATTCACGAGATATACTCTGTGTAATACTTTTGTACTTTAACGCCTAAGAATTCGCCAACAGTCATTTATAAATAATAAATGTCAATTTGTATGAAATCCTTGGTGATGAATTTGAACTTGCTTACTAATATAGCGAAATATCGTCAACTTGGCGATAATTCAAATTTTACAAGTAATACAATTGGGTTATACAATTACGGGAATTACCGATATTTAAATTGTCTTATGCAATTTGTTTCGTTTTAGGAAAGATTTTTCAAACTCATTATTGTATTTAATTTATTGTTGAAATATAATTAAAGTAGTACAGATATATCTCCTAACACCATTTTAGCGATTTCATTTTGTGTATATTGATCCAATTTCATATTGTTTGGTAAATTAGTTTACAAACTCGACCAGGACGTTTTACTCCCCAGATGTGTATGTAAATATAATTTTGTATATCGGGAACATATATTTTCATACTTCTTGTTAAGAGAATTAAATTAATTATTGCAATATAATGTTTTTATTTATAGTGCCATTTAGAATATTACAGGAATTTGCAAATAACTATTAATATTAAGTTTCTTTATATTACTAAGGGTATCCGCTCCTGCTCGACAACCCCTTAACTAGCTTCGCGAGCACATCTGTGCCTTCTGCTACAGAGACGTAATACACCTATTGGGGACCATCACTTGTTAACTGATGTTCATCATCCACTGCAGCTCATTTCGCCATATATTTCAATCCGGCAGGCGCACATGACCGACTAGATATCCTCTGCTTGCTGATGCTCACTAAACCACGGATATCAGTCTGCCGCCCATTAATCGGCATAGCTCTCCGTAAGCATAATACGGCTTTCGGGGCTTTGACCCTTTTACTAGCTGACTTTTACCAAATCCTGTAACTCGCTTATCGAGCTATATCACCTCTCCCGGCACCTTACTCGCTAGTCTGGGCAACAACGAAAATGGCTTCGTGTATCGGAAGTCTCCGCTTCTTTCTTATTTGTTGGCGGTTTGCAGAGCATCTTGCTTTTTGCGCTGCTGGCTATTATAAACAATTACTTACTGTACAGACAAATGGTACAAACCATACGTTTTGCCATTTGTTCGTAATGCAGTGTCAAAAATATAGTTTTGCATTTTTAGTAAAGAGAGCTTTATAACAACAAGGCATAACTGTTGTGCAATATAACACTTTATTTATAATGTTCATGACAAAAATACTTGCAAAACGCTCTGTTTGTTTGTAAGCATAAACAATAAGACGTATGAATGCAAACATTCCATGTTGTCTCAAGTGCAATAATTAATGCTGTAAACATGTCTAGAATTAAATAATAATGATTTTAATAACTTCAATATCTCGGTCCCCGGCCAATTGTGTGACGTTTCTACCAGCAATCAATCACAGTTGGAAATCGGTTAAACCAATTAAATTTCTGCCCGTACAGGAGAACGATTTTCGCTTCAGAAATGCAAAAAAATAGAATAACTTATGTACTGAATCAAAATTTCAGAAAAGGGCTCTGTCTTGCAAAAATTCAACAATGCATGTATGTGCCTACAAAAATTTGAGGTTTTGCAATTGCTTGTCTATCTAGGATGCAAAATCGCGGACGCAAATATACATTCTTTTCATTTTGACATTAAATATTTCCTAAACTAAATTTTCATTCTCAAAAACGATTGATTTCACTGTATTCCCCTAATATTTCTCCTAAACGTTCCCAATTTTATATTTTTGCAAGCTATAGTTTTTTTCAGTACGTGACAGAAAACCTCGAGGGACGTGATATTTTTCGAACAGCGGCGACGACATCAACTAATTATTTTTAATTATGGTGATTAAAAGTAAAAAAAAAAATGTCTTGGAGAGTGACCATGATTTTTAAATAGTACATTGCCGTTCTGATAGCGCACAATTTATTCTGCGCATTATACGGTGTTATTTGAAAATAAAATTGATTAATATACATACATTAAACATTTAACTTGAGACAAAGAATATACCTTTTAAGCCAAATTCATTTGTTATTAAAATATCATTTACGGTAAACTCACGCAAGATTAAACTCACCATTATTATTCCATATTAATAAATAATCAGTTCCCAACATTATTACAGAGTATTCTTCTCAAATACGACGGATGTAATACAGTGAATAATTTGTTACGGACTTATAGTCAAACTTATTAATTATTTACTCAATTATAACATATATAAAATTCTAACTTGCCACTTTTGTGCGCTGCGTTTAGGGTGGACTCTTAGTCATTAATTACTGGCAAGTTCACCTGCTCTTCACTGCACTCGACTCATAGCAGAACTGACTTTTAGACATGGCGGGAGCCTACTTCTTTCAGACTGCATAATAACTCCAAAGCTCAATCGTAGTGACTCTTAGTTCACATTTTCAATTCAACTAACAAAATCAACTGACCGAGTTCACATTTTAAGTCAATTCAAAATGTAAACTCCCAAAGTGAACTTTCTCTATTCTGTGGTCAAGGGGTACTCTGTGAACTCCCTCCTGGTTCCCATTGAATCTCCGCTATTTGTTTGCCCATTGGCTCACAGGGCTGTGAGGGACCGTTCACGCTCTCGTAGGAGAATCCCAATAGCCCCGCGGACTTGACTGAGTCTATGAACCTCACTAGCCAAGAAGTCATCATTAATTCCCTTGACCATAAATGAATGTCCGTGACTATAATAAAAGTTGGCGCCTTCTTGTCGACTGTCTGGTGCCATTTTGTCGATTGCTACTTTTACAACCTGAAACACTTTTTACCATTGTATCATACTCCTTCGCACAAAAGTGGCAAGGTAACATTTTATATATACTATAATTCAGCAAATAATATAAGTGACTATAAGTCAGTAACAAATTCATCACTCTATCACATTAATATAGAGATATATTCCGTACGAAGAACTAATATACTGCTAGCATTAAATGCAGTAAAAATGCACTGTATATTCTATTTATATGTGGAAAATGATAAAGGCATCGCGATTGTACATTGATGGACATTTGTGATGGAACAGAATAGGATTAATGGGTATACGTCCAATAACATTTTTTAGCGTTCGAAGAAAATCTACATTGAGTTTTACTATTCTAAAATTTATAATTCTTTTATATTTTTATATTCAAAGTTTATTATGTTTAATACTCATCAAATTATAATGCTTTACAACTTTCCAATCTTGTACTTCATACATATTTACATATTGTTCATCTCGCGATTGAGATTATTATTTCCCTGGAGGGGTATCGTCTGATTCAAGTAGGAAATACTTTTAAGATAGTTTAAAATTATTCTGTAATTTTAGCAATTATAACGGAAGCAAGAAGTCTGAAAACTTGACTACCTCTGTGTGCGCTAGATCGGACTACAATTATATTCGCGACGCGACGTCTGGTTGAATATAAAAGTTCGATTCGTCTCGTCTGTTTGAGCAAAGAGTATTTGGGAAATCAAATATGCTCCATTTCAGAGGTTCAACAAAAGACTCATATTGCGATATTAAATTGACTAAATATTACAGAATGGGTGGGTAAAACGCCGTGAGACTGTCTGTTCAAACATATAAAATGTCTATTCGAATTTCGGTTATATGTTTTGCTAAAAAAATATTTTTACGTGAAATGCTTGCACAATGTTTATTCTATATCTGTTTAAAACGGATCTAAATAACGTATGTCATATACCTTGTAAAATAATTCGTTGTTATTAAAAATAGTATCATTAGCAGTGGATCGCACAAATATTTTGATATTTTAATCAATTTTGTTATCGGGGGTTTTTAATATATGGATAAAACTCATGAAGGTAAAGTATTTGATAAAACCTGGCTGCTGAAAGAGGACGATATAAGCGTTTGTAGGTCCAATAGTCCTTCCAAGAGGTTGGTGGTAGGTGAAGGCGGATACAGTCCTTGTGGATGCCACTCCCACAGGGTTCCGGTATAAATTAAGTGGCACTGCTTCAGTCATCTAAACGGATATTATACACCTTTGGGTAGGTCGTATGGTCTGGGTCGAAAGAAAGGAAAGTTCTGAGCATTAAAATACTCATCTACATGATAATTGTCTGCCATGTTTTTACGTTTCAAGACCCACCACAAGCTCCTCTGGTGACATAGAAACTGAATTGTTGCACCTTCGAATGATCTATGTAGAATTTCGAATCTTTCCATACTTAAAGTATTGCGAAGCGAGTTACAGTGGGTTTGCAAAGCGTTGCGAGCAGAGAGCAGAGCCCCTAAATACTTAAAAAACAAATAAAATCGCCGAGCTGTATTGTCCGTGGACCTGAAGTACGTCTGCCGTATTTAGCCACATGCTTCGATTTTCCACTGCATACGACATAGATAAACGTATAGATACACAAACGGGTAGTTTCATTTGTTATGTAAGATAAAATATAACACTGTTTTTATATTTGATTTGTTTTTCTTTTTGTTGATTTGCTTCTTTTGTTATTTCTCTGCTTCAGTATTGGATATTATTTTAACATATTTTACAAGTCGAAAACCGAAATTGTTATTGTAATGCCAGATATAAAATAATATTAACTTAATAATCAAACACGGGGGATAGTCGAATCGCGCAGACAAGAAGTCTGCATTCCGAGCCAAAAGACGGATTATGAAGAGGATTTTAAATCGACTGGAGACGAGAAGTCTTCTTTCCAGAGAGGCGTGGCCCGTCTAGGAGGAAAAATGTATATATATAAACACGGTAAGGTGCGAGCATGATATTAAGAAGAATATTGATAGTGGTGGAGGTGCGAGAGGTTGTTGTTGTTGAAACCCAGACCGTCCGACCTACCAGAAAGGTGTAAGGTAACAGTTTGGACGGTCGGGAAGTGCCACCCAATTTAGACCGGAACCCAGTGGGGGAGGCATCCATAGGGACCGTACCCTCCTTCCCCTACCACCAACCTCTCGGAAGGACTTTCGGACCCACATGTTTAACGTGATCGTACTCCGCATGAACACGGCGGCAGTTTTGGCAGCGGCTGGAATCGAACCCGGGCCCACCGAGTGCAACTCCAGCGCGCTAACCAATGGGCTACCGCGCCCTATGAGATGCGAGAGGTGTAAGAGCAGAGAGTAGTGCGTTTTGAGTTGGATATTGTATGAGTGCCTTGTACGTTAAATTGCTTGGAGGAGAATTTCAAAATTACATCCTGCTATCCAGATATGAAAATATGTATGAAGATCCTTTATGCGTTTGACTCGGCATGTGTGAAAAGACCTTATCAGGTATACTGTACTATAGTGACTATGAGAGGATAGTATGATTTTCCGAAATTTACAAAAGAAAATAATGTTAAGTTGTTGTTGTTGAGACCCAGACCGTCAGACCTACCAGAAAGGTGCAAGGTGACTGTTTGGACGGCCGGGAAGTGTCACCCAATTTAGACTGGAACCCAGCGGGGGAGGCATCCACAGGGACCGTACCGTCCTTCCCCTACCAACAACCTCTCGGAAGAACTTACGGACCCACATGTTTAACGTGATCGTACTCCGCATGAACACGGCGGCAGTTGTGACAGCATTATATTAAAATTGCAGAAAGCATTTCCCGAAGTGCTTCCGAGGAAATTCCTCTTTTTATTCCAATGTTTTGAGAAAAACAAAAATAACATTTGTATTGTCTGTGCGAACAATAGGAATTTACGTATTAAAATATATAACCTGTCTCTTATTTTGAGTAAGAGCACCCTATTGTGAATCGTATTTCACGATGCATACAAAGAGGATGGCAAAAAGCCAGAGGCCTGTCTATTCAAGCGTGAAGCGTATTGATTTCGATTTTATCTACAATTTATGCTAGAACTATAGTTCTACATAAAATGGTGTTAAATTTAATTTTATAACTACATTTTATGTAATAAATGCGTATTCCTTTATAAATAAAGAAAAAATCCTTACAATAAAATGTATTAATCTGTAGAAAAAATGAACTCAGGTGTGGCTCAGGTGTGTAAATCGACGCATTCATTTTTCTTTTACAAATTTTACAAAAAAAAAAAAAAAAATTAAAAAATCGGTATCGTGGGACCAAGTGATTAGAACTACAGCGCATCACCTGGAAGGGCATGAAAAATCGTTCGTTTGATATCATACTTGGCATTGTACTCCCCGGGAGTAGTGGTGTTTGATCACTTCTGGAATAATATCTTATACTTTATACCCGTTAACTTCAGATGAGTGTTATATGACCGTATGAGAGTTAACGGGTATAAAGTATAAGATATTATTCCAGAAAGGATCAAACACCACTAAGAATTTATAACCCCTAACCTAATAGGAGATGAAGACCTAGTATATTAATAAATTTTATACTTACTCAGACTGAAGATCTTCTGACGATGTTATTATCAAACAACCGATATTTTCACCCTCTTATACCTCCGATAAAGATACGTCACATCCTCAATGTGGAGAAATGTTTTTCTAATCTATTTTTGAAAAGCGGGAGGCAGACTGGCGATATCCTTAGAACGGTTTTTCTCTCTTTTTAAAACTGTTTAAATACTACTACTACCGAATATATATTTTAAAAAGATACTAGATCTCGAGATGTGAGGGTGCTCCTCTCATTTTATTATTATTAATATTTGAACAATGTTTAAACTAAAACATCCGAGTTCGTGTTTGATCGTAGGACCTTCTCAATCGGGAAAAACCTCTCTCGTTCTAAAAATGATTAAAAACAAAATTTATGAGTCTGAAATTCAGAGAATCAAATGGTGTTATTTATATACAGCTCCATGGTTTTTGGATGAACCAAACATTGAATTCATTCGAGGTGTACCAGAAACATTTGAAAATGGAGATTTGATAATCATTGATGACCTGATGCATGATTTGAATGAAAGAATTGCTATCATGTTCACAGCCGCATCACATCATTGTAATATGAGCATTATTTTAATATTACAAAATTTATTTCCGCGAATAAAAGTTATGAGAGATATTAGCTTAAATGCTCATTACATAATATTATTTAAAAATGCTAGAGACACCGGTCAGATTAATTGTTTGGGTCGGCAACTATATCCGCAAAAGACCAAATATTTTCTGGATGCCTATATAAAAGCCACAAGAGAGTTGTACAAATATTTAGTTATCGATTTGCATCCTCAGACAACAGAGGAATATCGTTTACGTGAAAATCTTTTTCCCAGTTCTGAGGGGATCTATTGGATATATCAACCACAATGAAAAATTTGAAAAAGAACTATCATTTTCTGCATGTGTTGGCAAAATCTACACCTTTACAGAAACGTGCATTATTGAAAACGGCGAATCATTCACAAGTGTCAGCAGTGTGTGAAATTTGTTTAAATATTTTAGCCGGAAATCTTCCTATAAATATAACAAGATTGGAAAAGTATAAACATATTATGCGAAAACTTGCAAAGCGGTCACTTGGTGTTCAGAGTAAAAAAAAAATTCTGTTAACGAACCAGGTTGGTGGATTTTTACCGGCGATAGCTCCAATCATATTGTCAGCATTAGCAGGGGTTGTCGGTCGTGTTATAGGGAACAAAATTGTTAAAGAATAAAAACACAGATGATAAGAAATACCCACGATAACATTATAATTGTATATAAATTATATTAAAATTACTGTGATATATTTTGATTAAGTGATAAAAATATTGAAAAAATTGTGGGGGGTTAATTTTTGTTGATATCATGGCTAGGAAAATGGCTCTCATTCCAGAAGAATTAATGTCTTCCCATCATTCTCAGAGACCTGAATTACGGGTAGAAGATGAAATAACTGCTTTGTTGGAACGTGAAAAGCTGCCTAATGATATGAAAGTAAAACTCTTGGGTCAGCTTGTTATGAGATATCAAAAAATGATGCATATCCCTCCAGACCCTATATCCGTCCGCATCGCAAATGATCAGTTTTCTCAGGTTAACCATCCGATTGAAATACAGGACCGTGAAATAAAACCCAAAGAGGAAAAAGAAGATATGGTTTTGAAAGATATCTTGATATCTACACCAAAGAAATATGCCAAATTTATTCCCCTGATTATGGAGAAACTGAAAACTAGACAATATACCTGGAACAATCTTGGTGAAATAACACGTGACAATGTTCCTATAAAAGGATCGAGAATGGTAGATTTTTTTGGATATATCTTTCGAAATACAAAATCACAAATAGAACCAACACATTTTAATGTGTTTTTAAAAGCATTGCGAGAAATCAATATCCCAAATTCATGGATTGAAAATAAGACTGTATTAGAACAAATAAAAAAGAAGGCGTCAAGTGATCGAGACGATGACGACGTATTTTTAAGCGGAGATCGGTATATACCACCTGCAAATGAGAGAATAGTAACTAGGAAAAAGGATCAACGGATCGCTAGAGAACGACAATTATCCAAGATACGAGGATTAAGGAGTCAAGCCGTTTTTCCGACTGCTTCCAGAGAAACTCCATGGAGATCGAGAAGCCAATCACCACGAAAAAAGTGGCTAGAATATTAGAAAAATATTATTACAACATTGAAAATCCTGCATCATTTGGAGGAATATTAAAATTGTCTAAAGCAACTGGAATACCACCCCAAAAAATAAGAAATTGGTTAATAACGCAAGATGTGTATACTCTGCATAAACCAGTGAGATATAAATTTAAACGTCGAAAGGTTTTATCATATGGTATTGGAGAACTCATCCAATGCGACTTGGTGGAAATGATGAAGTTTTCCAAATACAACAAAGGAATCAAATATCTACTTGTTGCAATAGATGTGTTCTCTAAGTATGGGTATGTAATTCCAATTAAAAGAAAAAATGCTGAGTGTTTGGTTGATGGTTTTAAAAAACTATTTAAACAGATGAAAACCCATCCTCATCTTATTCAAACAGACAGGGGTAAAGAGTTCTATAATAAACAGGTACAGCAGTTGTTTCAGAAAAATAATATCCATCATTATTCTTCTCACAGCGAGTATAAAGCTAGTGTGGTCGAACGCTTCAACCGAACGTTAAAATCGAAGTTATATAGAATATTCACATATCGGAATTCCTATAAATATCTAGATGTTTTAAAGGATGTCTTAAAAAGCTACAACACCACCAAACACAATAGTATCGGATTAGCACCCGTTGAAGTTAGACCAGAATTAGAACCGTTAATTTTTCAAAAGCTATATGGTTATAGAATAGAGTCAAAATATAAATTTAATATTGGTGAGCAAGTGAGAATATCGAAAACGAGAAAAGTATTTCAAAGAGGGTATTTACCTAATTGGACTGATGAGATCTTCATTGTGCATAAACAGTATCCCACAACTCCTCCTACCTATGTCTTAAAAGATTTGAAAGATATGATTTTAAAAGGAAGGTTCTATGAAGAGGAAATTCAAACAGTTGTGAAAACCACACATGATTTTTGGAGAGTGGAAAAAATTTTGAAAACGAAAGGAACAGGTGAAAATAGAGAGTTTTACATAAAGTGGAAAGGATTTGACAATCGCTTCAACTCTTGGGTCAAAGCATCATGGATGAAATCCTAACAGACTTCTATGTGACATTACCCAGCAATTCTAGCATGGGTTACTTTCCTCAAAACACGCAGGCATCATATAGAACAAAATTATCATCGGCGTTAGTGTTATCAGGTCGATGGGAGGTAGGATTATCAGAAATTTTCATACCAAGAAACTGGTTTAATATAGCAGGCCATAACAATAGTTATAAAATTGAAATGATAAAAGAAGAAAATTTACCGTCTAACATAATGCAATATGACATAGAATTACCTCATGAGATAGGACCAAATATCAATGATTTTTGGGTGAACATCAATCGCGAAATTGAAAAAATCGTGAATATTCAACCAAGTATACGATTCGCAACGGATGAAATCAATACAAATATTAGCGTTGAAATATCTAAGGGGTTTGAAATATTGATAGGAAAAATTAACGGATCGAAATTATTGTATATGTTGCATTTACCGGAGGAAGATATTGTTATAACAAAATCAAGTGTGTTTAAGTTTAGACGATCGACACAATCTCTTAATGGTCAATCATTTGCAATTATTAACAGAAATCCCAAACATATATCGACACATATTATCCCATTAACTCGTATAAAAAAAAATAATAATAATAATAATAACGATAAATTTGATGAGAGGGTTTTTAATATAATAAATGACAATATAGCAATATTAGAACTACAAAATTATTTAAAATTTATTTATGAACCTATAAGAAATGAACTGGAAATTGTGGTATCTGATTATGCTGAATTATGTATGACAAAAGAGTTTGCTAGATCGTTTTTACAAAAAATAAATTTAAGAGAGGATACCGTAGTAAAAGGAACAGCAAAATATGTTGTAAACCCTCTAATTGATACAATAGCAGGAGAGTTAATCAAATTAGAAATTAAAGAATATTATAAAACAAAAACACATATCACACATTCAGAATATTTAACTTTAAACGAAGGGATGTACAAGAATGCTGATCATTTGTTTCAAGAATTTAAATATGTGAAACTCAGACAATTACCAAATTTAAAAGTACATTTGCACATACCGCCAAAATGTGAAATGATGTTTGACAAAGGATTAGCAGATCTATTGGGTTTTACTAGAAATATCAGTTTTAAAACCGGTGATTATGTCAGTGATTATCCTATAGAATTAGATGCTGGAATAACCGAAATATTTGTGTATACTGATCTAATAGCTCCACACCATGTAGGTGATTCATTTTCACCAGTCCTTCGTGCTATTCCTTGTGTAAACGAGAAAGGAGATCAGATTGTGAATCACTATGATGTACCTGTTTATTTTCCCGTGCGCAAAAATTTTGTTGAAACTATTGAAATAGAACTTAAAACAAGTTCGGGCAACAACATTGTATTTATGGGAGGGAAAACTTTTGTGATGCTTTCCTTCAGACGCAAAAAGCTATAAATTCATCGTCATAAATTTTGGTTCATCATTCTGTATGTAACCATGCACTTAAACACCAAAGATTGTGAAGCGTATTATTGCAATCAAGTGGGAGGTGGAGGACCTTATTTTCAGGGTATCCCGCACCAACGAGGTTATGGATTTTTCGGTGATTTGGGTCGATACCTCACACCGTTGGCTATTAAAGCCTCGCGATATTTAGGAGGACGATTATTAGATACTGGAAAAAATGTCTTAGCAGATGTGGCGTCTGGAAGCTCGTTTAGAGATGCAACCCGCAATAGATTTGGTGAAACTTCTACAAAAATTAAAAAGGATATTTTTAATAAATTACAACAACATGGTCGAGGAAAAAAAGGGGGTATAAAAAGAAAATACAGCGGAAAATCATCACACTCAACAACAAAACGTTGTAAAACACAACGCGATATTTTTTCATGATGGATACCAACAACGTTATATGTCTCAAAAGCGAACTAGATTTGTTCAATAATGTTGCAATTCAACTAGGGATTGATTCGTCTACGTTTTTAGAAATACATCCAGTGGCTTCCCTAACAGATACAACACCTCTAGAGTTTTATATTAGCGGAAATGGAGAACACTATTTGGATTTATCTCACACAATTTTACATCTCCAAGTAAAAGTTATAAAGAAAAACGGATCGAATCTGGTTGATGCAGATGATGTTGCTCCTATTAATTATTTTTTAAATACTATGTTTTCAGAATGTGCTGTGTTTCTAAATGATAAACAAATAGCTTCACAAGCAAATTATGGTTATCGTGCTTTGTTAGAAAGTTTGCTGTTTTCATCAAAATCATCACAAGAGACTATGTATAGAGCTGGTTTGTTTCATAAGGATACCTCTTCGAAACATGATGATGTGAAGAAAAGCGGAGCAAACGAAGGATATAAGAACAGACAATTAGCATGCGAAAAAAGCAATGTTATGGATCTTATAGGAACGTTGCATTTCGATTTAGCAACACAACCGAAATTATTAATAAACGGTGTTAATGTCCGCATAAAATTGCAACGAAACAAAGACATATTTTCTTTAATGTCTGAAAATGATTCATTTAAAGTTGTAATTCAGTCAGCGAGTCTGTATGTAAGAAAAGTCTGTGTTGCTTCATCTATCATGCTAGCTCATGAAAAAGCGTTGGAAAAAGGGGTAGTGAAATTAGCTATCCGACGAATTGAAGTAAAAGCTTTTGCATTATCAAGTGGTTTACAATCATCCACAATAGCTAATGCTTTCATTGGCCAGTTACCCACACGGTTAATTCTAGGATTTGTATCCAATGATAGTTATAACGGAAACATAAAAAAAAACCCCTTCAATTTCTTGCATTATAACTTAAATTATTTGACAGTCTTAAATGGTGGTTTGATGATACCAGCAAAACCATTTCAACCTAATTTTAATAATAATACCTATGCAAGGTGTTATCTAAGTTTGTTTACGGATTTAAATCGATATCATAATTCTCAAAACATAAATATTAATTATTTGGAATATAAAGACGGTTATACGCTATATTGTGTGGATTTGACTCCTGATCTCGCTGCAAATGACACACATACCAGTGTCAATAAAACCGGAAATATTGCTCTAGATATGAAATTTGCAACACCCCTTCCTGAAACTGTTACGTTGATTGTTTTTGCAGAATATCGCAATACTATCGAACTAGATAAATCAAGAAGCGTGTTCACCGATTATTAAACAGCTGTTATTATATATAAAAAAAAAACATTTTTCGCACGTAACGCAATACAAAAATGAACACAATTTCACTGTGTAGATTGGCATGTAGTGATTACAGGTTAAAGAATGGATTTGCAGGGGTTTATGCATCTGATAGTTTACCACATGGAAAAACTCATTTTAAATCATTTATTGTAAACTTAGATCCAAGAACATTATCAGGTAGTCATTGGATTGGTATATATTTTCATAATAATATAGCATACTACTTTGATAGTTATGGAATACCTCCACGAAATAAACACATGGTTTCTTTTATGAAAAAAAATTCTAACGTTATTAAATACAACCATATATGTTTTCAAGATGATTGGACAACAACTTGCGGGTTGTTTTGTTTATACTTCCTTTTTCAAAGTTCACGTCAATTACAAATGTATCATCTGCATATTAGACACAGAGACAAAAACGAAAAGTTTGTCAAGATGTTTGTGAAAAATAATTTTTTCCTATCAACATGTTGTCACACCTTCCATGCAAAGGAACAGACCTGTGTACCACTTTTAAACATGATATCTAGATAATCACATCAATTACTTCACTAGATCTACAATGGAGCGGTATGGATTCTTGCTCTCTGATTCAGAACTAGGAAATTTTATATATGTGCACCCATCACTTTTCAAAAATTTATATAACTGTATGCAATCAGCAATAGAATGGAAATCTAGCGAACAACGATTTTATTTCAAAATCTTAAATAACTGTGATATAATAAATTGCATTCATAAAAGACAGCATGATAAGAAATTTGGATATGTATTTCTATGTGAAGATTGTTTAACTAACCAGTATTTAATATGTTCATGGTCACAAAACTTTTATAATGATCTGTTGGAGTGTGTTGCTGGTGAAAAGAATCGACATATCGATGGAATTGATGTAACTGATTTCAGAAATAATAAGAAAAAAATTGGATATTTTTTTATATTGAATAATGATGAACTTGTTGCTGAATTACATGCATACACCAATATACCATAATATTTTGTCTTCTATCAATAGTTTGGAAACATGTTTAGAAACAATATTGATGTAATTTCACACATCCTACGCGATGTGATATGTTTTTCTCTGTAATATTGTGTTTATTAAAATAATAAATATATTTTAACATATGTATGTTTCATTTTTTAAAATCTATATAATTTCACATACTAATAACACACAAAATATATATATATATATATATATATATATATATATATATATATATATATATATATATATATATATATATATATATATATATATATATATATATATATAAAACAACTTTAATCAACTATTAATTATTTTGTTTAAAAATAAACCAGAACAGACAACGATGTTAAGAAATGGTAAAAACGATATTATTAGTAATTATATATATATATATATATATATATATATATTTTTTTTTTGTGGAAATATAGAGCCTTCTTAAAGAAACACTTCCAAGAAAGGAGAATATTATTGAAAAAGGATGTTTTCACTGCAAGTTCTTCAGAAGTTTATTATTAGTATGAGAGAAAGTATATAACCTCAGTGCTAGAGATCAGTTCTAACATACAACATGGTTGTATTAGAAAAAGTGGTGTTCATCTCATCAGGAATATCCCTAATTTTCGGAGGGATTTTCATCATTTACTCGGTTGCTATAGAGTAAAATATCGGTAAGTTAATTTTTTATTTTTACAATCAGTTCAAAAGTTTAATAGAGAGAGAGAAGAAGATCTTGATCAGATAAAGGTAAGATGAAAGTTGTAGGGTCATAAGGCAGAATAGGAGATGAAGTTCTCGCACCGGTACCTCAAGTGGTTAGACTCTCGTCTGGTTAGTCAAAGATCTATGGTTCAATTCCGGTTGGATGTATGAAGGTTAAAACTTTAAATTATCTGTTATTGGATTATGCTGTGAATTTTTTTATTTTTACAATCACTTCAAAAGTTTGAGAGAGAGAGAGAGGAAGATCTCGATCAGATAAAGGTAAGATGATAGTTGTGACTATAAAGCAGAATAGGAGATGAAGTTCTCACACCACTACCTCAAGTGGTTAGAGCGTTGTCTGGCTAGTCGGAGATCCCTGGTTCGATTCCCGGTTGGGGAAGTGACTCCTTTACATAACAGTCTAATTGTTCTTTTTATCAAATTGCATGTTTAACAAAGATGTATCAAATCCTATAATATAGATATATGAAGATTAAAATTTTAAATTATCTTTTATTGGATTATGTTGTGAATGGAAAAATTTATAATGAAAGATTATTTATATTTTATATTTGCAGGAATAGGAATAGGACAATATTAAAAAACTAAAGAAAATCGGTAAGTGGAAATCAGATTGTTAAGATTTGAAATACAATCTCTTCTTTAACTTTAGAAAAAAAAACCGCTAAATGGTTTTTTTTTCATTATGCCTTGTTTTTTTTTTCTTGTGTTTCTATTGTGAGAAATATGTTGGTTTTCATTGTAAACAAACTTACCTCTGATTTTCACTTACAGGTAGTTATTTGTTAATATTGAATGATAAGGAACACGAAAAAAAAAATGAATTCATTTACAAGTAAGTATCCTAAAACTAGTAATCATAATGTTTACATGTGAACGTAAAAATAATTTTCTGATAGTTTCCAGCTTCTTTTTTAGATTTTGATCATATTATTGACGAAGAACATGAAAAAACATTGAAGAGAAAAAGAAACGATGGTATCTTCAAGAAAGAAAAGAACCCAAGAAAGAATTTACCTGAACCATCTGACTGTTATAATGAGACAGATTCTGTTTTATCAAACGGTATAATAACATTGTATTTTTATTTTTTCCAAGATTTAAAAGACAATTCATGTAGAATTAAAAAAATTATTTCATTATTTTTCAAATTATCTACTATTTTTTAGATGTAACTGGAACACAACAAGCACCAATAAAGGAAATGAAAATAAAGAAAAGGAAACACTCCGTAAAAGAATTCGAAATTGCAGCTTCAATTTCAAGTCATCCATCTCATGATCCAGAACCTCAACCTGCATCCAAATATGATGTGGTGTTGAGTCACGATAGCGAAGGTAAAAAATTGATTCCTGATTATTCCGTTTACTTAGGTAACGGTCTCAGTATTCAAATAAAAGAATTCAGGAAATCCAATTACATATGTCTAACCCGCGAATATGAAAGTGTTGTGAAAAATCGGTTTAATATTCCTATAACTGCATTAGACAATCTTATAAAAGGAATGCAATTTATTATTTCATTTATAAAATCTTGTGATAAATAACCTTATTATTCCTGTTATTTCTCATCTTTTGATTTATATGTTTTATTTGAAGGAATACTCATTTCAGAATTATGTTCAAACATTTCGTACCGATTTGGAAAATTATTCTGATCCATTAACTGCGTTAATAGATAATAAAAATGAAATTTTTAACTTATTAAATAATAGCGTATCTTTAAGAATACGTTTTATTATATGTAAATGTGTTGAATTCATTAAATATGAAAATATAGAAAAAAATGAATATATAAAACAAGAATTTTATTTTTCATCATTTTGCGAAAGATTATTATCTCAATATCAAATAGATGAAAAAATAGATAACGCTATCAAAAAAATAATATCTTCAATTGAAAACTTTTTACGATTAGGTAGTGGGTGGATCATTAATGATATTAAATATATTGAGGTGCATTTAGGGTTATATAGTGAACCAAACGGAGGGTGTGGGTTTGTAATACTACCAAAAATATTGAAAGCTAAAAAATGTGTCATCCATGTTAAAAATTCTGATCTAAAGTGTTTTTTATATTCTGTTTTAGCTGGAATATTTCCTATGATAAATAATAAATCCAACCCTACTTCATTTAAAAAATATTTAAAATATTTAGATTTCAATTTTCTTAATTACCCTGTTAAAATAACTCAAATACCCGAATTTGAAAGAAAGAATAATCTTAAAATTAACGTCTATGGGTATGAAAATAATCTATTCCCGATATATATTAGTAAAATTAAAAATAAGAAAGAAATAGATTTGATGTTATATAAAAATCATTATTTTTTTATTTCTAATTTCAACAGATTGTTATGCGTGAAAAATGGATTACATTTTCATTGTAAAAATTGCCTTTCATCATTTCAAAGAAAAGATACTTTAAACACCCATCAATTATTTTGCTTAGAGAACAAACCCGAACGCATAAGAATGCCAAAAGACGGTGAAAACTTTATGAGATTTAAATCATTTCAAAAATTATTGAAAACAAATTTTGTGATTTATGCAGATTTTGAAAGTTTGATCATACCTCTCGAAACAGTATTCCCTTCACAAAAACAAAGTTATACAGTTAAAACTCAAGTCCATGAACCTATCTGCTATGCATTGTTTATTATAACTGATGATAAAAAAATTGTTTATCATAAATATTATAGAGGTGGTGATTGTGTGGAAAATTTTCTTACAACTTTGCAAAAAATAGAGAATACTTTATCTAAGTATCTGCAAAGAAATGTTCCAATGATCGATTCTGATTTTCCAAAAAGTTCGAAATGTTATATTTGCGGTAAACAGTTTAAAACAGGAGATATAATTTCTAGAGACCATAACCATATAACGGGACGATTTAACGGATTATGTCACTCCTCCCCATGCAATTTAAATTTACAAATATCGCCTTTTATACCTGTTGTTATTCATAATTTAACTGGATATGATTCTCATTTGATTTTTAAAAAAATTTCAAACAGATTTGCCAAAAATATTCGTGTTATACCAATAAACAATGAAAAATTTACTACCTTCACAATTGACCGATTAAAATTTTTAGATAGTTATAATTTTTTAAGTTCACCTCTATCAAAGCTGGTTGATACTTTAAATATATCAGATTATAATTTCCCTATTTTTAATGAATTCTTCCCCTCAAAAAAGAAATATCAGTTATTAAGACGAAAAGGTGTTTTTCCTTATTCATATTTAAATAGTGAAATAAAATTAAATGGTGTTGAACTCCCCTCTAAAAAATGTTTTTTCAATGATCTCACAAACGAGCACATAACTGATGAAGAATATATGTTTGCGAAAAAAATTTGGAAAAAATTTAAATGTAAAACTTTTGAAGATTATCTTAAATTATATTTATTTTGTGATTGTATACTATTAGCAGAAGTGTTTGAAAGTTTTAGAGATATCACTATGAAAATCTATAATTTAGAAGCATTGGAATTCATATCAGCAGCCGATTTAACTTGGAGTGCAGGACTTAAAATGACAGATTGCACCCTTGAACTCATTAAAGATGTAGATATGTACCTGTTACTTGAACATGGAATACGAGGAGGGGTGTGTATGGTTGGTAAAAGATTCAGCGAAGCAAATAATATTTATATTCCAAAAACATATAACCCTGATTTAGAAGAAAAATACATAATATCTTTAGATGTGACTAACCTTTACGGATATGTTATGTCGAGTTATTTACCAATAGGGAATTTTAAATGGTTGAGTTCTAAGGAAATAGAACAATTTAATATATTTAAAGTTACACCCGATTCAGATATCGGATATATATTAGAAGTAGACTTATCCTATCCAGAATCCTTACACGATGAACATGAATCTTTTCCTTTGGCAGCGGAACACGTTGAAGTTACTTATGATGATTTATCACCATATCAAAAACATTTATTACATCAGTTTAATTTAAAGTTTAATAAAACAAAAAAGCTTATTCCAAATTTAAACGATAAAAAAAGTTATGTAGTTCATTATTTAAACTTACAATTTTATTTAAAACAGGGAATGATTTTAAAACAAATTCATAGAATAGTTTCCTTTCGCCAAACACCATGGTTGAAACCCTATATCGAATTGAATAATAACGAACGCAAGAAGGCGAAAGGAAACTTTTTTAAAAATTTTTTCAAATTAATGAATAACGCATTTTTTGGTCGTACGTTATTAAATGTTAGAAAACTTAGAAACGTTTCAATCGGTATTACCGAAAAAGAATGCAAAAAACACTTACAAAGTTCGTGTTTAGATTATTTTCAACCGATTAACGAACATTGTGTTTTATTTAAAAAAAAACGTAGTACTTTATGTTTAAATAAACCGATTTATATTGGATTTACTGTATTGGAATTAAGCAAACTTCACATGCATCGAATTTACTATGAAGTTTTTAAAAAATATTACAATGATAAAGTCACATTATTATATACAGACACTGATAGTCTGTGTTTAGAAATAAAAACTCATGATATTTATGAAGATATGGCAACAGAACTCCCTAATATCTTCGATTTTTCGAATTATGAACAAGATCATTTCTTGTATAATACTGCGAACTATATGCGGTTAGGGTTTTTAAAAGATGAAACAAGAGGTTTAGCGATTAAAGAGTTTTGTGGTTTGAAACCAAAAATGTATTCATATATTTTTGGAACGGAATGTAAAAAAACAGCAAAAGGAATAAAAGCTAGTGTTTTGAAAACTCTTCAACATGATAATTTTATCAAAACATTACGAAATGATGATTTATTACGAAATAAACAATCTCAAATTATTAGTAAAAATCATGAGTTGTGTACTGTTAACCTAAATAAAATTTCGTTAAGTAGTTTTTATGATAAGAAATATATATTAGATGATAAAATTACATGTTTGTCTTACGGACATTATATGATAAAAGGTATAAAACAGGAAGAATAATTTTCAATTAAACTACACGGAATTAAAATACTTGATCTCACACTACATGAGAGAAATACACAAATCATGATTTTTAGTTTTAGTGATAATTTTTATAAATAAATTTTTTTATCTTTTTAAACTATTATGAAGAAGTATAAGAGTATGTGAACATTTTCATAAGAGTATGTGACTGTTTCTACTCAGATGAAAGAAGTCAGAATGTGATGAACTCTTCTAGTCAAATGGAATGACTACATTTTGTATGTTATAAATAATGTGTTAACAAAAAATAAATGGTGTTTTTTATTTTATATGGTGTCTAGTGTATATTATTCAAATAATTAAAAGGTTAAAAACTTATCAATTTTAAATGATGTGGTGATAACTTACACGTCGAAATATAAATAGGAAAGGTTGTGCAAATATACATTTCATACCGCCTCCTAAAAGTGTGGGCTTGGTCGACGAGTTCTTTCGTTCTAAAATAATCATTTTCTTTCAGATAACTCGCAGGAAGTTTATGCATACTAACAGGAAATTCGTAATCGTATTTCTTCTGGGGTAAGAATATATCTAAAATTGTATCAAGGTTGTTGAATAGAGTTCGAGTGAAACACGAAATTATTTCTGTATTAACAAAAACACGACTATTTATAAAATGGAAATACATTTCTCTAGAAAATGAGTTATCAAAATACATTATCGATCTGTATATAAGAATTCACTCTTAGTTACCATTTAATCATCATGAATCGACATGGTCGTACTTGTAGAATAAATTCTTATACTTTATACCCGTTAACTCTCATACGGTCATATAACACTCATCTGAAGTTAACGGGTATAAAGTATAAGATATTATTCCAGAAGTGATCAAACACCACTACTCCCGGGGCGTAACTTGCCACCCCAAGGGGACTAAGGACATCACGAACAATAAGATTGCATCACGGCTATTTTTCCCAACAATGATTCAATGATTGAAACTATTAAGTCTCGTGAACCATGATTGAACAATTTTATGCATGACTATATCAAATTTTGTTTTATACTGCCATGTTAAAAAAAAATCGAATAAATTTTGAAGTTTTCGCTCAAATTAAAACAAATCTATCTAGCTCTAGAATGTTTGATAACAAAGTTGAATATACAGTTTTATGGAGCTCCATTAATATTTGTGACTGCTGTCGTATCGACCACATACATCAGACAAGACAGACGGACATCAATCCAAAAATAGTAAAAATGTATAAAATGTATATTGGTATCACAATGTATAATTCGAAAAATTTTTGTGAAAAAAAAATTCTTCCTCAATACTACATATGAGAAAGTAATAAATATACCGCATATATCAGATTTACTCATGCATGTATAGCATGTACCTCACCCTGAAGATACAATTTCCCCTCCAAAGAAGACAATATTGTTAGAATATCAAAGAGTAGCGCCTTGTTGCTCTAGATTCATTAAATTCAGTATCAAGTCATTTGTGAAGAAGATAATTTCCTTCTGCAGTAGGAAAAATACCCAATTTAATTGCTACGATCTTGGATATACAGATTTAGGAAGCTCCATTAATATCTGTGATTACTATCGTTTGCACAAGAAATCTCGTCAGGACTCACTTTTCTTGTCCAGGCGTTCGTGCAATTCGCTAACGTTCTGCATTGCTGTTAGCGATGGCGAACGAACCGGTTTCTCTCAATCGTCGATCGACACTGGCAAAGGTAGGATGACTGGGAATACGACGCGTTGGAAACCGCTGCTCGTATAATTTTCGTGCTGCGTGTCCATTCCCTTTGGCTTCACCGTATGTGAGGTCCATGTCGGCCAATTCCTCGTAGGTGTACACCGCCATAGCATTCACGCAACGTGTCGGACTATGTTATCACGGGAATAACTTGCAGCGTCATCATCATTTCGTGTTTTTCACATTTGCGGAGCAACTACCACAGAGTGCTGTATCTCCTGTCTGATATGTACATGAATTATACATTGACATTGCTCCAAAAGGGGCGGGATTAAATATTGGCCATCGGCCGGGATGAATTTGATTGGGCGAAGGGGTTCTGGTTTCTGGTTGGATGGCAAGTGGATGGAGAAGTTGACAAAAAGATATTTTTATGATATCATATTAATAAAAAAAGTACAATTTGGTACATGAATAATAAATTGTTAACCGAAAGCATAAGTGTCTATCCTCATTCCAAAAAAAAGGGGGCCCACACTATTTTTTTTTTATTTAAGCTGAATTCCATACTTATATGATTATTCATGAAGAATAGGTAGTTAGTCACTTAGAATTGTTGAATACCTCGGACGCTTACGGAGCTTCCGTTGGTGGGGGTCATAAGTATTTAAATTTTGTAATTCTGGGTTGGGGATGGATGCTATTTAAAAAAGTTACTTGCTAATTTCTTTATTTCTGCTTTTATGGAGTTAATCTTGAAGTCTTTGCTAATTACGTCTGTCCGGAGGAATCTGGGTGCTCTCCTAATCCACCTAATAGTTTTGTTTTGTTTGTTTTGAAGTTTTTGGATGTGGTCATCAGCGGCAAAGCCCCAAACCGGCGAGCCGTAAAGTAAGATATGTCTAAGGACCGTCTTGTAAAGAAGTATTTTGTTGCTTATATTGATATGGGGGGAATGTAAGATGGGGAAAAGGGAAGCGCTCGCTTTCTGAAATTTTTTGATAGTTTGCGTAATGTGATTATTCCAAGTTAGTTTGCTGTCAAACTGAAGTCCCAGATATCTGCAGGTTTTTACATACTGTATGGGTGTGTTATTTATAATTATTGTGGGGGGGGGGGGTTACGCTTTTTGGTAAAAATAATACAGTTTGTTTTTTTCTCATTAATTTTGATCTTCCATTTCCGAAACCAGGCTGAGAGTGTATCCATATGTTTTTGTAAGCGAGAGCGCACGAAATTGAAGTTTGAAGATCTAGTGTACAGTGCGGTGTCGTCCGCATATAGTGCAATTTTGGTGTGTGGGGAGTATGGAATGTCATTTACGTAAAGATTAAATAGTGTCGGTGCAAGTTGAGAGCCCTGTGGGACGCCGGCACATATGTGTCTGTGAGTGGCGAGAGTATTGTTTATGCGGACTGTGAATGATCTGTGGCTAAGGTATGAGTGTATTAAGTGTTGAAGACCCAGACCACACGACCAGAGTGTATTAAGTGTATCATTGCATCTGGAAGTGTATTAAGTGTATCATTGCATCTGGAAATTCTAGCTGAATTAGTTTGTAAATAAGGGCTTTTGTCCAGATACGATCAAATGCCTTGGCCACATCAAGAAGTATAGCCCCAGTAGTTAGGCCGAAGTTCATCCCCTAAGAGATGTATTCCGTGACCCTATGCAGCTAGTGTGTTGTTGCATGTAATGGCCGGAAGCCGAACTGTTGAGGGATGATGATATTTTGGTTATTAATGTGTGTTTTGAGCCTTTTATGAATGATGCGCTCTGCTAACTTGCTGATGGTGTTTAGTAGACTAATAGGGCGGTAACTTTGGGGACTCGTGGGATTCTCGCCTGGTTTCAGAATTGGAATGATCACTGCGATTTTCCACTTTTTGGGGAAGTGATTATATTTTAGAATTGCGTTAAATAGTAGCGTAATATAGTAAATTATGTTGATCGGTATGGATTTTAATGCTTTATTACTAACATTATCATATCCTGGAGCTTTCCTATTATTTAGTTTTTTAATTTCCTCTAGTAATTCATAAGGCGATGTAGGGGTGTTCTGATTGGTCGATGGGCGTGCCAAAAAGGCGTTGGTGATTTTTCGTACTTCGTCTTCTGTCTCAGGGCAGTTTAATTCTGGGTTTATAGTGAATTGTTTTTCATACGAGTCTGCCAGGGCATTTGCTATGTCGGATTTTTTGTGGACAGGACTATTAATTGTTTCGAAGTGGGTGGTATTGACTCGCTTATTTTTGATTTTTTTTATAAAAGTTCCAGATGGAGTTATCATTTGGGGCGAGGGAGGAGATGAAATATTTCCAGTTTGCCTGCTTGTGATTGATAATTTTTAATTTTATAATTTTGTTAATAGAATTTAGTTTGCGTTTTAGGGTAGGGTGTTTGTTAATCTGCCAGGCGCGTCGTATTTTGTTTCGTTCCTTAATAATTCTTTTTATGGATGGCGGCAATTTATGATGAGAGGGGGAGGGAGTAAGTTGTAGCACTGGCAATTGCGTTCTGAATTTCATGAATAAGTTTTTGGGCATTTTTATCGATATCGTTCACGGAGTGGTAATTGTCGAAGATTATTCTGCCATTGGCAAGGTGATTTTTAAATGCCTTCCAGTCTGTGGACTTAGTGGAAGGGGGGATGGGGATGTTACTTGTCAGGTAAAACGTCAACTTAACGGGGAGGTGGTCTGAACTTAAATCATTAATAGTGACAATTTCATGAGGGAAGGGGATATTGTTTGCCAGGGCGAAGTCGATGGTGGAATCATACGTATTTGGATTCAAATGAGTGGCGGTGGGAGGGTACATGAGTCTGATGTTGTTATCGTTAATGAATTTGTTGATCTCTCTTCCATATCTATTTTGCCGTTTGCCATTCCAATTCCCATGATAAGCGTTAAAATCCCCCATGAGAACGATGCAATCCTGCGAGTTAAATATGGACGAGAGATCATCCGTGATGCTGTGTGTAGATTCATGTCTCGCGTATGCCGATCCAAAGGTTAGGGGGGGGGGGAATTAGAGATTGAGATTTTTGCCAGGGTGTGCTCAATTATTTCGGTGTCTACGTTTTTGATTGGTTGGTGGGAGATCTGACTTTGGATGTAGATTGCCGTACCATCTACCGGTCTGTTTCCTTGAATGTGGGGTCTGGGGGTGAGACAAAGGGTATAATTTGGAATATGAATTTTCGTATTAGTGGCATTTATGCAGGTTTCCTGAATTAATATTATATGGGGATTTTCTCTAATGGCGAAGTCTCTGAGCTCATTAATCTTTGACCCGATTCCATTGGCGTTCCAGGATATGATTGTTAGCGAATTGGGAGGAGAGGGCTCATAAGAAGTTTGTGGAGTTTTGATTAAAATATTTATCAGCAAGGATAAGTATCTCGAGGCTCTTGTCGATAATAGATTGATTGGTTTTGAATATTTCTTTTATGTCTGATAGGAAGTTCTTAATTAGTTGGATATTTAGATTTTGAAATGTATTTTGAATTTCTTTAATCAGCTGGATTATTTCTTTTATTGAAAGTTTTGATTCCTGTTCTGAGTTTGTCTTTTTTGGTTCGTTATGGTTTACTTCAGAGTTATTGCAGTTGCTGTGGATTATTTGTCTGTGGACGGGGCAGGGGGGGGGATCATGTTTCCAATTTTGATTCTCAAGTGTTTTGTTAATTCTCTCTGAGGGTAGGAAGGGTTTTTTGAAGATCGTGTTCTCAGTTTCTGTTGAATTTCTTCTCTGAGGTTTTGGTGAAGAGGGGCGCTTCTTACATCCTTGCTGGTGCTGGGTTGGTTGTTCTGTTCTGCGGAGTCCAAGGAGTTCTTGATTGAATTATCATCGTTTTTTGGTTTGGGTGTAATTTCCCTGTTTTTATGGTCTGTGCCTGTGGCTGGGGGGGAGGGCTGGTTCGGTGTCCATGGGTTCATTAGCATGAGGTGTTGTCATTCCTGCCCTAACAGAAGGGATGTCTCTTCAAGTGTAAGTCCTGTCTGCCCAAGCGTCGGATGTCTGCGTAAATATAGTTGATATGGGTTATCTTGTATAAGTCTTTTAGGTCAGTGTTTGAGGGGAGGAGTGTTAGAAAATTTGGTAGGTTCTGCTTTGTTTTGAAGCTCCTCGTGGGGGATATTCTGATTATGGGGTATCCTTTTTCTTCCATGAATGCTTTTATTTCTTCTGTGGGGTAATTTTGAGGAAGTCCTTTGATTACTACTTTTAGCGGGCGGTCTGTTCTTAGATTTATTGAGTAACATTTCAAGTTGAGTTTAAAAAGCAGTTTTTGCACAGTTCTATAATCCTCGTGAGTTTCTGTGAAGACACGCAGCATTTCGCCAGGGAATTTCTCTCGGACTTTCCAATGTGCTACCTCGGCTAACTGTTGCATGAACTCCCTGGGATTGTCGTTAACTTCAACGAAGAAAGGTTCCGGGTAATCTCTGCCATTTATGATTGGTCTTTCTTGATCGATCTCAGGTGGGGGCGGTTTCTGCTTGCGATTCGACTGCATATGTGAAGTTGCTTTCGGGCCCACAGTCCTCCGGATCTAATGATTTACGATGCTTTAGATTTGGGGCTGCTAAGGGGGGGGGGCTGAGATTTCCGTTGGAAGTTCTGTATTTTCTTTTAGCTCTATTTTTATTTTTTCCTGAGTCTGATGCTATGTTAGAATGATCTGCGTCAGAATCCTGTTGGTTTCTGGATTTGGTAGTACTGCTTTTTTTTTTTCTAGATTTCCTAGACTTTACCTCTATAAAATCATTTTCTGTTGCTTCTGCGTCCGGGGTTTGAATATCTACTTCATTTAACTTTACTATTAGGTTGGTACTAATCTTTTCTCTTTTGAGATTTTCAGTTAAGCTATCATAGTAAGTAACAGTTGAATTAAGTTTGTGATAGAAAGTTAAATCGTTGACTATGTCCTCAAGACAAGGGGGGGGGGGAGCAATAGATCAATGATAAATCATTACACATACCCTTTACTTCGGTGATCAATCTCTCTCTGCCATCTGAATCCAGGATCTCGCTGCTGCTTTGGTATTCCATCGCTGTCTTGGCAGTGGCTGGGAGGGTCTAAGCATATTCTATGGCACTGATCTGTCCAGGTAGTAAATCCGCAGTCATGGATACTTCCTTTGATAGTAGGAATAATTCCGTCTGTGAATACGAGATGGTCTGGTCATCGGATGTTCCGGTGATGTCAATCACCAAGTTGTTGCTAGTCTCCATCGTAGTAAAACAGGTTTATCCTCTAGTCGCGAGAGCTTCAAGGCCGGGGAGGGAATGGTGTGTGTGTAGTGAACTTGCAGCGTTGAAGTTGTGCCGGTTTTTAAAGGTCAACGTGTGCTCTGATTGGCTGTTGCCGAAACCTACTAGGAGCCTGTTATGCTGATTCTTCTCCCTGGACATTTGCATACAGTAACTGCGTTCGTGTCTGGCGTAGGAGATACTGCGTAGGCAGGTACACAATGACGTCCGAGGCGCTGACTGCGTTATGCTCAACCCGATTCGACGTGCCTCTTTTTGCCTCTCAGATTGCAATGCGACCCTATGTTCCATGGTAATTATTGCTCGTCTGGTGCGGTACTATCACCCCTATGCTTTTGTAAAAACAATTCCGACTCACCCTGTATTGGCATCACAATCTAGAGTTCCAAAAATTTTTTGAAAAAAAATCTTCCTCAACACTACGTATGAGAAAGTAATAAATATACCACATATAGCAGATTTATTTACGTATAGCATGTGCCTCTCCCTGGGAGGCAATTTCCCCTCCAGAGAAGACAAAATTGTTAGAAAATCAAATATTATTACCTTGTTGCTCTAGATTCATTAAATCTAATATCAAGACGTTTGTGAACAAGATCATTTTCTTCTGCAGTCGGATAAATACACAATTTAATTGCTACGTCTAGAAAATAAATAATCTCAGCCCAGTTTCGTCTGAATAAGCAATAAAAGTATAGACATTTAAATATGTTTCCTGTTTTGTGTGCTTAACAAAAGTCTCTATATTAAAATTCCAATTTAACGAAGCATTACAAAAAGATGGCGCATCGCCAAGGGACTGTCTGTTTAATGCATATAAAGTATGGATTTAAATATGATTTATATTAGAAATAGAGTTTTAATTAAAAGTAAGCTCAGATGTTTTTCTTTCATATTTGTTTCCTGTTTGACAAACTTTCAATATATATTTTTGATATAATTATTTAAATGATAGTTCATATAAAATTTGATTTTAAAGCTTTATTAAATAAATATATACCCAATTCTGTTTTTACACGATAGATACGTTCCTGAAGAATTCGCGCAAAAATAATTCGTTAAAAATAATATAATGTACCTATGAAAAATTAGAAGATTGATTGGTTCTAAACCTAAAAAAAATCAGCAAAAATAATACAATAAACCATATGGAAATTCTTATTGAAATCTTATCATTTTTACGTGCTGCCCATTTTACTTTATAAATATTGCACATGTACTAAAAATATATTATATGAGAAAAATGTCACTAACTCCTGAACACAAAAATTATGCACCTTGTCGTATTGCAAGCCTATCTAAAATTTGAATTTTAATATCTTAAGAGATTGTTTTCCTTTTCGTTTTCGTTACATTGTGTAAAGGCTGACATTGTGACACTGTATAAGGGCTACTAAAAATATTTCGGTTGTACGTAATAAAACAACAGTAGATGTTAATTTCAACAGTAGATGTTAATAAAAATTAACATCAAAAAGGTATTTTTCACTTTTAGTATCAAATTCAAAATACATATAAAAAGGGGATTTCCCCAATTCGGTAAATTTTCAGAAATGGAGATTGCGAATCCAAAGGAGCACAATTAAGAAAAATACTGATCAATTGTGAAGTTGTTTGAAAAATCTTAGAATTGGGGTGGGTGGGGAGGTGATCGTGTTAAATCGAAACAACAGCTCACATAAAGTAAAGAAAATGATTTTCTTTTTAAATTCTTACAAAATCAAAATCGTTTAAAAACAGAATTGAGTATATATATATATATATATATATATATATATATATATATATATATATATATATATATATATATATATATATATATATATTGAGTCATGAAATAAACAATTACATTAATAACTATTTCTGTTAAATTCGAGGAGTTTTTAGCAGAAATTGTTTTAACCTCGGACCTGTGCTAATATTTGAACCCATGGCATTAGTTGAACAGAATGGAATGGCAATGAATTAAAAAGGTCAATGCAAAGTTTTTGAAAACAAATCTTAAATTTTGGTAGTTATTTTCATTTTTCAAAGAATAAATTAAAAATTTTTTTTTAAAAGCACGTTAAATTCGCCAATTAATCTCTGATGAGGATCGAACTCTGGCCGCGCGGCAGAAAAGCTCAAAATCAAGCTTCAAGGGCCAATGTTACACTCAATATGCTTTGCATTTACAAAGATAGTAGTACAGCAGTTATTGGTATGTGTTCCAAACTGTACCCAGTTCTGCAAACGTTAAATTAATAAAAATGCGTGATAAATACTAAAATATGTAGGAAAGAAGATAGTATTATTTATTTTATTTATAATGAATATAACGAAGTCATATATAATAGCGGAAAACTATTCATTGTACCATGAGGAATCTATTTCGTGGGAAACAGTTTCAGGAATATCTGTTAATTTTGTATAACATTCTGGTAAATTTGTGAAAATCTTGCTCATTCCGTGATGTATGTATGGGCGCTGAATTGAACATATTTATTCCATATAAATTTTGTTGTGTATATATATCGTTCGCATTTCTAATAAATTGGAATTTAGGATATAGATTATTATAATCATAGTAACTTCCATTCAACTTTCCAATTTAGCTCGTGTGGTACCTTGTACCGACTTGAACACTCACACACATACGCACATTCACATGCACATGATCATAACCACAATGACATCTAGTTCAAGGATAATCAGAGTTTGTACATGCGACAAAAATTTGAATTCGAATTGTTCAATTTTCAATCTCATTACAATACTTTACATTGCACCATGCATGTAGGGTAAGTAATTGGTATATTAAATATATAGTCACTCCCGTTACATCATATATTCCAAATATATAATTAAACGTGATTTAGCCATTAACATAGGCGTCGGAAATTTGTAATACTATTAGAATTGAGAAGGGATTTTATTAGACTCGCATGCATACATTTTTTATTCCGTTTAAAAACGTTTGAAATAACGAGATAACCTAAAGAAGTTGGTTCGATCATAGTTAGGCTATTGAGAAAAAATATAAAAAAGGCAACTTGAAAGTAAGGTTGTATGTTAATCTAATAGAAATATGTTAATCGACGTAAGATTAAGTTTACATTTTAGAGGGAAGATTTTTCTAACAAAAAAAAAATCTCACTTTCAGAAAAAAAAATAACAGTCGCCCCACTTATTAAATTTATGTGGTATTTGTTAAAAACTGGTATATTTAAAACGTTTTAATAGAAGTCATGTACGTAGATTAGTTAATATAATTGATGTTAATCTGTAATGATCGCTCAATATTAAAAAAAATATTATGTGGATTTTGAGACATTCCTGCGAATATAACCATAAGGTATAGTTACGAAATTTTACATATAGTATAATATGAACCGAATCCCTGCAAATGTACAGCAAAATGTATAGTTACGAAATTGTTCATACATGCTAATATGAACCGAATCCCGGCAAATATAAGGCACAATGTACAGTTACGAAATTATACATACACACTAATATTAACAAAATCCCTGCAAATATAAGGCAAAACGTACAGTTTCGAAATTATAGATACAAACTAATATGAACCGAATCCCTGCAAATATGCGGTGAAACGTGCAGTTAAGAAATTTTAACATACATACTAATGTGAACTGAAACTCTGCAAATATACAGCAAAACGTATAGTTATGAAATTTTTCATACATGTTAATATGAACACAATCCCAGCAAATATATGGCAAAACGTATAGTTAAGATTTTACATACATGCTAATATGAACCGAATCCCTGCAAATATAAGGCCAAACGTACAGTTTCGAAATTTTACATACAAACTAACATCAACGAAATCCCTGCAAATATAAGGCAAAACGTACAGTTATGAAAATTTACATACATACTAGTATGAACCGAATTCCAGCGAATATGCAGCTAAACGTATAGTTACGAAATTTTACATATAGACAAATATGAATTAGTTCGAGACGGTTTAGAATTTTGACTTATGCCTTCTGAAATTTAGTATTAATTAAGAAAATTTAGCATTGCCAGTAATGGCAAAGACTGAATATGTCGAGCCGACATCAAGCATATTTTTGATTGGTCACTAACAGGAACGTCACTAAGATGGCAGAGCACAATGGTATCCGTTATGTTCAGTCTTACAAACAAGACGGTTTGCAACTACTGCTGTCATAAACAATTGCCATTAAAATGTAATGATTACTGCAATTAACATATTATATATTATTGTTCATTCTCAAACAGTTTAAAATAACAAGGGTTTTGAGATATACTAGTTGTTCTTATTAATTCGCCCAATATATTTCAAATTACATATAATCTAAATAGTTTAATAATACAGATACATGTTTATTTTAAAATTTATGTTGCGTATTTTAAGTAGATTACAAAAAATTAGGACAACAGTGTGTTATTTATTATGTGATTCAGTAGGTGGCGTAGCAGTTCATATGGTAAGCTCCGGGTTTTAGTGAGCATCAGCGAATTAGGTTCAGAATCTCAAGTATTGCACTACATCTGCTTAGAAGGCGGAACACAAAACTCGCCAGGCAAGCCCTGCGGTTAGTGAGCGGCAGCAAATAAAGACGGTTCCCCCTAGTTCATAAAATATTTGGTATGAAATATTTATATATTATGTACTTATATACATTTAGAATATATATCATGTACTTATTTACATTAATAATATATATTATGTACTTATCTATATAAATAAAAATGAAAATCTGTCTGTCTGTCTGTCTGTCTGTCTGTCTGTCTGTTTGTCACACCATCACGGGAGAACGGCTGAACCGAATTTGATGAAATTTTGTGGGTAGCCCAGAAATAGCCCCACTTAAAATTATATCCGTGTTTTGAGTTTCTACGACCAGTGGTTCTCGAGATATTAGTAAAAAACGAAATTTTCGTTTGTCTCATCATCACGGAAAAACGGCTGAACCGAATTTAATGAAATTTGGTGAATGGCCTTGAAATATCCCCCCATAAATTTTGTCCAAGTTTCGAGTTTCTAAGACCTGGGGTTGTCGAGATATTAATGAAAAACGGAACTTTTTCCTAGGAGTTCTACTCCCTAACTCCGTGGTTTATCCAAACGAAAAGCTTGAAAATCGTTTGAAAGTGAATTAAAATTTAATCTCTGAGTTTGATGGGAGATTTTTTGCGTTAATTAGTCACTTTCTGAAAACATGAATTGTTTGAAACATGATTTAAAGGGGAAATCTATCTCCATGGTTCATGGTTTATTTAAAACAAGCTTTTACGGAACAATGAGAAGTATAGAGAAATCAAAATCGTTATTTAATTTCGCAGTTTATGTTATAAGACATGACATATTTAACATGTTATAAGATTCTATCTTATATCATGTTACTCAGAAACGCAATTAAATTAAATCTGTCTGTTAATTTTAATAATTATTTTTTCGATTTGAATAATAAATAAATGGATATAAAAATATATTTTAGAAAAGAACGATTTGATTTTTCTTATAGCATTTTTGACTGGATAATATCAATTACGGTCTTCAGGTTTAAAAATTATTATTATTTATATTTTCGGGGATTATTGATTCAAGGATTATTGATATTTTCAAGTTATTATGCAATTATTTTATTATGACAAAAATTGTTTGAACTCATATATTGTATGTTGTACGAATCTTCTACAAATACACGTGTATATCTTTTAATCTACGAGAATATAAGTAGTACAGGTATATTGACATATGTTTTGATATATATTGGCATATATAGGAATCAATTACGACCTTCTGGTATAAAGAGTACGGATATTATTGATGTTTTCAATTTATTACGTCATCTCTTTTATTTTGGCAAATATTTTTGAGACGCATATTGTAATACGGGTAATCTTCTACTAACACATTGGCATATTTTCTAATCTGCGACAATATAATTAGAACGGGGTTGCATATATTCATTCAATTCCTATTTTTTCTTCTGTAAATTTGCTTACAAAAGGGGGCAGGATGTTTTATTCTTCAGATCTGATCGTGAAGATAATTTTGCATAGTGAGAACATATATTTTTAAACTTCTCTTTAGGAGCAATAAATTTAATATTTTAACAGAATTTGCACATGATTGCGAACTTTAAGTTTCTTTAAATTATACACTCCGTACGAATAACGGGTGTGCTGTTAGTGGTTGATAAATTTTAACATTTTAGGAGGATATATCATGTTGCTCGGCATCGCAATTAAATTAAATGTGTTTGTTAATGTTTTTATTATTTTTTTTCGATTTAAATAATAAATAAATGGATAAATGGATATAAAAGTATATCTTATGAATGGACGGTTTGATTTTTCTTTTAATTATATTAATTGCTGACCGCGTACATCAATTTCATTTATTTTGGCAAAGAGTTTTCAAGCTTATATCGTATTTAGCTACTAAACTCATATATTGTGTTTAGCCAATAAATTCATATAGCCGATTGTTGGAACAGAAAAAGATTAGAGCGGGTATATCTTCTAATACAATTGCAGTGTTTTCATTTAGTATATTGAAACGGGATAAGAATGTTTCATTCAGATCTGCAAATTCAAAGCTACGAATTTGGAGGGATATCGCTAATTTGACAACTTTTCTTAAACTTTGCCAAATTGATATAAACGACACACAAACAGCTGCCATAAACTTTCGGGTTGGTCGTGTGGCTTGGGTCTTCTACATATCAATGAATTTTCTTTTTGTTTTGTTAGAAGAGAGTACTGAAATGATGTTTGGTTAGCATTTCTCTGTCAGACCAACCATCCTACTTAGTAATACATTTAGCGAATTTTTAAAATGTCACCAAATTGATAAAAATGTTTTCAAATCTATAAAAATATCTTGAAATTGATAAAATTGCGCTACATAAATGATATTAATTGTTTTTTGTTAGGGGATAGTATTGTGATGATATTTCGTCAATTTGTCGCAAAGTGGAACTGTCAGTTCTACAGTCCCACTTGGCGATAAATTTGGCGATTTTTTAAAATGTCGCTAATTTGACGAAACTGTCGCCAAATGTTACATAGAAATATAACTATTTAGACGATATTTTTTCTACCAATTTATTTGAAGCAAATGATATCATGTCGCTTAGCAACGGATTTAAATCCAATGTGTTTATGCGGCAGGCGATTTTTATTAAATCCTTTCCGATTTGAATAATGAAGATATGTATATAAAATAAATTTCATTGCCATTTCATTTTGGACTGGATAATATCAATTATACTCTTCAGGTTTAAACATTATTATTATTGATATTTTCCGGAATTATTGATTCAGGGATTATTGATATTTTTAAGTTATTACGCCATTGTTTTATTGCGGCAAAAATTGCTGACACACGCATATTGTACGTTGTACGAGTAATCTTCTAGGAATGCACGGGTATATCTCCTAACCTACGAGAATATAAGTAGTACAGGTATATTGGCATATATTTTGACATATATTGGCATATATATTGGAATCAAGTACAGTCTTCTGGTATGAAGATTAAGGGGATTAATTATATATTCAATTTATTACGTCGTCTGTTGTATTTTACCAAAAAACATTTGTGACTCTTATTGCAAAACGGGTAATCTTCTACTAATAATCGGACATTATAAGTAGTACGTTTATATCTTCCCATATAATTTTAGCACTTTAATTTTGACATATATTGGAATAAATGACTGTCTTCAGATTTAAAGATTACGGGTTTATTGGTATTTTCAATTTATACATGTAATTTACTAATACAGGTTATATTGTCTAATATTCGCGTATATAATTAGTACGGGTCCCATACAATTTTAACGCTTTTATTTTGCATATATTGATTCAGTTCCATATTTTTTTTATATTTGCTTACATAAGGGGTCCAAGATGTTTTATTCTTCAGATATATCCATGAAGATAATTTTATATAGCGAGAACAGATATTCTTAAACTTCTTTTTAGGAGCATTATATTAAATATTTTAACAGAATATTTTGATTAAACATGTCATTTAGTATACTATAAGAATTTGGGCATGATTATGAATTTCAAGTTTCTTTATATTATATACTCCGTACGAAGAACGGGTATGCTGCTAGTTTACAATAAGAGTGGTAAGCTCTGAATGAAATTCAAAATGCGCTGAACAATTAAAGACATACTATTATAGGCGATTTGCATATATGTGTAATTTGTTATCTAATTATAAATCTATATAACTAAAAATGAAAATCTGTCTGTCTGTCTGTCTGTCTGTCTGTCTGTCTGTCTGTCTGTCTGTCTGTTTGTCCCATCATCACGGGAGAACGGCTAAACCGAATTTGATGAAATTTTGTGGGTAGCCCAGAAATAGCCCCACTTAAAATTATATCCGTGTTTTGAGTTTTTACGACCAGTGGTTCTCGAGATATTAGTAAAAAACGAAATTTTCGTTTGTCTCATCATCACGGAAAAACGACTGAACCGAATTTAATGAAATTTGGTGGATAGCCTTGAAATACCCCCCCATAAATTTTGTCCAAGTTTCGAGTTTCTAAGACCTGGGGTTGTCGAGATATTAATGAAAAACGGAACTTATTCCTAGGAGTTCTACTCCCTAACTCCGTGGTTTATCCAAACGAAAAGCTTGAAAATCGTTTGAAAGTGAATTAAAATTTAATCTCTGAGCTTGATGGGAGATTGTTTGCGTTAATTAGTCACTTTCTGAAAACATGTATTGTTTGAAACATGATTTAAAGGGGAAATCTATCTCCATGGTTCATGGTTTATTTAAAACAAGCTTTTACGGAACAATGAGAAGTATAGAGAAATCAAAATCGTTATTTAATTTCGCAGTTTATGTTATAAGACATGACATATTTAACATGTTATAAGATTCTATCTTATATCATGTTACTCAGAAACGCAATTAAATTAAATCTGTCTGTTAATTTTAATATTTATTTTTTCGATTTGAATAATAAATAAATGGATATAAAAATATATTTTAGAAAAGAACGATTTGATTTTTCTTATAGCATTTTTGACTGGATAATATCAATTACGGTCTTCAGGTTTAAAAATTATTATTATTTATATTTTCGGGGATTATTGATTCAAGGATTACTGATATTTTCAAGTTATTATGCAATTATTTTATTATGACAAAAATTGTTTAAACTCTTATATTGTATGTTGTACGAATCTTCTACAAATACACGTGTATATCTTTTAATCTACGAGAATATAAGTAGTACAGGTATATTGACATATGTTTTGATATATATTGGCATATATTGGAATCAATTACGACCTTCTGGTATAAATAGTACGGATATTATTGATGTTTTCAATTTATTACATCATCTCTTTCATTTTGGCATATATTTTTGAGACGCATATTGTAATACGGGTAATCTTCTACTAACACATTGGCATATTTTCTGATCTGCGACAATATAATTAGTACGGGGTTGCATATATTCATTCAATTCCTGTTTTTTCTTCTGTAAATTTGCTTACAAAAGGGGGCAGGATGTTTTATTCTTCAGATCTGATCGTGAAGATAATTTTGCGTAGTGAGAACATATATTCTTAAACTTCTATTTAGGAGCAATAAATTTAATATTTTAACAGAATTTGCACATGATTGCGAACTATAAGTTTCTTTAAATTATACACTCCGTACGAATAACGGATTAAATTAAATGTGTTTGTTAATGTTTTTATTATTTTTTTTCGATTTAAATAATAAATAAATGGATAAATGGATATAAAAGTATATCTTATGAATGGACGGTTTGATTTTTCTTTTAATTATATTAATTGCTGACTGCGTACATCAATTTCATTTATTTTGGCAAAGAGTTTTCAAGCTTATATCGTACTAGCAGCATACCCGTTCTTCGTACGGAGTATATAATATAAAGAAACTTGAAATTCATAATCATGCCCAAATTCTTATAGTATACTAAATGACATGTTTAATCAAAATATTCTGTTAAAATATTTAATATAATGCTCCTAAAAAGAAGTTTAAGAATCTCTGTTCTCGCTATATAAAATTATCTTCATGGACATATCTGAAGAATAAAACATCTTGGACCCCTTATGTAAGCAAATATAAAAAAAAATATGGAATTGAATCAATATATGCAAAATAAAAGCGTTAAAATTGTATGGGACCCGTACTAATTATATACGCGAATATTAGACAATATAACCTGTATTAGTAGATTACATGTATAAATTGAAAATACCAATAAACCCGTAATCTTTAAATCTGAAGACAGTCATTTATTCCAATATATGTCAAAATTAAAGTGCTAAAATTATATGGGAAGATATACACGTACTACTTATAATGTCCGATTATTAGTAGAAGATTACCCGTTTTGCAATATGAGTCACAAATGTTTTTTGGTAAAATACAACAGACGACGTAATAAATTGAATATATAATTAATCCCCTTAATCTTCATACCAGAAGACTGTACTTGATTCCAATATATATGCCAATATATGTCAAAATATATGCCAATATACCTGTACTACTTATATTCTCGTAGGTTAGAAGATATACCCGTGCATTCCTAGAAGATTACTCGTACAACGTACAATATGCGTGTGTCAGCAATTTTTGCCGCAATAAAACAATGGCGTAATAACTTAAAAATATCAATAATCCCTGAATCAATAATTCCGGAAAATATCAATAATAATAATGTTTAAACCTGAAGAGTATAATTGATATTATCCAGTCCAAAATGAAATGGCAATGAAATTTATTTTATATACATATCTTCATTATCCAAATCGGAAAGGATTTAATAAAAATCGTCTGCCGCATAAACACATTGGATTTAAATCCGTTGCTAAGCGACATGATATCATTTGCTTCAAATAAATTGGTAGAAAAAATATCGTCTAAATAGTTATATTTCTATGGTACATTTGGCGACAGTTTCGTCAAATTAGCGACATTTTAAAAAATCGCCAAATTTATCGCCAAGTGGGACTGTAGAACTGACAGTTCCACTTTGCGACAAATTGACGAAATATCATCACAATACTATCCCCTAACAAAAAACAATTAATATCATTTATGTAGCGCAATTTTATCAATTTCAAGATATTTTTATAGATTTGAAAACATTTTTATCAATTTGGTGACATTTTAAAAATTCGCTAAATGTATTACTAAGTAGGATGGTTGGTCTGACAGATAAATGCTAACCAAACATCATTTCAGTACTCTCTTCTAACAAAACAAAAAAAATTCATTGATATGTAGAAGACCCAAGCCACACGACCAACCCGAATGTTTATGGCAGCTGTTTGTGTGTCGTTTATATCAATTTGGCGACATTTCCGTCAATTTGGCAAAGTTTAAGAAAAGTTGTCAAATTAGCGATATCCCTCCAAATTCGTAGCTTTGAATTTGCAGATCTGAATGAAACTTTCTTATCCCGTTTCAATATACTAAATGAAAACACTACAATTGTATTAGAAGATATACCCGCTCTACTCTTTTTCTGTTTCAACAATCGGCTATATGAATTTATTGGCTAAACACAATATATGAGTTTAGTAGCTAAATACGATATAAGCTTGAAAACTCTTTGCCAAAATAAATGAAATTGATCGCAGTCAGCAATTAATATAATTAAAAGAAAAATCAAACCGTCCATTCATAAGATATACTTTTATATCCATTTATCCATTTATTTATTATTTAAATCGAAAAAAAATAATAAAAACATTAACAAACACATTTAATTTAATTGCGATGCCGAGCAACATGATATATCCTCCTAAAATGTTAAAATTTATTAACCACTAACAGCACACCCGTTATTCGTACGGAGTGTATAATTTAAAGAAACTTAAAGTTCGCAATCACGTGCAAATTCTGTTAAAATATTAAATTTATTGCTCCTAAAGAGAAGTTTAAGAATATATGTTCTCACTATGCAAAATTATCTTCACGATCAGATCTGAAGAATAAAACATCCTGGCCTCTTTTGTAAGCAAATTTACAGAAGAAAAAATAGGAATTGAATGAATATATGCAACCCCGTACTAATTATATTGTCGCAGATCAGAAAATATGCCAATGTGTTAGTAGAAGATTACCCGTATTACAATATGCTTCTCAAAAATATTTGCCAAAATAAAAGAGATGACGTAATAAATTAAAAACATCAATAATATCCGTACTCTTTATACCAGAAGGTCGTAATTGATTCCAATATATGCCAATATATATCAAAACATATGTCAATATACCTGTACTACTTATATTCTCGTAGATTAAAAGATATACACGTGTATTTGTAGAAGATTCGTACAACATACAATATATGAGTTTAAACAATTTTTGTTATAATAAAATAATTGCATAATAACTTGAAAATATCAATAATCCTTGAATCAATAATCCCCGAAAATATAAATAATAATAATTTTTAAACCTGAAGACCGTAATTGATATTATCCAGTCAAAAATGCTATAAGAAAAATCAAATCGTTCTTTTCTAAAATATATTTTTATATCCATTTATTTATTATTCAAATCGAAAAAATAATTATTAAAATTAACAGACAGATTTAATTTAATTGCGTTTCTGAGTAACATAATATAAGATAGAATCTTATAACATGTTAAATATGTCATGTCTTCTAACATAAACTGCGAAATTAAATAACGATTTCGATTTCTCTATACTTCTCATTGTTCCGTAAAAGCTTGTTTTAAATAAACCATGAACCATGGAGATAGATTTCCCCTTTAAATCATGTTTCAAACAATTCATGTTTTCAGAAAGTGACTAATTAACGCAAAAAATCTCCCATCAAACTCAGAGATTAAATTTTAATTCACTTTCAAACGATTTTCAAGCTTTTCGTTTGGATAAACCACGGAGTTAGGGAGTAGAACTCCTAGGAAAAAGTTCCGTTTTTCATTAATATCTCGACAACCCCAGGTCTTAGAAACTCGAAACTTGGACAAAATTTATGGGGGGATATTTCAAGGCTATTCACCAAATTTCATTAAATTCGGTTCAGCCGTTTTTCCGTGAAGATGAGACAAACGAAAATTTCGTTTTTTACTAATATCTCGAGAACCACTGGCCGTAGAAACTCAAAACACAGATATAATTTTAAGTGGGGCTATTTCTGGGCTACCCACAAAATTTCATCAAATTCGGTTCAGCCGTTCTCCCGTGATGGTGTGACAAACAGACAGACAGACAGACAGACAGACAGACAGACAGACAGACAGACAGATTTTCATTTTTATTTATATAGATTTAGCTACTAAACTCATATATTGTGTTTAGCCAATAAATTCATATAGCCGATTGTTGAAACAGAAAAAGAGTAAAGCGGGTATATCTTCTAATACAATTGTAGTGTTTTCATTTAAGATATTGAAACGGGATAAGAATGTTTCATTCAGATCTGCAAATTCAAAGCTACGAATTTGGAGGGATATCGCTAATTTGACAACTTTTCTTAAACTTTGCCAAATTGACGGAAATGTCGCCAAATTGATATAAACGACACACAAACAGCTGCCATAAACCTTCGGGTTGGTCGTGTTGCTTGGGTCTTCTACATATCAATGAAATTTTTTTTTGTTTTGTTAGAAGAGAGTACTGAAATGATGTTTGGTTAGCATTTCTCTGTCAGACCAACCATCCTACTTAGTAATACATTTAGCGAATTTTTAAAATGTCACCAAATTGATAAAAATGTTTTCGAATCTATAAAAATATCTTGAAAATGATAAAATTGCGCTACATAAATGATATTAATTGTTTTTTGTTACGGGATAGTATTGTGATGATATTTCGTCAATTTGTCGCAAAGTGGAACTGTCAGTTCTACAGTCCCACTTGGCGATAAATTTGGCGATTTTTTAAAATGTCGCTAATTTGACGAAACTGTCGCCAAATGTTCCATAGAAATATAACTATTTAGACGATATTTTTTCTACCAATTTATTTAAAGCAAATGATATCATGTCGCTTAGCAACGGATTTAAATCCAATGTGTTTATGCGGCAGACGATTTTTATTAAATCCTTTCCGATTTGAATAATGAAGATATGTATATAAAATAAATTTCATTGCCATTTCATTTTGGACTGGATAATATCAATTATACTCTTCAGGTTTAAACATTATTATTATTGATATTTTCCGGAATTATTGATTCAGGGATAATTGATATTTTTAAGTTATTACGCCATTGTTTTATTGCGGCAAAAATTGCTGACACACGCATATTGTACGTTGTACGAGTAATCTTCTAGGAATGCACGGGTATATCTTCTAACCTACGAGAATATAAGTAGTACAGGTATATTGGCATATATTTTGACATATATTGGCATATATATTGGAATCAAGTACAGTCTTCTGGTATGAAGATTAAGGGGATTAATTATATATTCAATTTATTACGTCGTCTGTTGTATTTTACCAAAAAACATTTGTGACTCATATTGCAAAACGGGTAATCTTCTACTAATAATCGGACATTATAAGTAGTACGTGTATATCTTCCCATATAATTTTAGCACTTTAATTTTGACATATATTGGAATAAATGACTGTCTTCAGATTTAAAGATTACGGGTTTATTGGTTATTTCAATTTATACATGTAATCTACTAATACAGGTGATATTTTCTAATATTCGCGTATATAATTAGTACGGGTCCCATACAATTTTAACGCTTTTATTTTGCATATATTGATTCAATTCCATATTTTTTTTATATTTGCTTACATAAGGGGTCCAAGATGTTTTATTCTTCAGATATGTCCATGAAGATAATTTTATATAGCGAGAACAGAGATCCTTAAACTTCTTTTTAGGAGCATTATATTAAATATTTTAACAGAATATTTTGATTAAACATGTCATTTAGTATACTATAAGAATTTGGGCATGATTATGAATTTCAAGTTTCTTTATATTATATACTCCGTACGAAGAACGGGTATGCTGCTAGTTATATATAAAAGTATTGTTTATTTAACGTGTTTGAAAATCCCATTATTTTATGATATTTTGAAAAATAATTATGAGAATGGAAACGACAGAGAACATTTGATAGTGTTCAAAATCAATCGGATTCATGTTTTCACAGATAATCTTGCCGCATTTTATTCGACGCATTACATTCGTTGGTGAGACATCACATACACGAACGCATAAACACACACACATACAGACACTTATTGGAATGGCCTTAACAATTTAGACTCGAGTATAGACTCTCCCCAAACGATAAATCTTATTAAAAACTCGAATTCAAAGATTCGACTCCGTCGAAATAGTTTACTTTGTGTTATCTATTAATGTAGAGAAAGTGAAATTTATGTTAGTACCATCTAGCCTAGAATAGAGTAAAATAGCAACCTGAGCTGTCATGGAAATTGGACATAAGTTAGACTATCAAAATTAAAATAATCATATACCAAACATTGAATTGTATTAAGTAAAAAATGATAGTTTAATCATAATATTTAAACATATTAAGTCTCAATATAATTAATTCCATTTCTCTATTAAGTGATTTTAAACCAATAGCGTTATAAACTAAGCAGAAGTTTAATAAAATTTAGCGTTATGATGCGTAATTTTAAAATTATGTATAATTAAAAGAAAAATGCGTAATTTAACGTATGATGCATAATTTAAACATTATAATATGATGCGTAATTTTAAATACAGGGTATCCTAAGAAAACTTTTAAGAATTACAATAACTTTGTATAGAAAAGTCATGAGCTTTCATAGTAGAACAGTGCAACAGTAAAGTGAATAAAAGTAATATCCTTAAAAGTAAATATATATATATATATATATATATATATATATATATATATATATATATATATATATATATCTGTCAAACAGTCGTATCATCAGGAACTCTAACACAGTGACACCTGCTATGTCTGTCAAGGTATGCGGTAATATTATTTTTCGAATTCAAATGTGAATGATTGCTTTTGTAAGGCATTTGAAAGAGGTCATGTGGTATTTATTTCACGAAGCTCACCTTTATGTGGTATGACTTATTTAAGTTCTATAAAAATGGCAATATGCGTTATAATAGTATAATAGTATTTACACAATGCTTGTTTTAGCTTAATCCATTAGTGTGCATAGTCCGGCTTCAACCTATAAAAAATACTTTGATGCATAAAACAAAATACACAACTTTGAGATGATGTGACATTTTTTAACGTTGATTATGATTTTGTAACTTTGCCTTTGACTTTTTTCGTCTATTGAGCCAATATATATCTTCTGTAACATATTTATGGCCGACACATATTTATTAGATAATTCTCTATAACTATGTCATTGACTTTTCTGACTACCTTGGCGAGTTTGTTATTTTAACTTCTTAAACCATCCATAAGTAGATTCAACAATCACTTTCATTTGATTGAACATCGTCACTTTATTATATTTATATAGATTTAACGTGTACACTCACTGGTCTTTACTTAAAAAGCCATTGTGGTTCTTAAAAAATGTCCTAAAAACAAAGTATACTAAACCAAAATCTATAATTCCGCACATACGGATTATGTACCTAACAAATTGAAAGCTAAAAAAAAACCTCATTAATAAAACAGCCAATTAGATATAGCTGACTACCTTTCTTTTAATTGTCTTTGAAAATAAGTCTAAAATATATTTTTGTTCTTCTAAAAACATTTTGTTCTGCTAAAACATGTTTCGATTGAAAGCCGTAGGCTTATGAGAGAAAGAAAGAACCTAGTAAAGGGCACTATAATTGAATAGCAGTTGGAACTATGCTAATCGGTGTGAAATGCAGCTTATTTTTTTGAAAGCTGGGACAATTTTTGTTTTGGTTTTTAGAAAAACTAAACACGCAGAGATAAAATGAAACATGGAATAACGTGTTAGACTTGAATAATTGCGATATTTTTGGACATATATTCATGAAAAGATATTGTTAGTGGAATGTTTATTATTTTAATATATTTCTCATATTATATGTTATTAGATTTTCTAGGCATACATCGGCGGTTCGTGTCCTCGCTGATACTCAAATTTCTTACAATCGTGCCCGAACGGTTTCTTTCTCCTAACTAAATGCTATGTATAGCTGATTTCTGAATGAGAACAAAGTTGGGGTTTTGTCTGGAGCTTACAATTTATTTATGGCAAAAGTTCTAATTCATGAGGATAGGCGTTGATCAGAGTATATCCTTTATGAAAATGTAGAGGAATGTGAAGATCGTACAGATAAAATATTGCACTTTAATCCAAATTTCTTAAAGATTATGCAGCTAAGAAACACTTGAGCAACGTATATAAGCACAAGTGACACAATAATCTGTTATGAAATGCATGCCCTTGTTTATTAATTATTTTCTTTCAAAATTTAACTTTCGGCGAATTCTAATTTACTTTCGATTCTAAAATTTGTTCTCAAAATTTTATTCTAAATACATAAAGCGCCATTTCTGTATTCGGCCTTTTTGGATATTTCCCGCCAGTTTCGGTAAACCTTGGCGTAGTAATTTGTCCCGCGCGTTTGTACATGTACTTCGAATTTGCATTTCATATTCTTTAACATGGGAACTTCTTTTTCTTGCGTCATGAACGCGTAATAACATTAAAGACGCTTCGGCGTGGGTTTTGTGATTAGCCTCAGTTGGCGATGTAATTCCAAAGCAGTCGGACGTGTTCTTACCCGCGGGGCAAAAAACAGAATGTATTTTAAAAGGATGTATCTAAAATTAAATTAATAATGAAGTAAATTGTTTAAGTCGCGTTTTAATGTAATTTCAAAGAGTCGTGAGATTTGTTCATCATAGATTGATTATTCCGAGATGTCTAACCGGCGCAAGCCACTATCGGATCCGCCGTTGTATTCAACGAATATTGCTCTGTAAAGTTGAAAAAAAAAATCTAAGTATAACTTCAAGTATCATCGTCAATAAATTCGATGTCTAATACTTCTTGATATATATGATTTGAAACATGATAATTTCTCATCAAATAAAGAGAAAGGTAAATTTAAAGGATTCGAGTCATCATTGCTTATCTTCTACTATCATCACGTAGCCATCAGCTCCAATCTGTGTATACAATGTATTGATACCCTTGCCACATCAGCGCGGATCTCCCATCTTCTCCGATGACAGGCAAAAAAACCAACAAACCAGAAGTCAAAAAGAAGAATCAATCTTCTTTTGAACTTCGAGTTTGTTGGTTGTCTTGTACTGACTAAGGGGATCCAACGTATCCTTGAAACAGCTATATGCTGCATTATTCTATTATTTGTGTTTATACGTTTTATGAAATTTTCCTTATTCTTCGTACAAAATGTATTTTACTTGTTGACAATAAAGAACATTTGAAATATTAAATGAAATGCACTCATTTCGGTGGCATGATGAAGAAATGAGTGTATGACAAATAAAAAATGATGTAATTACATGCTTAACTACAAATTTTACATATTCTTACAAAACCTTCTATTAAATTTGAAGTTAAAACTTCATTTCCTTCACATCATGATCTTCTGAAACCTCATAAAATGCATTTAAGTACAGTATACTACTTTATTCAAGATCCTAAAGCTTGAAGAACATCTACCTTGAAAATGCATTTTATTAGATTCGGTTCATTGGCTTTAAGTTTCATTCAAAAAGAAGTTTAAAATATCGGCGTAAGCAAAAATCTTGCTCTAAAACTTGTCACGACCGAACGGCGAAGAATTTATTGGGTGAAAATAAAATTCATGAAAGATGACAGTTAAAGAATATGATAATGTGAAGGAATTAATCTCATTATTAAGTGAAATTTAAATTTGATGGGGTTAAATTATTCTATATTACTTTAAAGTGAAAACTTAACATGTATGTAGAAATCAAAAGCAATGTTAAGATTTTCTGATTTGACTGTTTTATTAAACATATTTGATGCATTAAAAATTTTCGAAAACAGGTAAATAATCCAAATTATAACGCATAATTTGTTTTTCTCATGCATATAAGAGTATATTCTATATTTTATGTACCATGTCGCACAATCAGTAAGTGAATAAAAATTTGTTTTTATTCAATATTTCGGTACTTATTCTTTGAAAATTTTCAGAAAAATCCCTTAAAATTGTTGTTTTCAATTTAGTGGCTGGTCAGCTACAGAAATAAATTTCATGTTCCCAGCTGATTATTATTTATTGCATGCTATTTTATAATCACATATCTACATCCATAGTGTATATTGAATCAATTTCGCTCATACTCAATACTATCAGTGTTTTAGAAATTATGTTTTTCTCCTTAGTATTAATTCTATGGCAATTTTAAATTACAAGGATGCAGAAAGAAGACTAGTCTGGAAAATTTAAAGACAACAAGACAAGATTGGCGTGAGCCTGAAAAAGACCAGAACTATCACAACATGACGAGTCACGTCCAAACAAGAATAAACCAATCCCAATAAGACGAAAACAATTCAAAAACGACAAACTAGAGTTCTACAGATTATGAATTGGGACAAAATGTAAAAGAAAAAGGAAAACATTACAAATGACTGTCAGATTGCCGAGAAAATTGGAGTACTGAACAAATCATTAACTACATTATTAAAATTTTTCTAGTATGAGAATTTTTTCTTTTTAAATTGGAACTTTGCTTTACTTCTGTCCCATTTCTTAACCTTTGGGAATCCAGTGTGTCAGTTTCCACTGTTTATTCGTCTTATTGGAACTTCTTCTAGTTCGAACATGGCTCGTCTTGTTTGGATATTTCTATTGTGATTTTGGACCATGCCAATCTTGTTGTCTCGTCTTCGGATTGGCGGAGCTATTACAGTATACATTCTGCTTTCTGATTGCCTTTCTCAGATGGAATCTTGAAGTAGGCTTTGGGTATATGAACTCCTCTGTGTTCTTCTGTTTGTGCATATTAAATTCGGATTTCTTAGTTCTCTTGCACTTACGAAAGGGATCCAGTGTAATTTACCTGTTGGTATATTTGTGCATATATATATATATATATATATATATATATATATATATATATATATATATATATATATATATATATATATATATATATATATATATATATATAGAAACATTTTGACGGATTTTATTTTTCCGATTTGTCATGATTATTTTCTACTTCACCGTGGCTAGCTCATCAGGGATTGTCTAGATTGTCTTCATCAGGGATTGTCTAGATATTAATAAAAACAAGAAAGATCAATCGTGCATGAAGTATTGATTATGAAACAATTTCCAAGTACAATGCAATTTTATTTAAACATCGTTAAAATGCAATACATTCCTCGATAATATTTTAAAAATTATCATAACACTACATTAATTTATTATATTTCAAAACTTCATCGAAAACAAGTGAACTTTATTAAAATGACGACATCGAAATATAACTCGCCACTTTATTCAAATGACGACATCGAAATATAACTCGCCTCTATATGAAAGCAGAATTTCATTTAAAATCATTTTTCCATTCCTTTTATTTATCACAATACTCTAAAAATTTATTTTATTTAAAAACTTAAAACCATGTAGGTACAGGTAATTTGACTCTATGCTTAACATTTCATCGAAGAAACCGTCTAGTACTCTGTGTAAAATCAATGAATGTTTCATTCATATCAGCTATATTACAGACTCCATGAGCTAAACAATTTTGCGTTAAAGAAATGCAGCAATTCTTATACAACTAATTCTACATCGTTTGGTTGTACATTCTCCATAAGGGAAAATTAGGCTTCTTTGTAGAAATAATCGCAGTTTGATGATCATTTAAACTCAAATATATTCTAATTGCGTTGTTTCAGTATATAGATGCACAGAATTTAAGCAAAATAAATCGAACGGATGCAACACTAAATATGAATTAAAAATAACTCTAAAAATCACGATTTTGACACAAGATGGATGCAGCATTTTATTTTGAAGTGGATCACGTAATCTTTTAATATAATGGTCACGTGATCCCTGCATATGAAGGGTGTACAACTATAACTATTATTTTAATAATATACATATTATTTTAATTTTTATTTAAAAAAACTACTGAATATATTTTGCTGAAATTGAAAAAAAAATGATGGGATAATTTGAATATTTCCTAAAACTTTCGAAGCAATTTGTGAATTTAAAATTCGCTTAAAAATGTTTGAAAAATTAGGTCCCCTAGGGTTCAATGTATTTCATGTTTTCAACCCGGGTTTTATCCAAAATTAATTGGGTGATATAATTTATTTATATTCCCATAGGTCCCTCAGACCGTCTGAACAACATACTAAAATTTTATTTTGATAAAGTCATTTTTACGGCAGCTATCATGCTAACGGACATACAGTCGGACAGACAGACAGACACACAGACAGAAATAAGAACGTCATAAACACTTTTCAACTATGTTGTAAGGTGTTAAAATAACACAAAATTAAACCTCTCATAGAAATAGCATTGCACTTATGATTACTTTTCTTTCATTCGGCAGATGATTCCTATTTAATTTATACGTAAAGCGTAATATATACGTAATATATACGTAATATATACGTAATATATACGTAATATATACGTATTTATACGTAATATAAGATTACGGGATATATTGATATTTCCTATTTCGACAGTCATCCGTTTTAATTTAGAAAGTATTTTTATATTCAAATATTTTCTATTGTCTTTAATCGATTGTATAAAACAGGAAAGAAAGGGTCCTGATAGATTTTCTGAAAATTTATTATTTTCATTTTAGTGCATATCGTGCACATTTCAAGATGTACAGCTGGAACAAATATTCTAACGCTTTTTTAGTGGAACTAAATTCAAAATTTTACACATTTTTAATCATTTTTAATCACGAGCAACCACGGGTATATCTGCTAGTATAATATAAAATCAAAATAGCATATATAACAAAAACCTTAGAATGGGTTAGAATGTAATATATTATTTTTCGATATTTTTGCTTTTATATAAGCGCCCTGAAATAAGATTAAGTGAACATTAATAGGAAGTTCAATTAGATACAGTTGACTACCTTCCTTTAAATATTCTTAAAATAGAATCGTTCAAGGTGACAGAATACGAAAAAATTGAGTTATGCTAAATCATGAGGATCGAACGCCGTAGGGTATTGGGAAAAATAACCCAAGACAATGTGACAGTCACAGTGTCCGGTCATCTGATGGAATTATGGTAATCGGTGTGAAATGAAGTTTATCGTTTATAGAACAATATTATCTTTTAGTTTCTGGCAAACACTTAACATGAAGTTAAAAAATAAATTCAAAAAAGCATTTCTGATGGAAATAAAATGTCATTAAAATAATTTATTAAAGTATGTCTGCTAAAGTTCACGGAATGTTTATTCAAAATTAAAACAAAGTTGACAAATACATAAATTATATGCTGCCGAGGAAGAGGTACGGTATAAAATAAGTCTCAGCAAAAAAATGAATTTCAGATGTTAGAATTTCAGATGCCAGATATTGCTGAATTTCATAAGTTTCTTTATTCTTTTAGCTATTAAGTCAATTTTTGTTCTATCTATAGTTGAAGCGAACATTATTTTTCATATTTTATATTTCAGAGGAAAGTACAACTTTTTATCGAAACCACATCTTTATTACTCTGTTTTTTATACAATATATACCTAGTAATATAAAATTGAAATAGAAGAAATGCAATACTGAATTTCATAGAGTATTAGTAGATATGTTTATTAGGGTCACACTTTAAAGTTTTTCGTCCTTCTGTCTGCCAGCCTTCATGTATTTTTGCCTATTTTCTCAACTTAAGCTTGACATAATCGTTATATCAACCTACAGACAAATTAGAGGGCGCAGCTGTTACTTGAGTTGCTCAGATCATTTTCTAGCCTCTCTACAAAACATTCTTCTAAATATGTTGCCTGTACCTTTATATCTAAAACTGTTGTTGTTGTTGAGACCCAGACCGTCCGACCTACCAGAAAGCTGTACGGTAACCGTTTGGACTGCTGGGAAGTGCTACCCAATTTAGACCGAACCCAGTGGGGGAGGCATCCTCAGGGACCGTACCCTCCTTACCCTACCACCAACCTCTCGGAAGGACCCACATGTTTAACGTGATCGTACTCCGCATGAACACGGCGGCAGTTGTGGCAGCGTGCAAAAGAAGCGCGCAAACCACCGGGCTACCGCGCCCGAAATGTGCCAACAGCACGCGGTGTTCCCAGGTGGACACCCACCCAAGTACTAATCGCGCCCGATGCTACTTGACTTCGATGATCTAACGAGAAACGGTGTTTTCAGCACGGTAGCGCCGTTGGCTATATCTAAAACTGTGGAAGTTTATAAGCAGAGACAGACGGCAGAACACATTATCAGCACTATGGATATTGATCTAACTATATGTGTCTCTCCGCATGGCCAAATGTATGTTGTCTGCTCAAGGGACATATATGAAAGCCCTTTCTTTATTTCTACGCCTAATAAGAAGACCAAAAACGTAGTCTACAAAGAAACTATGGTTTAATTGTTATTATATATATGTAAATAAAATTTTACGTTAGGCTTATACTTATTAATTTTTTATCTCAACACGTGAAAATACTTATATTTCTTTTTTTTTTTTTGGGGGGGGGAGGGTTTAAAACATTCCAAAAAGAAATACTCAATATCAAAAGTTCACCGCAAGGTGTTAAATTATTTTCTTTGCATTATGTAATAAAAAGAAAGGGTATACTATTATACGGTTCGACATAATTCCGATCTCCAACCGCTTGTACGAACCTTAGTGTCCTAAAAAGAAAGGAAATATTCGAATCTCAATCATATTCCACATCACGCAAGCGTAAAATGCTAGTTTTAGTGCTATTGCAAGGAATTTGTATGACAGCGATGAAATAAACCACATATTTTTTTGAGCCAGATAATGCCTTATACATAGATATCTACAAAAAATACCATTTTTTCTATGTTTAATTACATTTATAGACATTTTAATAGCACTTCTGCTTTAATTTCATAACAATAAATATTTAGGTCAATATTAATATATTAATAAGCGTAAATTATTGCGTAGTTTACTTTAAATAGACAGTGGTTTTATTGTCATAAAAACTATATACCCAATGTTGCTTGTGATTTAAATTATGCACAAATTCTAATAGTACTCAAAAGGTTATTATTATTGAAAATATTCCACTAAAATACTTAATTCCTCTAAAATAGATATATAAGAATCTATATTTTTGCCATACAAAGTTAAATTACAAAGGCAAATCTGAAGAATAAAACTTTCTGATAAAATCTGTAAACCAATTTACGAAAAATATGATCAACATATATTGAAGCCAATCAATTAGTATACTATACCAATTTTACCCGGTTCCAACAATTGCTTAAATGCAACACAAAACATAGGAATACGAAAAATATTTTCCAAAATAAATGACATAACTTGAGAAATAGAAATATGTCACAAATTGCCGTATTCCCATATCCCAAGGGTGGACCTGATGCAATCTAATCAAAATACAAATTTGACGATTTATAAAATCCATTGTTATATCCAATTCTTCATTATTTAAATCGAATAAATGGTCTGAAAATTGTCCAACATACAAACCCATTTGATTTAGTAACGTTGCTAAGCAACATGATATCAGTTTTCTCCAATAATGTTTCGTAATAATTCGGCAGCAAAGTATAAAACTAAATAAAATAGAAGCATATAATAAAAAATATATCATTTGGAACATTACATTTTTATTCACTTACATTATTATAGAATGTATACCAAATTTTACAATTTGGAATAAAATAATATACTTTCGATGCATGTAGACTTTTATATTAAAGTCCAAAACTTGCAAAATTTATCGTGTTGTTACTTAATTCGATTAAGTACAGCTGACTACCTTCTCCATAATATCCTTCACAATGTGTTACAAATATTGAGGTAAGCAACATATAATTTTGCTTAAAGGAACCACATCCGATCGTGGCAGGCTAGAAAATATAGGAACGCATACACGGTGACAGTCAATGTGTATGGTAATATGATGGAATTATGCAAATCAGCGTAAGATAAAATTTAACTTTTATAGAGAAGAATATTCTGACTTTAAGTAAAAAGTTGACATGAAGACAAAAACTAAGGCTTCGTTTACAATTTTTACGCTTAAGATAATATCATTAAGTTTATTTCTGATAATATTGGCGTTAATATATATATGTAGATATATAACGTTTTATAAAAAAATTGAATAAAAAAATAAAAATTATTAAATATCAAAGGAAGAACATTTCTTATATAAATTATTTATCCCTAGCGAAATGAGTATTTTTATATTTAAATAATAAAATAGGTACATGTTACTTAAGAGGTACAGAAATCATTTAGCCCCTTGTGCATTGACTTCGACCCCTCCTATCCTCTAAAATTGCAATAGATAGATTTTATTCAATCCATAATGGACATCTATATGCCCGGCAACTCCCTGTAATTCCTCAAAGCGCAAACAACATATACAGTTTTAATCAAGATAAATAATCATCAATAGATTTCATCAATGTTATTGGAAATACGTTTTTTGGTAACGGCCAATGTGATTACACTGCTAATGGTGAATACTGTTTCGAAGGATGATTTAAGGAAAATTAGGACGTAATTATGTTTAGTATTAGAAAATTCGTGTAAACAGAAATCAACAAATGACGAACTCGCCCGTTTCAGCATAGTCATCACTGAGAGAGAGAGAGTTGCCTAATTTTATATCACTAAAATATAGTTGCCATACTTGTTATTGCTAAGAGATAGTTAGTTGCCTGAGTGAGCCCCGTTATCATAAAAACTTCCAAAATGTGAAAAAGACCAGTGTACAAATGTATACAACAAATATAATACATGTATAGAGAGCGAATTTGCGCTCAACTAATGTATAAACTTAATTACAACGTAAAGTGCGGCGTAAATAAAGTTTATAAGTACGTTTCGGGAAATCTTTGGATTTCTTCTTCATTGCGAACAAGAATTGACTTCAACGTCAAAATGGGAACTAGAATAAGCCAGACAGCAACAAAACGGATAAACTACAGAACAAATAGTGTAGTGCCACATAGCTGGACGGAAAAGAAGAAAGATGGCAAAATATAAAAAAGTGTAAATACATGAACTAGAGAAGTAAACATAAAAAAAATAAAATTCAGAGAATATGAACTCAGAGTGCGGTGTGGAAAAAGAGCAACACAAGAGAAATATATATTTATACTTTTTCAAGCTATACCTAAGTTTGATGTTATTGACAAATAATTAACCATAGTGTTGGATATTCTTTTGAGAGAAAAAGCTCAAAGGGGTTAAAGTCGAAAACTGAAAAGGACTTTCGAATAATGAAAGTTAAAGGAAAATCAAACTAGTGACGAGCCAGTAGGCAGTGTTTAGCTATTGATGCTTTATTATAAATTTATTATAAATTTATTATAAGGATATTTACTAATTAAATAAGGCATTTAAAATATACAATGTTGGTTTCTGTTAACACTTGATCAAGTGCTGTAATCTTAAAATAGAAAAAGAAAAGATTAATAATAACGCAGATAAGGCGAAAGGCATAGTACATAGCAATATAATGCAATTAGACTAATTGGTAGTAGATGAAGATTATCTTTTAGAGAGTCGAATTTTAAGAATAAAAAAAATCTAACGGGAAGACAGAAATGAAGTGGTACTATATGATTTTCTGCTTGATCAAAAATACCTTTGTTATTTATTATATAATTACTTGAAATATATATATGATAATTATTTGAGTCAGCTTTTGGAAACTAAAAGAACTTTTGCAAATACTTTGAAAAAAATCAAGGAGTGATAATTATCTGCCAGTGGCTAAATAAAGTTACAAGATGGATAGTGCCCTGATGTTCATTCTATAGAAGTCTGAGCTATACATATTTGAGAAATTACTGTACATGAATTAAAAACTATAGAAACTAAAAATGAGGAATCAGTGTAGGTTTTTTGGTTTGACGGTTCACACACCATGAAGAATTTACACGAAAATATAAAATGTATTACGTAAAGGCAATTTTATTCAAAACGACTTTAACTTTCGGAAAAGAAAGAAAAATACATCCATATGTATCATTCATATGTGTGCATACAAAAATTATAAATCGCAGTTAGACAACGCATCCATAATGGCAATCTGCACAACTTTCAACTCCTATTATCCCCATAGTGCGAACATCTCGTTGTGGTGGACATAACATCAATTTCTTAGCACAATTTCTTTACCACAATTTTGTAATACACAATCTTGTCAGATTTGGAGGTTGCCTATTTGAAACTCTGCTCGATATCCAGCGTTCTTATTAAGCCGTTGGAATTCCTCTTACCGCAATAAATTTCCAAAGTCACTCTGGAGTGGTTTAAATCAACTACCTAATTAACGTACTTTCAAGAAATGAAACCTGCAGTTGATGAACTTAACTTTTATATACAAACTTAAGACAATTAAAATGTAAGTTTGTATGTAAAAGTTAATTTCTACGTATAAACTTCACTTTTACATACTAAACTCAAAATCACAATACTGTAAGCCTCTGGCTAAAATTAATGAAAGCATAACACACGAGCTTGGCATATTTGCCAACCAGCTGATTGCATGCGTTCAAAGGGAAAGTTAAACGAGAGCAAATACCGGAGTTAAATACACTTCACGTCCCTGACGTCATCACGCAAGTAATTTGTTAGTAGCGACCAACACGACTTACAAAGTGTGCAAATGCTGAAACAAAAATCATCATCCATATATTTACATCATTAGGGGCTTTGCCTCCTGGTTGTCTTCTCTAGCACAACACCCTTCGGGAGGCTTCCCATCCTACTCGTTGCGCTCGTAGAGCTTGCTTCATAGCTATCTTTCCTAAAATTCAACTTTCAAGAATCTTTTTCTATCCTTGCCTATTTTCCGCAGGAGGGAAAAGCAGGGATTTTCCTTACCCTAGGGAATCCAAAAGCTGGATTACTTGATCATAAGTTCGCTTCGTGAGCTATTTCATGCCAAACTAAAGCTTAAATCGATAAAAGGTTTATTTCATCGTGTTACGCTATTATTATTTCTCTATAAAATTTACCAAAATTCCAAATTTCATATACCAAATTTCATATTTTTGCATGCTATAATTTTCACGGTATGAGCCAGAGATATCGCTAGATGTGCCGATACGAACAAAAAGTTCGCTTTAGAAAGTGCATAAAAAGTAAAATATCTCAAAATCTACATCGAAATTAAAAACGGGGCTCCGTCCTGCAAAAAGTCAGCCATGTAGGTACCTAACTGCAAACATTTGTGGTCTTGCTATTTAGTCTATCCAGGAGGCGAACTCGCAGCTCACATATTTTGTCCTTGAATTCGACATTAAATATTTCTTAAACTGCAATGTATTTCAAAAAACGGTTTATTTTAGCGCATTTCCCAAATTTTTTTCTGCAAATGCACCAAATTTCATATTTTTATATGCAATAGGTTTTGCGGTACGAAGCAAATAATTTCGAAAAACGAGAAATTTGTCAAACAGCGACGGCGGCAGATACTTTTTTTTTAATATAGAGAGATAACATATAATAAAAATAAAGTTTTGATATTCAAAAGTGTGAAAGGTGAACTCATTTGAGTCGCCCCAACGTCTTAGAGATCACGAACAAATCTAGAACATTCTTAAATATTGCCACTGAGAGAAAAAAAGTCTGTGAAATCTTACAAGGGATAGTTAAAAGAAATTATAAAATGACAGCAAAAGTTAGTTCAGAAGTGACTACTTCTTTTTAGAAAATTCACTATACCAGATTGCATTAAACCAAAAACGATTTCCTAACCTTATTCTTATTTACCTCATTGATGCAACAGCTCTTAAATATTAAGTAATTCAACTCTTATCTTATAATACATTATTTATTGTTCGTGATATATCATACAAATATTAAAATGTTAATAAAGAGTGATTTTTGGGTCTGGCGCTGAGAATATGATACTATTGTTCTATATCTCTAAGCAAAAAGTTGTATGTCAAAATATTATAAAAAATATTCAAATATGCACATACAAAACTTGCGTAAATCACAAATGTATTCCCCAATCGTCGACAACAAAAATAAATATTCCATTTCCAGAAAGGAGCCCATATACATTTTTTTCACGTATGCATTCACTATGCATTGTGAAACTCATAACACCTGGTTGGAAAAGGATAGTCTTTGAAATGAAAAATAATATCTTGTTCCTCTGCTCTCTATTTCTTTGAAACCACATATTTGAAGCATTCCCATGCATGCTTGCATTATTTATATCTTTGGTTTTGTTGCATGTTAAATCCATGTGAAGATGGATGATTGTTCACTTCACGAACGTCAGTCATTGTCCAAAAGATCAATATATAGATCCTCATGCGATAAATTAATGATGCGATATCATAGTAATTGTAAATAACTGCTTTCAGAAGCTCTGCAGTAGACTGTTGTTGTTGTTGAGACCCAGACCGTCCGACCTACAAGAAAGGTGCAAGGCAACCGTTTAGACGGCCGGGAAGTGCCACCCAATTTAGACCGAACCCAGTGGGGGAGGCATCCACAGGGACCGTACCCTCCTTCCCCTACCACCAACCTCTCGGAAGGACTTACGGACCCACATGTTTAACGTGATCGTACTCCGCATGAACACGGCGGCAGTTGTGGCAGCGTACAATTACAGCGCGCAAACCACCGGGCTACCGCGCCCGAAATGTGCCAACAGCACGCGGTGTTCCCAGATGGTCACTCACCCAAATACTAACCGCGCCCGATGCTGCTTGACTTTGGTGATCTAACGAGAAGCGGTGTTTTCAGCACGGTAGGACCGTTGGCTCTCTGCAGTAGACTGTGTAGCAATCTTAACTAGAAATATTATAATTTACTCAAATGTCATTTACCGAATACTAATTAAACATACACGTTCATACGACTTTAATTACTCTTTACTACTAATATATCTTTAGAAATTATCAGTATAAAAATGTATACGCTCTTCTGGAAAAGAAAATTATAAATGCAATCGCATTACTTCTAACGAGCATTTTCAAACTCTTAATATCGAATTCTCGTCACCAAATCTCATTTTCTAATCTCATAAGATCTTTGATAACAGTAGATTATGCACAGCCAGATTTTATGAGAAATGAAATAGCTATTTTATAGTATCATTTTTATACATTCGAATACTGGAAATAAAAATCTTTTAAATTTAACAACGACCATTGCAAACTCGGTGCTGGAAAAATAATTTAAAATTAATGAATAAGTACATTTTAAATATATTTCAGAAATACATCAACCGAATGTAAACACAAGACAATAAATATGTATACTTTTATTTGAAAAGCGGGTATCACAAAATATTGCATTTGTTGGAGAATTGAAAACTAAAAGATGTGTATTGTTCGCCAAAAAATAAGAAACATTAAGTAAATATTGTTTCATTTTGAAGCTGATTTCATTTCAGTGCAAATTAAATAATAAAAGACAAACGTTTATTTTTCGATACGATCCTTTAAGAAATTAAATATATATGCTTTATATTATATGTTTCCATTGTATAATGCGATAAAAAAAGAAAGCAACAAACCCCACTGTATAAAACTTTTGCATTATATTGACAATTTCCAAACTGGCGGTAGTAAAAAATGTGCCGTTCAGAAAATAAAAATTAAATTTATACAAAATGCACATTCCACGTAATTATTATTAAACATTAAATTCACACGTGTATGTGAGTAAAATAAAAGTGTCATAACAAAACTAAAATATATTATTTAATGGATATTTGAAATAGAAATTGAAAAAAATATTTAGTTTGTAGGCGAATCTTTAATCATCTGTTGAACACAGACAATTGAGCCAAAATTATATATACCTAACGTAAAAATGATTTTTTTTTTAATTTAGTAGGTAAGTCACTTGTGGGTTACCGTGATGTGGAATAAATGAACGAACTGCCGTTTTCGCAGCGATATAGCCCGTAAAAATCTTCAAAGATGGAAATAAAATAGTATGTTATGTATTCTTTAAATGCCAGTTTAAAATTCATTTTTAATGACAAAAATGTTGAGATCAACTCCATAATGAACCGTTCGTAGATCTGACGAATAATCTTATACTGATTTTCCAAACTATTCCATTAATTTCGATATCTATAGCTATGTGCTGTGAGGAAGTAGAAATTTATGTGTTCATTTCTAAAAAAAATACAACATATAATTCACACACACACACAACACAGTATGTTAAAAACAGTTCATAACATCAGCATGTTAAAAAGTTCATAACATCAACATGTTAAATACAGTTCATAGCATCAGCATGTTAAAAACAGCTCATAACATCAGCATGTTAAAAACACTTCATAACATCAGCAGGTTCAAAAGTTCATAACATCAGCATGTTAAATACAGTTTATAACATCAGCATGTTAAATAGAGTTCATAGCATCAGCATGTTAAGAACAGCTCATAACATCAACATGTTTAAAACACTTCATAACATCAGCAGGTTAAAAAGTTCATAACATCAGCATGTTAAATACAGTTCGTAGCATCATCATGTTAAAAACAGTTCATAACATCAGGATATTAAAAATTGTTCATATCATCAGAATGTTAAAAACTGTTCACAACATCAGCATGTTAAATACAGTTTATAACATCAGCATGTTAAATAGAGTTTAAAACATCAGCATGTTAAAAACAGAATATTAAAAACTGTTCATATCATCAGAATGTTAATAACTGTTCATAAAATCAGTATGCTAAAAACAGTTCATACCATCAGCATGTTAAATACAGTTTATAACATCGGCATGTTAAATACAGATCATAGCATCAGCATGTCAAAAAACTGTTCATAACATCAGCATGTTAAAAATTTATTCTTTGTAAAGTAAAAATGTTATTTTAGTCATCTATATACTACCTATTTCTTCTCAAAATACAGATTCAAACAATACGGTTATTATATTCCTCTTTGCAGCGATCGTGGTCTTTTCTGTTCCTTATCAATCTACGTAGGGTCTATGATTGTTCACATCTAGAAACGTCACTCATTGTCCGCAAAGATTGATGCATAGAATTTCTGTCGCTATGTGTGGGTGTCGATCGATCTTTATATTTTTCTTGAAGCAGTTCTCCCGAAAAGAATTGCGATGCAGCGAAATCAATTTCTGCTTATCCACCACCAGGTCAAAATAGATAAGGAGTAAAATGAAATGAAAGCATTGGAATAAGATGAATGTGAGAAGGTATGTGGTTTGCAGATATTTCAGTTTGATCACAATGACTTATTGTTTGAAATGCTTTGTTTTTAATTTTCTTATATGTATAATATAATGTATGAGGGAGTTATTGTGACGGGGTCGAAAATTCGAAATCAAGTTTTCGACTGGAGAGCACGTTTCAAGCATCCCTGAACACGAATCAATCGTTTATGAGGTAATGTGTGTGTGTGTATGTCAGTGAGTCTGTGGAGACGATATCTCACAAACGAATGGAGCTATTTAAACGCAATTTTGTACAAAAATTACAATCCGTGAATACCGGAAGCCTATAGTTTTAAACGCAATCGAATGTTCAGAACCGCTAAAATTTCGAGTGAAATTTTGAAAAAATCGTAAAAAAATGATAACATTTAATAAAGTTACTCAAGCAGTCAATTTTGATGTAATGTGTCATTAGAAAACGATTGACATAAACCTAAAACGCTAGATATTGCACATTTTTCAAACAAATTTATCAAAAAATCGTATAAAATAATAAAAAAATATTAACTATTGTAAAATATGTTTATTTTCCATTTGTAATATCAAGAGATAAATTTGATGACATCATTCTGATGAATCTAGCTCGTTCCATTTATGGGAAGCTAATTTGGGTAATACTTTTGTATTTAGACCCCAATAGTCATTTATCTGCTATAACTATAACTTATTTCTTCATCCATAACGCTTATAGAGATTTTGGCGACAAAGTTGGTGGAATGTCGCCTATTTCGCGACTTTTTCGAGACCAAATTAACGAAAATATCGCCAAATGGATAAAAATAACGCTAAATCAATGAAAGTGACGACTAATTGACGAAAATTCAATATCTTGGAAATAACACACGTATAAGAATAACCTATTTTTCTGTCCGTAACGTTTGGCAAAATTTTGGTTGTAAATCTGTCGGAATATCTCCAAGTTGGCGACATTATAAATGTTGCCAAATTGTAAAAAATGTCACTCTATTGATAAAAATTTGCCAAATTGATTAAACTGATGCTAAATCAATGAAATGATGAATAATTGATAAAAGTTCAATATCTTGGAAAGAATATAATAATAGACTATAAGAATAACTTATTTCCCCATCCATCTGTCCATAACGCTTGGCGATAAATTTACCGGGACGTCCCCAATTTTTGACTTTCTTAAATGTTGCCAAAGTTACAAAAATATCGCCAAATTGATAAAACTGACGTCAAATGGAAAAAATTCTAGTTGGAAAAATTTTGCAAATTCTGGTTGCCGCCCATATGAAGGACATACATTCTAGTATGTAAGAAATGCTCTTCTTTCCGTTTATCTGAAACACTTGGTGATGCTTTTGGCGAAGTTGGCGATTAATCTTTCGAAGTATCGCCAACTTGGTGATATTTCGACTCAGATTGACAAAAATATCGTCAAAAATGTAAAAAATGACGCAAAATTAATAAAACTTATGACTGATTGTTAAATTAATTATTAAAATATTTTAATATATGGTATATACCGTTTATTGATGATGCTATCAATACTGATAATTGTTTATTTTGAGATGCAAGAAATATAAGTTGATTGGGTACTTTGATATAGGTTTGCATGCTGTCATCCGGAAAATCGCCAAATGTACAATTCAACCTTGAAAACAATGAACCGTCGATCATATTCATTATGCTTTGATTGTAAAAGGAGTAAATCCGTTGCATTATATAAACAATCATGCATAAGCATTGATTATGAAACACTTTCCAACTGAAATGTAATTTCATTTAAAAATTTCTAAAATGTGATTCATTCAGTGGTAATATCTTTTACATTATCACAGTACCACAGTAATTTATTATACATAAATATTTAAAACTGTATCGAAATATAAATCATCTGATTCTTTATGCAAAATCAATGAATATTTCATTCATATAACTTGTATTCCAGACTCCAGAGCTAAATTTTGTGTGAAAAAAATTCAGCAATTCTTATGTAATTCATCTTATGTAATTCATTCTTGCCACAATCGCTTGAGATATTTGCATTCTGCATATGTTAAAATTAGGCTTCCTTGAAGAAATAATAAAAGTTTAGGGATCATTTAAAATCACAACTATTGTAATTGCATAGGCACGGAATTTAGATACACAGATAATACACAGATAATATATATGTGTATGTGTATGTACTCAAAGTATTGGAATCGTGCCGAAGATCGGAACTCGAATTTTCAAAGTATCTACACGTTTTGGGACTTCTAGAACACGAAAAAACTACTTTTAGGAAGACGTCTGTGTGTGTAAGGGTGTATCTGTGTATGTTTCTGTGTGTCTGTGTGGATATTACATCCACTCTAATTGAAAAACTAATGGACCGAATTTCATACAATTTGGTAGGTATGTTTTTTGTGGGAAATCCTGATGTTGATTAGATTATAGTACGATTCGTAATAAAGGAATCTGCCTTCTTTGCGAAATGGCCGCAGAAATTGCCTTTATCCACTCTAGCTAAAAACTAATGAACCAAATTTAACAAAATTTGGAGTATAATATTTCAATAACCTACAAGTGATTTATATACCAAATTTAACAAAATTTTGTATATAAATCATTTGTAGGTTATTCTACTACGATTCGGGAAAAAGGAACGGGCTATTTTTGCGAAATGGCCAGCAAAAATCGTTATATATAAAAATAAAAGACTACGCGTGCTCAATTATATCAATTAAATTCCTATTTTATATGTGATTTTTGACAACAAAAAGAATAAGACTAACCCCATTACTCTAGGACTAGCCGTTCTTGAGATATTCTAGTTTTTTCGCGTTTTCGCTACGCCACCTTTGACAATAAGTCCAGCTATCAAATGAGAACCAAATTTAAGTTTAACGTGTAAATTCAATGTCATTTAAAATACTTATGTTGTGCAGATAAACTCAAATTATCATTGAATAAATAAAGAGAACGAATATGAGTCTGCAGAGAAAGACATGTGCTGTCCACATCAGAATTTTTAACAATATTACACCAATGATTTATAGAAGTGAACGGGGATTATTTTCAGGCCATTTCGAAAAAAATGTATAATCTATATTTAAAGATCCATCAAATTTTTGTCGAATAAAATGTTCAACAAATTTAAGCTGTGTACCAAATTTTAACTCTCTAGGACGTAGGAAAGTGCATTTAAAATGCCATCAATTAAATTTATCATGAAGAGTTATATAAAATTTTAAAAAAATGAAAAATTGTTATCTACCAAATTTATCTTAAAATATGAAGCCACTCCCATATGCAAAACGTTTAAACAAATGGAGAGATATTTATTATATAATATCTCTCTCTTTTCTTTCTGGAAGATATCCCAAAGTCAGAATTTAATTGAATTTGTTTTTTTCCCTATATTAAATAATTTTTTTAATTAAAAAACTACTTAACATATTTTACTGAATTTTTTTTTATATATTCTATGGGATAATGTGAATATTTCCTAAAAATTTCGAAGCAATTCGTGAATTTTAAATTTACTTAAAAAATGTTTGAAAAATTAGGTCCCATAGGGTTCAATGTATTTCATTTTTTCAACCCGGGTTCAATAAAAAACTAATTGGGTGATATTATTTATTTATATTCCCATAGGTCCTACAGACCGTCTGAACAACATACTAAAATTTCATTTTGATAAACTCATTTTTACGGCAGTTATCGTGCTAACGGACAGACAGACAGACAGACAGACAGACCGACAGACAGACAGACAGACAGACAGACAGAATGAACAAAGTCATAAACACTTTTCAACTTTGTTGTAAAGTGTTAAAAAGGCCATGTGCTGCCCACATGAGATTTTTTAAATATGAAACAACAAGGCAAATTTAAATGTTAAATATCATTTTAAATTAAATAGCAAATTATAGTATTTTTTTTAAATTAAGAAAAAAAAAATCCTGATAGCTATTGTGTTGAAGACCCAGACCGTCCGACTCGTCCAGAGGACTTAGAGTAACTAGTTGGACGGCCGGGAAGTGATAGCTATTGTGTGAAAATGAACATTAAAACTGTTCATTTTCACACAATAGCTATCACTTCCCGGCCGTCCAACTAGTTACTCTAATACTCTCTAGTTACTCTATAGCTATTGTGTGAAAATGAACATTAAAACTGTTTTCTAAGACATAGAATTTTGAAATGTTCAATGATTTCAATGGCATCACTTAAGAAAGACATGAGCTAGAACTATGAAATTAACTGTCAGGACAATTTCTTTAAAATATTGACCTTAATTTGCATACATAAAATTGTAATTTTTAAATTTAGTGTGTTTGATATGTAAGGTTTTTAACCCACGATCGTTGACACCCGTCCGTTTTGGGGACAATGCGTACTTTTGTTAAAATAATGCCTGGAGCTGTCAGGCAAGAACGCCAACATTTTGTTTATTTGCTTTAATATAAAATACGAGTAGTTTGATATTATTTAAATTCCTATAGTGGGTCATAGTATCAATTTCTCCCATATACTGTAAGATACCTTATCGTTAACAGAATTATTATTGTTTTTCCATAGAAAATGTCTGAAAATCGTAGATATCTAATAATTCAGATTCTATCCATTAGGATATCTAAAATTGACACCAAGTTGTAGTTTCTTACATGATGTATAGTAGCACAAATCTGATAGCTTTAGGTATGATTGTTTCTGAGTTGTACCCGCTTCTATCACACACATACACACATAGATTGTCATATTTGCTAAAGTGTTTGTAGTATTATAAAATATGTATCGATAAACATAATTAGGTGATCAAGTAAGACGGTTATGTTTTTAAATGTACTGTTTTATCATGAAGCTTTACGCTATACAAAATCTGGTTTCTTTTTTCAATAATTCCATCTATCAAGATTGTTTATTGTATTCAATTTCGTGTGAAAATACTCAATTCAGTAATCTAAGTATCCGCATCGTATTTAACAAATTTTGGATTAATAGTATGAGTAGCTTCATATATATGCACACACTAAATGCACACACACACATTCGGCACAAGATGTGTATAAAAATTCGTAATAAAAAAAATCTCGACAGCATTTTCATATTTAAAATTTTTTTATATTAAATTTATTCTCAATCGGTAGGGTATTTTCAGAGAACCAGTTGCGTTACTTAACCGACGAAAAAGTAAAAGTACTCCTACCAAGAAAGACGATTTTAGTAATCACCCCCCCCCCCCCTTCGCCTTAAAACATATATGTAATTCGTATGCAGTTTGTAGTTGTTATACGGAAGTGTAAAATTGTGTTTTTCTATCATAAACTTTATACAATAGTGTGAGAAAGTATTACAATTCTTCACGATTTATGCTACAATAAGTACAGTAATATTTACAACTAATACGGAGTTGAAAAATTGCAAAAAACAATTATTTTTCTAACATATAAATTTTCTAATTATAGCCACCTTTTCAATAAATAGATTTATCTGCGAATACAATGAATAATTCTGTCATAAGCAGACTTTTTTGACGTTCTCACTGGATAGAAAATGATGCATGTTTGGGTCTTTATTCAAGAAGATATATATTTTCCTGCTATCTAAAGCGAAAGTGATAAATAGCCTTCCTGTTTGCTTCTGTTTACTTTCAATATACTTTTCTCGATCCTGTGAAAACATTTCACGACACCAAGTATTTTCTAGTTGCTATCATTGTTATAACAACAATGTTTTGATTACAGCCATCTTTTTTGCACAATTACGTAGCAAAAAAATCTGATATGGGCAGCACATGACTTTCCTTATATAATGCAATGAATTTACTCCTTTTGCAGTAAAAAAATAGGCTATTCTTATAGTAGATACTCATATTCTTTCCAAGATATTGAATTTTCGTCAATTAGTCGTCATTTTCATTGATTTGGCGTCATTTTTATCGATTTGGCGAGATCTTCATTAATTGGGCAACATTTTAAAAAGTCGCCAAGTTAGCGAAATTCCTCTAAATTCGTCGCCAAAATCACCAAGCGTTATGGACGGAGAGATAAGTTATTCTTATAGCAGATAAATGATTATTGGCGTTAAAATACAAAAGTATTACTCAAAGTATCTTTTCTCATGAATGGAACGAACTAGATCCACGAGAATGATATCACCAAATTTATCGCATATTACACATGAAAAGTGAACATGTTTCTCAACAGTTAATATTTTTTTTAATTTATGGTATATTTTGATTAATTTATTTGAAAAATGTGCAATATCTTGAGAACAGATCATGCTAGCGTTCTAAAGTTTATGTTAATCGTTTTCTAATTAAAAATTACATAAGAGATGTCTATTTGCGTAATTTTATTAAAGGTTTTCATTTTTTGATGATTTTTTCAAAATTTCACTCGAAAATTTAGAAGGGTTCTGAACATTCGATTGCGTTTAAAAACAATAGGCTTCAGATATTCACGGATTATAATTTTTGTACCAAATCATTGGTACCAAATCATTAGTGCTGCATCATTGTTTTAGTACATCATTTATCAGACCTGATGTGAAGGAAATTTAATTACTGATAGGTCAGTAATTGTGTATAATGGAAAGTTATCCATTGATTATTTACATTAACATTTTAAATAGCCTATTCACTAAAAATGCCTAGGGAGTACTATATGGTGCTAGTTAATTTCTGAATGTGTTAATTAATTAATCGCCCAAAGCTCATCCTCATAAGACCAGTTAAATAATTTGCTTCGTTACATCATAAAGTTACCGGCCATCCATTTTGCTGCTCCAAGTTTTCGGACGAGTCGGTAGGTCAGGGCTTTCGACACTCCTTTCGACACCATAAAGTTGAATCGACATTCCTTGAGCATCCAGTGGAAGTAACTTTGTTCGCCTTTTTATTTCATAGCTTTCTGGTTCCTGACTTAGTTTCAGGTATCCCTTTCGCGAGTATTCTGAAACTCTAGTCTTCATCATCGTTTCAGGTTTAATATTCTGCCCTTTTCCCCGCTCTGTCAGGACATATCTTGTGACATCTTCAGGCTTTTTGAAAGGGTCTCATATTGCTCCACCATATGTGCTGTAGGAGATAGGCTGTGATCGGCACATCACGTTGGTCTAAAGGAACTTCACATAGTGGCGCGGTATAAGCCATTGTCGTGACGGAGTTCGTCACTTTTATGTAAATTATAAAATTACATTACCTTTTTAAACCTTTATATTAATATTTATTTAATTTGTGACCCGGAACCCTCATGTCGTTGTATATATTTTATCATATTTAAATTTATCTAAATCTGTGCAGAATTGTGGCCATTTATTTCGTTAAATAATTCTTTCACACGCGAGGAACAGGGACCGTTAGTTCAAGGTCGCACTTGTTTGCTAGTGGAGCCAGATGTCTTCGTCCTTGCTCGGTTTTGGGTGATGCAACCTTGTGCTGAATTTCATGTTATTCTGCACGTGCCTTGGGAACTTTGTCGTTGAATCAGTGGGCATGCATTAAATATTTTATGGCACCATAGTATACATTTAATCTTTTACTGCTTTCCTGTAGAGAAAGTAGTAAAAACGTTATATTTTTGAACTGAATTTTTATTCAAAATATGAAAATAACGCAAGATATAATTTAAGGAAATTTTTCCAATAGTTCAATGAATAGTGAATCGACTGACTATACGGGATGTTTAGATAATGCGTCGACAAACTCATAGGTTTGTTAATAGACATAAAGAGGAACAAATATTGAAATGGAACATGCTATCGCAAAGCACGTTTAGTCGGTGAAAATCACGAATATACGTATACAGGTTTTATCGTCACGCTGACTATACATGATGTTTAGATAATGCGTCGACAAACTCAGAGGTTTGTTAATAGACATAAAGGGGAACAAATATTGAAATGGCACATGGTATCGCAAAGTACGTTTAGTCGGTTAAAATCACAAATATACGTATGCAGGTTTTATCGTCACTCGGGACCGACAAAAAGTACAATAATAACTGCAAAAAGATTTAATTGACAGCATATTTACAACACAGCTTGTGGCGCACAGTACAATGCTGGAAATGGAACAATGCAAATGATGGGAATGAAATTATTACACGTGTCGTTCAAAGTGGCGCCCACAGAAACAGTACAGTTCATACAGTTTATACAGTTGTACAGTTTATACTTCGAAGTGGCCGCCACTTCAAACAACCTGTAATAAATTCGTTCGCATCATTCTCATCGTTCCCTTTTCAGAATTATACTGTGCACCACAAACTGTGTCGCAAACATGCTGTCAAATAAATATTTTTGTAGTTATTATTGTACTTTATGATGTCAGAACCTGCATATGTATTTTCGCGCTTTTCACTGACTAAACCTGATGTGCGACACCATATTTTATTTCAATTTTTGTTCCACTTGATGTCCTTCTGAATTTATCGCCGCATTAACTGAACATCCTGTGTAGAGATCACTACGTAAAAACCAGGTTGGAACATGAGGCCTTTACATTGTAATATATAATTATATTTTACTCTTTGAACGGAAATTGTAAGAGTTACAACATCTTTATTCGTTGTTTAGTACATATATTTCTCACCGATTATAACAAAGAATTATGTCAACCAGCAGCGTTTCAAAATCTGTCTTTCTAAAAGCAGTTGACACTTTCATTGGGTAGAAAATGATGCATGTTTACATAATATTCCAGAAGATAAAAATATTATTTATTTCCAAAGCAAAGATGATAAATTACAGTCCCGTTTCCTTTTGTTTACGTTCAATATGCTTTGCTTTGTTGTTGGCATTGTGATGATATTTTGGGTATAACAATATGCAGTTTTCTAATTGAATCAAATGCACGAATTCGGATATCATGCACATTATCTTTAAAATTGAGTTTACTCTGGATGATGGGTTTATAGTCTTTTAAAAAATATGTGATAAACTTAACTTAGTTTGACATAAACCGTCTAAATGGTATTGGATAAGCTATAGAACAAGCACAACACGTGTGTAAAGATTTCAAGAAAAAAGTGCATTATCCGAAATTTCTATCAGGTTATAAATCATATGCATATGTTTATACAAGGCATTTATTTTCAAAAATGAAAAAAAAAAAACTGGTCAACCTATATCTGATATTCAGTGTTAATTTTGACACCATTCTTTACATGTGTTTTGTGCTGTAAAGCCATATTCGATTTCATTAAAGATTTATTTATCGTTATCATTCTTTACATATAATAACCAGTTTTACATAATTATGCATAATAGTCAGCACATTTAAAAAAATGAGATCCACGATATTATTTTGTTTCATAGTTGCATTACTCGCCTACAAGAGACTTTGAAAATGCGAGACATTGAGCTCCCAGGGAATTGAGCGCTACTATAACTGAACTGTACATAAGTGTCGAAAAGGGAAGAATAATGTGTAAGAGAATGACTGCTACCCGCAATCTCATTTAGTTACCAGTCAACTTTGTCCGCATACTGTCCATTCTGTGATCGAAGTGCTAACTGGACATTGATAAAAGCATAGCCCATATGGTTGAGAATACATATAGCAGTTATAAACCTTTTTTGAGTGGTCTATGTCGGTATATAAAGTATGCATACTTTAGATGCAGTTGAAGTCAGTGTTCCAGTGCAAAAAAATCATTCATTGACCAGTCATACTCTTTTAGCATAAACCATGAAGCATAACACATATCCGATAATTATAGCATATATATTTTAGCATAAGACATGCCCGATAATTATACTTTGCGCCATAATTTTACATACATGAACTGACAGATTTCTTTAGGGACAATACAGAAAAATAAAATTGGAGAGCGAGAGCGATGCAAGTTTTTGTTAAGCTGATTCAGAATGTTTCAATTCCCAGAGAATAATGTTCTAAAGCTATACCAAGCCATGAATGCTGGGGGGCGCACAGACGATCCGGTACCTTATATCAGATTTTTATATTGATTCGTTTGTTAAATGGAAACACAAAAAGAACAAATAAAGCCCTCAAATTTAAGTGTATTTGATTCAATGTTTCAAGATAATCTAAAATATATCTATTCAGTTTATTTATCCATATCCTTCTAGAAATAAATACTGTCAACATATAATTCATAAAAGATAAAATATTGTCTAATGAATACAGTTACCTTTTTCATTTATGATATCCTTGCTTTAATGCATAATACTAGGAATGTATTGAGTAAAAATATTAAAATGCATTTGATATAATTTAAACGTAGAGTATAGGGGATAGATGATATCTCATAATTTTTCTGACATTGTGACATATACATATCAGCTAAATGGATCATGTTAAACTTTAAAAGACATTTTAAAGCACTGCTTATACTTTTCCTAGGTGTTGGACCAAGATGTATTCATGACTCCAAAACGGGATTATAGATACCTATGCCATTGTATTTCATAGTCTAATTTCGAACGATGCCTGCAGTATGAATCCCTCTTCTATTTCAAGTACCAGCATCTATATACTCTGCTTCCTTTTTTTCAGTACTCTTCATTAAAGAACAGCCGGTACCCAAAATGGAAGTAAGTAAGACTTGCCATGTGATGCATTTTAAGCTATGTGATATTTTCTCAGTTCTGCAAGTAATTAATCACCCAAAGGGGAATAAACGATATAATAATATTCAAATTTAACGATTAATTTATTATTAGATTTAAGTAGGTATTTTAGGAAATTTTTTAAATCAATTACGCTAAATATATTGTAGACGGTCTGTGAACAAAAAGCATTCAAATACATCACAATGCAAATATTAATTTATTCTGCAATTCTATAAATATTAAGTTTCAAATTTAAATAAGTTCAATTTATTTAATGAAATAAATTTTCCAAATTATCATAAATACATACTTTTATTTTCATTTCACATAATTCCATATCAATATACATAAATATTCCATTTATACTTTATCCCCAGGCAATTAACGAAATATTTATGCAAACTTCTTTTACATTTCAAAAACCATTCATAACTGCCATAACACAGATTTGGAAACCCTTAAGTACCCTTTGCATGACGCTTGCAGTCCTTAATGCGATCAAATATCAACACAAGGACTTCCCAGATGACCCTTAGAATGTCATCGATCATAACACGTCATACTCTGCTGCAGTATACAACAGTCCTCGATGAATATCTAAATAAGTAGCAGGTGCATTTTCGATAATTGGTACATAACAGTGTTTAGTATTGACTTTTGAAGGATTTAAATATGCAATTATGGTTCAGTAATATCGATTTATACCAAAGCGTTTTGCGGTTTAAACTTATGCATTGAATGTTTAAAAGTTTTGCGTGTCTGTGAGATATTACTCATTTTCTGTCACCATGTTATCTTATTTACATATATAGTTTAGGACGATTCAGTCACAGGAATTATTTGAAATCTATCCAACAGATTTTCATATTTTTTAGACAAAATGTCTGAAGAATTTACTTGCATTTTTCTCTAAATACAGAACTTATTTCAACTTGAACTATGTCTATTGAATATGTCTTCGGTATGTCACTGTAGGTTTAGAAAATTAAATGTCTAAAATAAATAACAAATTTATTTTATATATAGTTTTATTACTTTTATTATCTAGGTTATTTGTTATCTCCAATATTATTTAGCATAATTGTACTATGATTTTTTAGGGTTTATTAAACTATTATCGAACCGTTATTTATTAATTATGATTATTATAAAACCCGTTTAAATAATTTTAATGCTATGAAAAAAATACAATACCAAATATAACGTGTTTCTATTATACGTAAAGGGAAGTTTCTCCAATGTACCTACACTGTAGTACATTCATTGCACATAATAGACTTCACTGATTTTTTTCGATTAAAAGCCACCTCAAATAAAATTTAACATAGCAATCATAATTATGTTTATAAAAATACATTGTATACAATATTTTACATAAAACATATTATTCTGTGAATAAATATACATTTACAGCAAATAATTTTTTTCTTTAAAATGCTTCTGCTACTTAAAAATGCAAAATAGAAAGCGTATTTCGAAATAATTATGTTTCTGCCATGAAGTAAATTGCTTCATGATGCATTTGGAACTTTTTCAGTCTTCTTGCGGTTTGTAACATGTAAGATGGCACAAGTAATGCAGCAATTGACATAACATGGAAATATTAGTTTTGAGGCATATCGGAAGTTTAAGGCTAAAGTATAAGAAGTATAAGTGCAAATCATATCATAAATATTTTTAAAAGAGTATGTTCAATGTATTTAACAAATGAAATAAAGCTTAATTATGATTTCTCACTCATATTTCTTAAATATTTATGTAAACTATTTATACGATAATGAATTAAATAATAGTTAATAGAAATCCAAAATATGTAGTGTACAATTCCATTATGCAAGATGGGATTGCATTCATCTATTGAATACAATGTGTACCAAATACAATGACATTTGGTAATTATTGTCATATACTATAAATTTTTGAATTTATGAGTTAGATTTGTCATCAAAGATAGATCACTCCCAATATACAGTAATTTTGTCGATTTTAATATTTCCTTTAAATGATTTGCGATAGTTAATTATAATCACTTTTTGAGAATAATTGGTCCTGAGTCGTTCCGAAAATTGCAACTCGAGTTTTCGACGTACACGAATTGTGTGTGTGTGTGTATGCATGTGTGTGTGTGTGCGTGTATGTGTGCGTGTGTATGCTCGTGTATATGCGCGTGTTTGTGTGCGTGCATGTATGTTTGAACGCATGTGTGCGCGTGTGAGTGCATGTACATATCCACTCAAACTCAAAAACTGATTGACCAAATTTCATAAAATTTAGTAGGTAAGTTACGTGTGAGTTAAACTGCTGCCTATCAAATTTTAGTATGATCCGAAAAAAGAATCTGTCTATTTCTATAAAATGGCACGCGAACATATACAAAATCTGAAATAAATGGTTACATGTGCTCTTGTGTAACAATTAAATACGTATTTTATACATAATTTGTGACGACAAAAATATTTAGACTAATTCCATTTCTCTATGACTTCGCCCTTGAAATTGCGCCCAGTCGTAAAATGAAATCGAACAATTAAGCAAAACCGCAGCTTCAGTGTAATTTAAGCAATTATACGTTTTATTGTGCGCAATTAAACTCAGTATAATCAATCGTGAAAGAAGGAAATTAATTTAAGTCGACTCGTATGCCTTCTGGAGTAGAGATATCTTGTCTCCAAATATTATCGTTAATCCCTATGTTCTTCTGTTATAAGTTCAGTTACAAGTTGTTTCTTCTGTTATTTAAGGACTTTTATTTTTACGTTCCTAATATTTGATATCCGAATCCTAACCCTTGCGAAAACTTCTTTTGAATATGGTGGGAAAACACATGATCCTTCATGACATCTTCCCATTGAGGTCAGCCATTATGTCAGCCATTCTTCGAATATTTTCTGAAGATCATATCCTTCGACCATGTGTATTTTATTTTAGAATATTTTTTGACTATACTGTAAATACTGATGCGATTCTGCATTTCATCGTCCTGGTGATATTGCAATATTTTTTTCTTTTACATTATTTTATTTTAAAACTATTGTTCTGCTTGTGCTTAAATTATTGTTATGCTTTTAAAATTATTGTTAATTCTTGGTAAGAATAATGCCCCATTTGACTAATAAATCTTCTGTCCTTTGAAACAGGATTTTTATTAAAATTCTAGGATTAGAATTTTAATAAAAACGATTTTAATAGGAATTGAATTTTAATAGAATTTTATTAGATGTATGTGTTTTGTATCGCAAATTTATGTTTTGGAGAAGTTTAACCATTTTATTCTAAATTTCCGTTTCAGTGACTTGTTTTATAATTCAATTTCATAAGTGTGTGAAATTTTAAATTATTGTAAAAAAATACAATGCAATGTATTGTAACAATTTAGATTTGTTTGATTCTAACAACATTATCAAATGTACAAATGTTCTTCCAATAATTATTTTATTTAATAAGATGAAAAAACTAAAATTTATGTTTCTCACATAAACGTTACTTGTTTATAAAATAGCCCTGTAAGCCATTTTCAGCTATTTTCTATTCTATAAAATATTACAATGCATCACAGAATAGTTTATGATGGTAAGATGCAGTATTGGGGGAACATTGATTGATAGATAACACATTAAAATGTTAGGTTATTACTGTTTTATGTTTCTAATGTTACGAATACAGGTATGAATTGTCTTCAAGGCAGATATTAGAGCATTGAATATTCATATACAGTAGAAGATTCCTTATAGCATTAGCTTAAATGTATTTTGAATACCAGCTGGACTATATAAATATAATATATTTACATATAAATAGATTATACTTGAGTATTTTGATTTTTAATTGTGATGCAGAAGTACGTTTTATAAAAAAATAAAGTAAAATAAATATATTTGAATGTAGGACTAAAGTAAGCCGACTACAAAAAATGGAAACAGTTTTTATAGATTGTAAAGGATATGAAAAGAAATGAAGAGAAAATGTAATTTAAAGGAAAATGTGTTTAGTACTATTCTCTCTTCACCATATTCCATGTTATTTAGAGTCACTCATCATATTTATTCGTACTTAAGAGATATACTTCGTCTCCACAACTAGCAAGGCATCATTAGTAGGTCATAATTTGCCCCAAATTGCACTGTGCGGAAGGTTTCAAACTGTCTGTTAATTCCTGCTTAGAAGATCTTATATATCTAGAGGCTATATTAAACATATTAAGGTGCTAATGTATTCCTGACAATCTTACGTTTAGGTGTTTTTGTGTGGTTACTTTATCTTTGAAAGCTCTAAAATATTTTTAAATTTTACGATTCAAGTTCAAAATACGTCAGCCAAGCTTATTAATAAAGCTTTTAGATACCATAGTTTAATGCATACTACTTTCTTGCACTTATCCTGGCTAATGAAGCTCACACAATCATTTTTCTGTATAACCTATCCTACTCTTATCCTCTTCTAAAAACTAATATAGTTTTCTATAGAGACTAATTACCTAAATTTCGTATTTAGTAACATACTTTCTAATCATACAAATTAAAAATAAGTCTGTCTCGTTCTATATTTAACAATAATATCTCTGTACATAAAATTTCACAGCAGTGCCTATATTCGTGTATTTGTCTCTTATTTAAATTAAATTAAAATCATTTTAATTGTGTTCAGATGATTTTTAGTGTCCCTACTACACAGAGTCATATATAGGGAACCTGCCGGAAATCTGAAATCGAGTTTCCGACAAATACGCACATTACAAAAACTCTAAAAGGCGAATACAAAAATTTTAGCATGGCGTCTGCTTATGTATGTGTGCTCTTGTATCTGTGTCTATCTGTTTCTATGTCTACAGTTCGTATTCAAGCTATCTCAAAAGCTATTCGTAAGCAGTTCATAAAATTTCGTAAACAATTCACTTGTGGGATACCCTAGTACAAATTTCATTTTGCTACGATTCGAGAAAAGGAAACTGGCCTTTTTGTCTCAAATGGCCAGCAAAATCGGCAAAATCTGTAATGAAAGAATAATTATGCTTAAACTCATTAATTAAAGGCTGTCATATTTATGCGTAATATTTTACGATAAATCTCATTACTTTAGAATAACCAGTTTTCCGGATAATTAAGATTTTTAGGAACATGTGACTTTTTAAAAATACTATAAATTATTAAATTTAAATTTCTGTTTACTTAAAATGCACATTGGGTGTAAAACCAAATGAGTACCTGTATCAGTTTAGGTAATAAACCTCAATTTAATGGATTGTGAAAGAGAACGAGAGTCAGAAGGAAAAGTCATTTTTGATAATATATTCACACAAAAACTTTAAATCATAAAAGTTTCGAGATATACAAAACTTTCCACAATTGAATACAATCTATCGTATTCAATCTATTGTATTCAATTGTGGAAAGCAGTAAAATTGATTAAAACCAGTTAAAATTTAACTACCTTTACTATTTTATTTACTTAAAAAGAAAGATCAATCTTTCCCTTTCATGTTGATCTATAAAAGTCATTGATAAATCTACACTTTCATTCAGAAACATTCTCAGCTAGCACACGCACTCGATGCAAATGAACAGCTTTAGTCAAGTAGCATTATTTGAAATTCTCCAAGTTATGAATTTAACCTTTCATAATTCCGCGAATTTCAACAAGACGCCGATATTTATGACCATAAGCGTTCTAGCTGAGCGCCGAACTTTCTTCTCAATAAGTTTCGAAAACACTTGTTCCTGTAAGCAATCAGGCAATTAATGAGAAATGTGAATTCTCCAGAGAATTTAACAGAAATTAATTACGGAATACTTGACACGGTTTTAAGAATGGTTTATCTATCGATTGCAGGCCTTGACATAATACTCGAATTCTATGCATTTGCGTCTAAGAGGTTTCATTCGAAACGATCGGAAAATAACAATTTACAGAATCGGTATGTGGAGAATTTATTCCCTTTGCTCTATCTGGAGTTTTGCACATTTGTTTCGTAACTCATCGTTCAGTTGCTATGAGATTTGTTATATTACTGACTTGGTATATGATTAAAGAGTTTACCATTTTGGCATTAATCTATGTAGATGAGAATAAGTAAAAATTAGCTTAAAATTATTTTGTATCGCGTTTTATTTATGAAGTTGGGATACAGTTGGGTGGCAGTAAGAAACTCTCAAAATATGACTGAAATATTACATGTTTTTAATACGTCAAAAATGATTAGAATTTTAATTATCAATCGGAGGACATAGCTGTTTCACAGACGGAAATTAATTTTATTTGAAAGTAATATGCATCTATCCATTCTTATAAGAATGCCACTGAAGTATTTCAGAAGCTATGTCCATTCAATAAAATATCCCACAATTCAACAGTCACTAAAATTGGAAGTTCCCCTTGTTCTCACTTTGTCTGCAGCAGATACAGTTTCTCACAAACGCTTTACTATCTGCAAAATTGTCGAGCCATTATGAGTTTCAAAGCATGCGTATTTCTTCTAAAACCCTTAAATGCCATTTAAAAAAGAATGCCTAGAGAAATATTGCTATAAAACAAAAATGTTATCATTCTGCGAAAACTAAAAGGTCTTTAATTGATGAAAAATAGGTCAGCAATTATCATCTCACGTATTGCATACAGCAATATGTCTGATATATTTTAGAGTTTATTGGTGTCATCTGACTAAAAAACTGTGTTATTTCAACTTCTATGTACATTATATGAATTTGCAATGCAATGGGCGCGAGTTTTCAAGCACCCTGTATCTTTAATAGTAGTTTACATTTCATGCATCATCTAGCAATGTGGTCATTGTCTATAACGAGTATATTTTTATTTTCCCTGCAATACATGGTAATGTATAGGGAAAGTATTGGAATCATCCCGAAATCGCAACTCGACTTTTCGACGGATCTACACGTTTCAAGACATCTAGAATACGAAAAAACTATTTTTAGCATGACGTCTGTGTGTCTGCGCAATGTATGTATACACTCTAACTCAAAAACTTATGGGCCGAATTTCATAAAATTTGGTAGGTAAGTAAGTCACTTGGGCATGATTATGTTGCTGATTAGTTTTTGGTAAGATTCACAAAAACAGAAAAATATTTCATGCGAATTGGTCCGTAAACATTTCATGTATCCACTTTACCTAAAATACTAATTGACCAAATTTCACAAAATTTGGTAGATAAGTTACTTGTACGTACTCTGGTTCTGATAAAATTTTGGTATTAATCGGAAAAGAACAACCTGCCTTCTTTTACGATATGGCCCGCAAAAATAACATTTATCCACTCTAGCTAAAATACTAATTGACCAAGTTTCACAAAATTTGGTAGATAAGTTACTTGTGGGACACTCTGATGCTGATTAGATTTGGGTATGATTCAGATAAAAATAACCTGCCTTTTTTTCCAAAATGGCCCGCAAAAACCGTTAAAATCTAAAATAAAAACTACGTGTGCTCAAATATATCCATTAAATGCTTGTTTTATACGTGATTTTTAACGAAGAAAAGAATAAGACCAATCCCTTTACAATAGAACTAGCCGTTCTCGAGACATTTCAGTTCTTGGTATTTTCTCTGTGCCACTTTTGAAAATAAGTCCATTTACTAAATGAGAACGAAAATTGAATTAACGGTGAATTAAATTCAATTAAAATAAAAAGAACGTGGATATAAGTATGCAGTGAGAGTCATGTGCTGCCCACATCAGATTTTTGTAAATAAAATAAAAACCACTTTGAGGGGCGGACATTTAACGGTGTCTTGATGATGCGGATATTTGATCCCCATATTTGAGTGCAAGGTGTGATGAACAAAAATAATATATAATACTATAAAAAAATTACCCAATTGTATACATTATCTAACTTCACAATGTATAGTACCATGCAACTGAGGTATTTAATTGAACTTTACGTTCCCAATTTTAAATTACCAATTAACAATATTCTTCCTTTATTTATGCCAAGATTATTTTATGAACCAATGGTGTAGATATATACATAGGTTTCTTGGTCTCTGCAATTGGTCCTTTAAACTATCAAACTTTGATTTTAGAATAAGCAAATGTCTAAAAGCACTACAACGTTAATCTTCCACAAATGCCATCCATCAACCTTGCATTTTAGACATGAGCACTTATCGTAGCCTCTTGGGAACAAAACCTCAGCAGAAAATGTCAGCATGTACGAATAATATTTCTTTCTGAATGAACTTTATATATATCCAAGTGGTTTACACAACTATGTCGGAGAATTTTGCAAGGAAAACTAATGGTGGAAAGATATACTGAATAAATTTTAGAGCAGTGAAAACCGGCAGATTTAGTTGTATGAATAACTTGGTCAATTGGGTTCAGACGGATTCGAAAAAATTGTATTTTCTTTGCAACATTTATTCCTCATGATTGGCTATAGATATAAATTAAGCGTAGGTGATGACTGATATAGATTTAGCATCGCATTTTGGAGGGGGTAACTAAGTATATCCACTTCATATTCTGGATATGGCATTTCCAGTTATTTGAATATTAAAATGTCTGTGCAAAAAGAGTATGAACCTTTTTACTATTTTCTTCAAAAATGCAGTTTACATATCACGTGCCACAACATGAAACTTCTTCATAAATCCCTTGTATTATATAATTGCCAATTAATTTGGTCAGATGTATGCTAGTTTTTAAAATAAGCCTCACGTACTGTCGTTGCAACATAATAACACATTTGTTTTACTTGATCATTTATTTTAAATTAACAAATTGAAAACTGTATGGATAATTATTGACTTGAATTAAATACCACTCACTAAATAATCACACCTATTTTCGCAAATATTTCTTAATATACAGATAAATACACAATATGACATTTCAAAATACTTTATTTAATATTATATAAATCTCTAATTGATCCATACAAATCATATTTATTACAGAATTTAAAGTAAAAAAAAATCCAATGGTATTGAAGTAATAATATGCATCACATGCAATCCATCATCTTTCCATTTTAAGACCGATACTGTACCTTAACCTCGAATGACCAATATATCTAGACTGGAAATGTCAATATCTAAGAAGATTCCCCTTTAGGATTACTTATTACTTTCCTTATATACATAATGTATAAGGAAAGCATTGTGACGGGGTCGAAGATTCGAATTCGAGTTTTCGACGGGAGAGCACGTTTCAAGCATCCCTGATAACGAATCGAACATTTTTGAAGTGATGTCTGTGTGTGTGTGTGTGTCAGTGAGTCTGTGGAGACGATACCTGACGAACGAATGGACCGATTTGAACGACATTTGGTACAAAAATCACAATCCGTAAGCATTGGAAGCCTATTGTTTTTATACGTAATCGAATACCCAGAACCCCCTTAAATTTTCGAATAAAATTTTCAAAAAATCGTCAAAAAATCAAAACCACTAATAAAGTTACGTAAATAGACATTTCCTATGTAATTTTTCATTAGAAAGCGATTGACATAAATTTTAGAACGCTAACATGAACCGTTCTCGAGATATTGCGCATTTTTCAAACAAATTATCAAAAAGTCATATAAAATGAAAAAAAAAATATTTCCAATTGAGAAATATGTTCACTTTTCATATGTAATACCCTGCGATAAATTGGGTGATATCATTCTCGTGGATCTAACTCGTTCCATTCATGAAAAAAGATACTTTGAGTAATACTTTTGTATTTCAACGCCAATAGTCATTTATCTGCTGTAAGAACAACTTATTTAATCGTCCATAACGCTTGACGAGAGTTTGGCGACGAATTTGGAGGAATATCGCCTTCTTGGCGACTTTTTGAAATGTTGCCAAATTAACGAAAATCTCGCCAAATGTATAAAAATGACGCTAAATCAATGAAAATGACGACTAATTGTCGAAAATTCAATATCTTGGAAAGAATATTAGTATCTGCTATAAGAAAAACCTATTTTTTTTACTGTAAAAGTAGTAAATTCATTACATTATATAAAGAAAGTCGTGCGTTGCCCACATCAGATTTTTTAAAATATATAAATATTTAATTGATCAAAAATATTATATTTATTACAGAATTTAAAGTAAGAAGAAGTCCAATAGTATTGAAATAATAATCTGCATCACATACAATCCATCACTTTTTCATTTTAAGACCAAACCTCTTCCCTTACCCTCGAATGACCAATAAGTTTAGACCAGAAATGTCAATATGTAAGATTCTCCTTCAGGATCGTGCTTTATATATATTCAGGAGAGTTTGCAAAAGTATTCCATAAAGTGTACGAAAGAAAAATGGAGCAGTTGTTGGAAAGATATATAAGAAATACTGTTGAATGAGGAGATAACGTGAATGCTTATAAGAATTGCTGTGGTGACAAATACGTCCCAACAGCTCGGAAGATCTTTAGAAAATATATCTCCAGAAATGCTTTTATCTTTTTCTACTATACATAGTATTGGTAAGGCAATATTCAGACTTTTGGTAATAAATGGTTCAACAAATTTTGAGAATTTCAAATACAAATAAATCATGTTTTTTGTTATGACTGTGGCTGTACATTTTTGCGCGCATGATTCTATAGGTACAATATGTATTGAACAAATTGTATGAATTGAATGAAATTTGAAATGATTAATCAAATTACTAATGCCCTAATCCATTTATTCTAGAATTGATCTAGTATGGATCAGAAGATGTATACTTTCTTAAAAACCAAAAATATTTAAAATGAAAGTGAATTATATTAAATTTTTACTGCACTAAAGATTATACATGAAATGTTTTATTTAAAAATGAATGGAATCATTTATAGAGGATTAACATACGTCGTTATCGAGATACTGTATGATTCATCTGATATATAAAAATCATATAAAAGTGTGTACACTATTATGAAGTTAATGAACAATCTATAAGTGTGTTTCTTTCATTTGTGCCCATTTTGTCTCTATGATTTGGGTTTTGGTGGTTTTCTATGGTGGTAACATAAAGGATCCATTGCGTTCTCGAAGCAGATGTATGCTGCATAATTATATTATTTGTTTTTAAATATGTTAATCAAGTTCCTTGTATAAGTACGTTTAGCCAGAAAAAAATGACGCTATTGTTTATGATATAATACAAACAGTTCTCAACTATTCCACAGGAAGCGTGATTTTCATGAAAATTAGTGTTCCGTCTGGTTATTGCAGATTAAAAAATCTGATGTGGGCAACACATGACTTTCCTTATATAATGCAATAAATTTACTACTTTTACAGTACAAAAAATAGGTTTTTCTTATAGTAGATACTTATATTCTTTACAAGATATTGCATTTTCGACAATTGGTCTTCATTTTCATTGATTTAGCGTCATTTTAATCCATTTGGCGAGATTTTCGTTAATTTGACAACATTTCAAAAAGTCGCCAAGTTGGCAACATTCCGCCAAATTCGTCGCCAAAATCTCGCCAAGCTTTACTGACGGAGAAATAAGTTAATTTTATAACAGATAAATGGCTATTGGCGTTCAAATACAAAAGTATTACTCGAAGTATCATTTCTCATGAATGGAACGAGCTAAATCCACGAGAATGATGTCACCCAATTTATTGCATGGTATTACATATGAAAAGTGAACATGTTTCTCAATAGGAAATATATATTTTTTATTTTATATGGCTTTTTGATAATTTTTTTTAAAAATGTTAAATATCTCGAGAACGGTTCATGTTAGCGTTCTAAATTTTATGTTAATGGTTTTCTAATGAAAAATTACATAAGAAATGTCTATTTGCGTAACTTTATTAGCGGTTGTGATTTTTTGACGAATTTTTCAAAATTTCACTCGAAAATTTAGGCGGATTCTGAACATTCGATTACGTTTAAAAACAATAAGCTTCCAGTGTTTACGGATTGTGTTTTTTGTACCAAATTTCGTTCGAATCGGTCCATTTGTTCGTCAGGTATCGTCTCCAAAGACCCACTGACACACACACACACACATACTTTCACACACACACACACACACACACACACACACACACACACACACACACACACACACACAGACATCATTTCAAAAATGTTTGATTCGTGATCAGGGATGCTTGAAACGTGCTCTCCCGTCGAAAACTCGAATTTGAATTTTCGACACCGTCACAATACTTTCCTTATACATTATGTATATAAGGAAAGTAAAAACAACATCTTATCTTAACATATAATATTTATTTGACGGCGAACACATAACAGCTACATCTAAATAGAGCTTGAAATGTATATAACTGGAACTGACGTATAAACCTTTCTGTTGCCGTCTCTCATAATAATGCACATAAAACTAATATTGCTAGATATAACAATAAGTATGTTGTTTTAATGGATAACACCAAAACGTATATCAAAAAGATATGTTCTAAGTATTGTTATTGTTCTTGCAAAGTGCCAAGTTCGTAAATGCTCATAGTCTTTTTCTAGAAACGCCGGACGATTTTTGTATCATTTAATTTCACCTGACTTGGAACTAACTCTTTGAAGTATATTGATTATATTCACATGTATTGCAATGCATGTACACTATATTTGTGAAAGACGAACTGAAAAATGTGTATTACATTAATCTATGTTAATTGGGCGATATATGTGCTATTTTCTGATACTCTGTTTTCAAATTATCTATTACTTTCCTTATATACATAATGTATAAGGAAAGTATTGTGACGGGGTCGAAAATTCGAATTCGAGTTTTCGACGGGAGAGCACGTTTCAAGCATCCCTGATCACGAATCAAACATTTTTGAAGTGATGTCTGTGTGTGTGTGTGTGTGTGTCAGTGAGCCTGTGGAGACGATAACTGACGAACGAATGGACCGATTCGAACCAAATTTGGTACAGAAATCACTATCCGTAAACACTGAAATCCTGTTGTTTTTATACGCAATCGAATGTTCAGAACCCCCCTAAATTTTCAAATGAAATTTTGAAAAAATCGCCAAAAAATCAAAACCACTAATAAAGTTACGCAAGTAGACATTTCTTATATAATTTGTCATTAGAAAACGATTGACTTAAATTTTAGAACGCTAATATAAACCGTTCTCCAGATATTGTACATTTTTCAAAAAAAATATCAAAAAGTCATAAAATAAAAAATATATATTTCTTATTGAGAAACATGTTCACTTTTCATATGTAATACCATACGATAAATTGGGTGACATCATTCTCGTGGATCTAGCTCGTTCCATTCATGAAAAAATATACTTTCAATAATACTTTTGTATTTGAACGCCAATAGTCATTTATCTGCTGTATGAATAACTTATTTTTAGTTCATAAAGCTTGGCGAGATTTTGGCGACGAATTTGGCGGAATGTCGCCAATGGATAAAAATGACTCTAATTCAATGAAAATGACGAGTAATTGTTGAAAATCCAATATCTTGGATAGAATATTAGTATCTGCTATAAGAAAAACCCATTTTTTTACTGTAAAAGTAGTAAATTCATTACATTATATAAGGAAAGTCATGTGTTGCCCACTTCTGATTTTTTTTATTTTTTGTAGTAACGCATTTTCTTAACCATGAACGATCTTGGTAAATAAAGGTATAGTATTTTTATGTTGATGATAGCTCTTAAATTGAAAACACCATTCTTTAGAATCAAAATTAAACTTAGGTCTCTCTTAAAAGTGTACATAACTAATTTCAAAGCAATTAAAACACATCCTGATAAATTTTGTGCATTTAAATTTCATACTTTGAAAAATATATTTTATATATCTGGCACGAGTAGTGTTATTTCTGAGGAATATGTTTGTTATTGTTCAAACAAGGATGTAAAATATTTAAATTCGTTAGCCGTGTTATATTTTAGTTATACGAGTAGGGATAATATGTTTTAAGACTTACAGGATCATAATTAAAAAAAACTCTGCAAATTATTTAGAAAAAAAAACTTTGTTAACAGATTGTAAATTATTAAAAATATAACAAAAACGTTATGACCATATATGACAGGAAATAATCATTCATGACCTAAAATGTCCTCATTTATGACACTATAAATGCAGGTTATTAATTTATTATAAAAATATCTGAATTACCTCAATTCTGAAATTTAAGTTATTGCTACTAACAATTGCGATCGTAATCGCAAATTTTATATTAAAAAGTAAGGAACCTAGTAAGTAATGTATATAGTATCAATACTTCTACAATACAACTTTGCAGATAAGTGAAACTTATAGTATCTTACAAAGCATGTTAAATTTAAAAATCACATATTATCTCATTTGAAAACACGTTCCAATATGTCCCATTTTAAAAATGTTGTACGTAGGAATATCAAGCTCTCTTTCTATTAACGTTGGAGAGAAAATGGCGATAATTTGGAGGCTTTGGAGATAAATTTGATGCAATATCGCCAAATAGAAGTATTTTCGAAAATGTCCCCAAGTTGGTAATAATTCAATATTTAAAAGAATAATTTTAACCTAATAAAATAAAATTAATAATTGCTCCCGCGCTTTATTTTTTTTTTTAATATTCTTGAATAAAGTGAGTTCTTCTGTTCGTGGGATGAAAACAATTTATGAAAATATCGTATAGAATTTGCGATTTGTAAGACTGGTCGGGGTCTTAAATTAAGTAGACTAAAATAAACGTAACATAGTTGCGGGGTCGTACAGAAATTATTCTGTGGTAGGGGTCGTATAGTAATAATTAATATTAATTATTAGCGATGAGCAGAACGCATGTGTCCGAGCATGTTTCGAACTAAAGACGCTGTCTAGGAGGAAATGTTTTACATATAAAATCGGTCTGGGTTTTCAACAACATATAAAATTGGTCCGTCATATGGTGGGCATAATAGATAGTAATAAATATTTATTATAGAGTAAACAGAAAAATATGGTACAATTCTTGCTTGAAAATGCGGCATTATAGATCGAAACATTATATACAGGGTGGCCCAAATTAAACTACACATTTCCGAGAGGGCTACAGCAAAAACGATTCTTCAGAAAGTCATGAAATGTGAGGAGTGCCGTAAAGGAGATGATGAGAGTATTTTCTACAGCAAAAAAAGTTAGTTCAAAAAACCATCAATAGAGGGCGTATAATATCTGTATACAGAATATATAGCATGAGCTACACAATGTATCCGTCTAATGAGGACAAAACATGTTCAATATGATAGTCATCATTGTCTGCTACCATCTGGAATCGTAACATAGCATATTCAATGGTTGATTGCAGTGTATGAGTCGGAATGTTACACTCATGGCGTTCCTTCCCGGCCGCTCAAATTCTTAATGTAAGCCCTAGAGCCACGCGAGTGGTCTGAGCCTTCAACACTCATGATAGATAGTACAGAGATCTTATGGGATCACGGTAGACCAAGTCTTTGAGATATCTCCAGAGCCATAAATCGCATGGATTAAAATTGGGGATCTTGCAGGCCATACCGTAGGAAAATGACAGCTGTTGATGCTATCATTAGAAAAGTGACTCCTGAGCACTAGTTTCACACAAGTGGCTATTTGTCGAGGCATAAACACTATTATTTACACTGCATCTTGCATAAACACTATTGTTTAAATACATTGATGTGCCTGCAGAGCAGGAATGATGGAAATCTCTAATAAGGATGCGCAACGTTGCTTGGTGACAGAACACGTTACAAGACCTGCGGGACCGAACTCATCGAAAACAAAATGGTCCCAAAATGAATGTGGCAGTAAAACCACACTATACTATTATCTTAGAAGAGTATAACGGAACTTGTAGACACTCATATGGGCAAAAAAAAAGAACCATCATTAGTGACCTCTATTGATGGTTTTTGGAATTAACCCTTTATTCTGCTCTAGAAAAACATCCCCATCATCTCTTTACGGCACTCCCCAAATGTCATGACTTTCTGATGAATAGCTTTTGTTGTAGCCCTCTCGGAAATGTGTAGCTTAATTTTGGACACCCTGAATATATGTATGTATATAATAACTCAAAATTATTTTATTCTTTTATTGTCACAAGTAATCTAATCCTTTGAAAGACAAAAGTTAAAACATGATTTGCAGGCCAAGCTATTCAAATTGCACTCATACTCTGTTTTACATTCATATCACTGGGAATGGTCTGTGCACAAAACCTTTAATGGCAACTTTTTAATCTCATGCATTTAAAGTCAAAGTCTGTCTAAAAGTACTCATATTAAGATGCAGCATGCGCAATCTGTCATCCTCGAATTTTGAAAGAGGATTTCTTATCTCATCCTCTAGTGAGCAAAACGTGGACTGAAACGTCAACGTATGCAAAGAATAATCTTTCTTTATTATCGCACCATCTAAACATTCAGGAGTTTTTAAAATATATCAAGAAATATACAGAGAAAAATGCGTTGTTGAGAAGATATGAAAACGCTACTGCACACACAGAGGATGGCAGAAGCTGTTATACATCTTACCTAAACTGCCACATAACAGAGATTTACTTGTGGCTGGGAATATATATTTTAGTAAATACTTTTAAACATGTTTTTGTCAGTTTTTCTTTTACACTTAAAATATACTTTGTTGCATCAAAACAAGTTTATTTTTTTTTTATATAAATGTATAATAAATATATTCTCAAAATTACTTTTTGGCATGTTCATTGATGTACTGAAAGTATAGCGGTTTAATAACAAATATCCATTAAATATATTTTTCATTAAATGGACATGACAATTTTCATATTCATAAATTATAATTTCTTATTCTTAACATCATGTTTTGTAAAGGTTACTTTTGTAAATGTCACCATATATGAAACATATATTTTCTTGATAGACGCCAAGTGTATATATCCATATGATAATGGACTACTTTAAAAAGTTAACAAGATTAGGTTAGAAAATAGTTAAGAAAAATGAATTCATTGATGGAAAGATTGTTATGGATAATAGAATGATTGTTAATATGAGAGATCATATGAATGGATGTCGTTGGCCATGATTTTCTTACACATCTTAGAAGAAAATCCCCTGGATTCTGTAACTTTAAGTTATGGCATTTACTTTATTTTTAAATGTAATATACTGAATAATTGTAATTGAAAATAAAGTTAATAATAGTGGAATATATTATCCAGACGGACAAAATTAACTTAAGTATTGCATAAGAGCAGTAAATGGGATACAGCTATAATTTGGAATGTACGTTTTTGCAAATAATATTAATACTGAATTCAATGGCTCTTAATTTTTGAGCTCATGAGTAAACAGCAAGCTGTTAATATGTTATAGGTTTTAAATTACTGGCCACTAGAGGCCGAATTTTTGATAAAGTTGAACTTTTCTTTTATACAAATTTTTAAAAATCCTAAAAAAAGGGAAAGAAACCATTCAGAACAAAGGACGATTACCCATCTTGTTTATTGATTCTGAGTATTTGCGGGGTTGTGAATATCAGACAAAAGTAGCCAGCCGAAGTAGGCGGTAAAAATACAAATTTATAAAATCTCCAGTTTCACAAATAGAAATTTTAAATATAAGATCCTAACGTTATTATAAGAATTCACTAATTTAGAAATTATTTTTCTAAATTTTCCTCTAGTTATTTGCTTTTGCATATTCAAACTTATAGGAGTTTTTTCCCCCCAACAATTTTGTCATTCACAATAATATTTTTCTCAACTGTACCGAGTTGGACGGTCTGTAAAGATCATTCTACCTAAATATGTGAAGAGGGCGATCGTGGATGAGAACCATGCTATTGTATTATGGCTGGGTATCTTCATTCTGAAGACATATTTTCCCGACCATGCTTATAATTACTCAATACTTAATAGGTGAGTTGCAAGGTCTGGGTTCTAATAATAATAATTATTATAAGAATTCCCTGACAAAATCACGGTGATCCGACGAAAACTTCTTCCTTTACACTCTGTTCACGTATTGCCAAATATTAAAATAAAAAATGAAATACACAATTTCCAGGTACGATCTTAAACATTTGTCATCGTCAAGTGCCAAATCTTACCTCCATAGAAATTTTATTATTTTCTAATTAACATTGTTTTTTATTTAAAAAAATGAATATCGATTTAATAACTGTAATACCAAAGCGACGTAATATTGAGAATTAAAAGTATATCTATAATTATCTCTTAGAGATAGTATCTCCAAATTTTGTCATCAAAACATCGATAACTTTTGTTGTAACTTTGCTGATTTTTACAATTAAATCCGTCATTCATCAAAGCCGATTTGACTTATTTCTTGAATTTATTCGCGCTCCTGAACTTAGCGTGGACGTTACGTGACGCAACTTATTGGAAAGCATGGATCATTTGAAAACAATGCATTTTAATGTTTAGAGGGGCAGTTTTGGGTCGTTTGCTAAAGAGCGTCGCTTGCTCCAAATTTTATGCAATTTCACGTTGTCTTTTCGAATCAGCAATGGACTCACTCGACCTGCTAATGGTAAATTTGAACCCAATTTTGCTACTTCACAAGTTTCAGACTCTGAAAGAAGGGGTGGCAGAGGCATCAGAAGGTGCCTGTCAAAGGCGGCAGAAGCAACAGAAGATGGCTGGCAAAGGGGGCAGAAGCAACAGAAGATGGCAGTCAAAGGGGGAAGAGGCAACAGAAGATGGCTGTCAAAGGGAAAATTAGGCAATAGAGGATGAATGTCAAAGGGAGCAGAAGCTTTTGCGCCCGCTTAGCTTTTGCGCCCCGGACTTAGAACACGCTAAAATGCTTATTGTTATAAAAACTGGTTGCTATATATTTTTTGATTGCTAGCGAGCAAGTCCGCTGGTTAGAAATAATATTCAGTAAAGTTATGCGCTGTATTCATATTTATTTTCCATTTTTGACCAGTGATATCAATTTTTTTACAAAATAATAGAATTGACAAACATGCAAAGAAAACAGTTTCATTAAAAATGTGCAAAAATTACCTCCCGAATCAGTTTACGCTTAGTCATACTTTTAACATTTAAACTATCAAAGCGCGTTGTAGAATGCAGTACATGACATATGTTCTTACATATCATAACTGCAACAGCGTATTACAATGTTCAACATCCTATACCATATTTATATCACAGTGAAAATTCAACCGAATACATCCATCATTCCCCATCAGTGCCGTCAGAAATGAACATAGCATGAAAATTCATTTTCGAACTCAGGCCAACATACAAGGCAGGTGCAGATGCCATTACTAAAGGTATTAGGAAATTTAGACTTAACAGTGTTAATCCAAACATTAATGCACCTATTTTGACAACGATGTTAATTAGTCATCTTAACATGTATACATACTGGAAACGCAAAGGGATATTTGCATATATTGAATGTACTTTCTCTACATACCTATAACGTAAATATAGATTATGTAAATATAGTGGCATATTGTAAATATAATTTCACGCTATTTATCCACGCCTACGATTTTAATATAAACAACGTGGACTAGTAGTGTTAATGTGATCAGCAAGTGAAGTCAATTATATTTTACCGATAATATCTCATATTACTTTGACATAAATGTAAAGTGAATGTTTTAAATTAAACGCTGTGCATATTAACATGTATTTTGAACAAGCATAAATATCTAGTTGAACAACATGCTTGTTTTTTTTCCCTGCACGCTTGGGAATTGAAACCAGCCTTCAGCCAAATTGAACGTCACACATTATTGGGCAAACTTCACACACTGCGCAACATTTAATATGATAATTTCCGTTAGTGAACTCATTAATTCATTACATGTGCAACATTAGTTTATAATCATAAAGCATGTACATATAAAAATAAATCTGATGTGGGCAGTACATGACTTTCCTTATATAATGCAATGAATTTACTACCTATACAGTAAAGAAATAGATAATTATTATAGTAGATATTTATATTATTTCCAAGATATTGAATTTTCGTCAATGAGTCGTAATGTTCATTGATTTAGCGTCATTTTTATCCGTTTGGCGAGTTTCTTGATAATTTAGCAACATTGAAAAAGTCGCCAAGTTGGCGACATTCGACAAAATTCGTCACTAAAATCTCGCCAAGCGTTATGGACGAAGAAATAAGTCATTCTTACAGCAGATAAATGACTATTGGCGTTCAAATACAAAAGTATTACTCAAAGTATCTTTTTTCATGAATGGGACGAGCTAAATCCACGAGAATGATGTCACCAAATTTATCGCATTTCATTGCATATGAAAAGTGAACATGTTTCTCAATAGGAAATATATATTTTTTTAATTTTATATGACTTTTTGATAATTTTTTTGAAAAATGTGCAATATCTCGAGAACGGTTCATGCTAACGTTCTAAAATTTACGTCAATCGTATTTTAATGTAAAATTACATAAAAAATGTCCATTTGCGTAACTTTATTAGCGGGTTTGATTTTTTGACATTTTTTTCAAAATTTCACTCGAAAATTTAGGAGGGTTCTGAACATTCGATTACGTATAAAAACAATAGGCTTCCAGTGTTTACGGATTGTGATTTTTGTACCAAATTTCGTTCGAATCGGTCCATTCGTTTGTCAGTTGTCGTCTCCATAGACTCACTGACACACACACACGCACACAGACATCACTTCAAAAATGTTTGATTCGTGATCAGGGATGCTTGAAACGTGGTCTCCCGTCGAAAACTGGAATTCGAATTTTCGACCCCGTCACAATACTTTATTTATACTTTATGTATATAAGGAAAGTAAAAAGAAACGCAAATCATTATAAAAGCTTTATATAGCGACTGGCATACTTTGCATGGCAGAGTAAAAGTACTGATTCGATAGTCTATTCACTATTATTATGCATTTTCCCAAACATATGGCACAATTTAACCACAGGGTAATCAATCATATAGCATATGTACGCATAATTTATGCGTACCTGTATGCTGTTAGTCTCAGTTAAAAAAATTGCACTCAAATGTTTAATAATGTAAATTTAAATAATTTGCTACGGGAAGTTTTAAGCGCATCAATTATACACTACAAACTGATTCGGAAAATTAAACTCATGAGTTCTTTGAAAAATTTCAAAAAATTATTCAAAGGAAAAACAATTGCAGGGTAAATATGGGGATTTTAAAATAGGAAGTCTTGAAAATAGGATTAAAAATTTCACAGGGCAGAAGGGCGGAACTCAGCAAAAATTAGAAATGAAATAATTCTAAAAACAAATAAAATTAGCTCTAGAATCTATATATGTTTATTATATTTCGTTGGGGAATTTAAATAATAAGCTTAAGGTTTGTTGACTAGCTTTGAATTCACAATATCTATATATATAAAGAAGAAAAGTATGTATGTATGTATGTATATATGTATGTATGATCCAACATCACGCGAGAAAGGTTGAACCAAATTTTGTGAAATTTGGTGGGTAGTCTTGAAATAGTCTCACTTAAAATTTAGTCTATGTTTCGAGTTTCTACAACCAGGCGTTCTCGAGATATTAGTGAATAACCAAATTTTCGTTTGTCTCATCATCATGGGAGAACAGCTGCACCGAATTTAATGAAATTCTGTGGATGGCTTTGAAATATCCCTCCATAAATTTAGTCCACATTTGGAGTTTCTAAGACTAGAGGTTGTCGAGATATTAATGGAAAACGAAATTTTTCCTAGGCGTTCTACTCTCTAACTCCATGATTCCCAACGAAAAAGGATTGATATCGTTGGTTTAAAACGTGAAAGTCAATTAAATCTCTGAGTTTTGTCGGAGTTTATTGAGTTTATTGAGTGAAAGTCAATTTTGAAAATCGCATGTTTGAAATATGAATTTAAATGGAAACTCTATCACCATGATTTATTTTCACAGGCTTACTCAACATCGAAAAGCATTAAGAAATCAAAATAGTTATTTAATTATCAGCATTTTGTGAGGATTAATGTTTATTTAATTATCAGCATTTTATACCATGGCAAGTCATTTGACTTTGCAGTGGACACCGATGATGCTGTTAATTACCCGCTGGAATTTCTAAACTACTTTGGGCCACCTGAAATGCCTTCTCATATCTTGAAGTTAAAGAAAATATTACCAATAATGCTTCTGCGGAATCTGGACCCACCAAAACTATGCAATGGAAGACGGCAGTGTGTCAAAAATATTTTACAAAATGTTATAGAAGCCACGGTATTAACGGGAAAGGCAAAAGGAGAGGACGTATCCATACCTCGAATACCGTTGTTACCAGAATACCGTTGTTAACGACCTACCATTTAGCTGCAAACGAGTCCAGTTCTCAGTTAGACTGCCAGTTGCCATGACCATCAACAAAGTTCAAGGACAAACCCTTAAGTTTGCAGGCGTGGATTTAGAAAATCCTTGCTTGTCTCATGGCCAATTGTATGTGGCATGTTCAAGAGTAGGTACTTCACAAAATTTGTATCTTTTAGCTCCAGGAGGAAAATCAAAAAATGTGGTTTCAAGCAAGCATTGCGGTAAAACTAGGATAAATTAGGATAACAAATTAGGATAATGTCATTTAATCTGTTAACATTTGCATTGCTGCTTAGCGTTTAAAGGTCATTTTAGTTTTCCTTTCAAACTGTACATATTGACTGTACATCAATTGTGGACACCTAATAATCACATTCCGAGACGCAGCTCGGAGGGCCTAGCTGCGAAGGGCGTGCCAGAAGCAGCTATGACTTATATAAGATAATGGTTTTTTTCTTACTTAATGCAATTAATTTACTTATTTCACAGTAAAAAAAACAATGTATAAGATTCACGGATATGTTCCGGTGTAATTTTTATCAGAGTTTTGCTTCGTAAATTCAGAGCAACGGTGGGTAATCGCTGCTAGATTTTTATAATTTTTCTGTTCAAAAATGTTGTAAATTATAGTCATTGTTATCGCTTACACGCCAAAGGTATCATACTGTTAATTATAATGTCCATGGTTTATATCATATAACCATAAATTGGTGTAATCTGAAAACAGATGCGCACGCATTTCTATGTTTCTCGAGTTCACGTGGCAACGCGAGTATGTTCAGAGGTTTTTAGTCAAAAACAACCGCAATTGTAGTTTGAACCGTCCGCAATGGGCGCATGTATAAAATTGGACTTGTAAATTTAAAAGTCTTCAACGAACGTCTGTATTAGTTTGTTTAGTAGTTAATAAATATAGTCCACATTTAGAAAAACCATAGTTTTCTTGATTTAATTTTGTTTCACGGCAATCACGCCAAAACAGTCATTTATTTTTCGACTCTTTATAACTTTAGCAGATTTTACACAAGATCAAATTAATTACTAAACATACTTATAGCGCGAATAAGCCTGGGTTCCGAATGCATAACCGCTAATATAACGGGTAAGATTACAAACAATTTTATAATTATCATACACTCAAATACAAGTAAGAACCCTCCATCGAAAATCTAAAAATAATTTTACTCATAAGTATTCTGGCCATTGTAAAGAATGTCGAAACCGCCTGCCAAATCCATCTTATTCCATCGAACCAAACATATATCCGCAAATTAAATTACTTTTGACGAGTATACCTGCCATAATACATGCATTGAAACCAGTAATCTCTAGAAAATTAATATCATGGGATTCATCGCACATCAAGCAGTGCATATGTTCTTCAGAATAGGATAATGTTGTTCATAAACTTGAAATATAAAATCAATTTGTGCTTAGTAACATAAAGGCAAGTACTTGTTGTCAATTGCTTTTGCATCTTATTTTACAAGTTATTTTTCCCTTTTTGCGCTTCTTTTGTTAACACTTTACAACATAGTTGAAAGTGTTTATGAGTTTGTTCATTCTGTTTGTCTGTCTGCCTGTCTGTCTGTCTGTCTGTCCGTTAGCAAGATAACTGCCGTAAAAATGGATTTATCAAAATGAAATTTTAGTATGTTTTTCGGACTCTCTGTGGGACCTATGAGAATATAAATGAATAATATCACCCAATTAGTTTTATATTGAACCCGGGTAGAAAAAATGAAATACATTGAACTCTATAGAACCCAATTTTTCAAGCATTTTTTAATCGAATTTAATATTCACAAATTGCTTCGAAAATTTTAGGAAATATTGAAATTATCCCATAAAATATATAAAAAAAAATTCATGAAAATATGTTAGGTAGTTTTTTAAATAAAAATTATTTAATATAGGGAGAAAATCAAATTCAATTAAATTCTGACTTTCGATATATCCTCCAGAAAGAAAAAAAGAGACATATTATATAATAAATATATTTCCAAAATTTTAATTATTTTACATATGAGTAAGGTTTCAAATTTTAAAATAAATATGGTAGATAACAATTTTTCAAATTTTTAAATAAAATAAATTATTATAGTATTGTGATGAATGAAACGATTAGAAAAACGTTTATGAATGAAATGCTGCTTTTGTATAGAGGCGATTTATATTTCGATGACGTCATTTGAATAAAGTTCATTAGTTTTCGATGAAGTTTCAAATATAATAAATTATTGTAGTGTTATGATAATTTTAAAAATATTGCCGAGGAATGTATCGCATTTTACAGATGTTTAAACCAGGCAATTTATATTTCAATGCCGTCATTTGAATGAAGTTCATTTTCTTCGATGAAGTTTTCAAATATAATAAATTAATGTAGTATTGTGATAATTTAAAAAATATTACCGAGGAATGTATCGCATTTTAGATATATTTGTATAAAATTGCATTGAAGTTGGAAAGTATTTCATAATCAATGCTTTATGCATGATCGATCTTTCTTGTTTCAGTATCAACTTTTTCTTCATGTAGTACGTCTTTGGTGGTAAATCAGCTAAAATAGAAATCAATCCTCATTTTCTGACTTTTTAAATATTTCATTAGTTGGGTATTATTAAAGCGATATTAAAAAAAAAGTTTGCTCTGCTTCCCACTTATTGCATTGTCACGTGACTCACTATAATGTAATAGTATAAGTCTAGTGAATATAAGTCTAGTGAATGTAATAGTATGTCTCGTGAGTCCCTCATACTCTTTATAATTCCAAGCTTGGCTCGTAGTGTGCTGATAAAAATATATTGATGTAATAAATATTAGAACATCGGCAATTGCACAATTTGGCGTAATACATAATAAAATGTATACAATGAATGCATTCGATTATACAAGAACAAATACTTCGACTAAAAATTATTACTCACAAAATTATATATATTTTTGTTCCAGCTAGCAAGAAGCATGAAATGTTTCTTAATGACAGCCGGCAATATTTATTCCTGTGAGAAGTACACACATTTATTTCGATAAAGTAACAATATCTAGTCTTTTGAGATAAGGCAGTGTCGATGTCAGCGAGAACAAACCCCTTTGATAAGATGTGATTTTCTTCCTTTATAACTGAGCAAAATCAACGTAATTCCGTAAATTCCGTATATAAAATTTGCATCCGAAAAATTAGATGCGTACATTTCTTTAGCAAAATTTCTATGAAGTACCCTATTACCTATATAAAATTTTAACTAATGATATCTTCTGTAATTTTTATCGTATGGAAATGGAGTTTTTCTGTTTGACTAAATGGGATATAGACAATATTTTTTATAATAGAAAATTTTTCTAGGGGGACCAGTATAATAAATGAAATTGTGCATTTTTTATTCAAAGGTGGCACATGATCAAAATTTGCATATGATTGCACTATATATTAAAACATTTCTAAAATTCAAACTAGAGGTATACGACCCATCGTTCAAGAAATATATAGTCGTGCAATCTTTTTAAAACATCCTGTACGGCATTATGCAGTGAAGACTTCAGCTAATTTGGTGACACAATGCTATAAACATCCATCAGATTGAGCACGTATTTAATTAGTTTCATTAAAAATACGGAGTATGTATGCACATAAAATACATTGTAGTTAACAGATAGCTTTCAGGAGACGAATGCACATGATGGAGTAAGTGATAATGGTTCTGCTTTAATTGGTTGCACTTGCCGAGAAGTAATGATATGTAAATAATAATGTAAAACACTTTTTTTTTGCTTTTTTTGAAATGTTTATTTTTCGTAACTAATAGAAGGTCATTATGTATTATTACTATTTTAGAAATAAGTCGAAACACTTTACGTTCAGAAATATAGCAGCACTCATGAAATATTATCATGTATGCTATGTAAAAGTACAATTAAACTCTACTCTGCATAGGCTTTTAAATAGACACCGATTATTTTAAATCACAATGACATTCTGAATTTGTTTAAATGCTATATTTAAATTGTTATTACATAACAAACGAGTTTTAAATGTACGAAATAATAAAAATTCAGGCGAATTGCAAGTGCTGTTTATTTAATTATAATTTACATTAAATGCCAAATAAACATAATTGTAAAACTGGTTTACGTTTATTTTTTTTTATTTATTTTAGTTAGGAGAAATTATAATACTATACCTTGGAACACAGTTCAATAACACAATATCATTTGTTTATAAAACAGGAATGTAATTGCTTTGAAAAATGTAGATTCACTTTCATATTTTTTATTTTATTAAATATTTAATAAAAGCATTATAAATTACTAAATTTATTGGACACATTTAATACAATTATTTGGGATAAACTTCATGAAGCGCGGTTTAAAGCAATGCCTTTTTATCATTAACATTCTGTAAACGTGGCTATGAAAGCAAATAAAATTAAAATGAGTGATATAAAATGCATTTTATACTTATACTGCAACTTTAGTTGTTATCATGCATATGTTACTCAAATGTAGGAGTTTTTAATAAGCAATTTAATATTTCATAACATTTAATTCCAATGAGCTATACTTCTTATTTACTACTAGTATATGCAGGAATACAAATAGTTAGCAATGCTATTTCTTGAAACATATCAGAAGATAGTGTTAATGATTAAGTGCTTATATAATACTAGTGAGATCTGCGGGCATTCTGCCTTATAAGTACAGTCAACTCTCCTATGACATAGTACTCTCATAACGTGTTTTCCACGTAATGCGGTTTCTCTATAATAGAACTCAATTAGCTTAAGCAGTCTACCTATAGCATGAACTTCTCTATTATACTTTTAAGGTTGAAATTAATGGGGGGTTCCCCTGTTTTTTCATCCACGTACATCACCGTTTTTTAATTTCAGTTATCAGGGAAATCCCCTTTAATTGCAGAAATGTATAGCATTGCCGTGGCAATGGTTATTAGTTAGTGAGTATTAGTTCCCATATAACGCTATACGCATTATTCTCTTTTGCACTAATTTTGAGTTTTTTATAACGCCATTTACATATAAGTCGGTATGCGGTTGCCATATAGCACGGTATGAATTAATCTGATTTCCACTAATCTGAGTTTCCTATAACGCGGTACGAATTAATCGCCTTATAGGAGGGCTGACTATAGTATAAAAAACCGGAGACCACGAGACCGGAGGCTTCAGAAAGCTACGAACTGGCGATCGCTTAAATCCGATCTGCTTACTATTTCGATTTCTATATTTTTATTTATAAAACAATAATAATAAACGTTAGCGCCTGTTACATCTTTCATTAATAGGTTAATAGCATTACATCCCGACTCATGCAATAAATAGTATATATAAGAGATCAATTCCTGGCGGTAAACGGACTCTCTGTATTAGTTTTAAATCACTATTTGTTCTAAAAAAGTATGAAAAGTAAAAATAAAAATTTTAATTTAAAAATTGAAATCCGTGTCAATGATATCTGTGTCCACTTACTTTTATATACTCTATGATTTAATACTCCGGCATTAATGTCAGATGTGGACGAGCGCAGATTTTAAAAATAGATTTTAGGTATTATATCGAGTTATCGAATTTTTCCAGCACTGCAACTTATCTTTCCAGATAGAGGAGTTCAAAATATATAAAAGTTTTTCAACAACATATCGAAGTTGGGTAATTTGAGCGAGTTATAAAGTACTGAAAAATAAGTTTTTAATAACATCCTGGGATGGAGGATTTTCAAGTAATGTCAAAACGAACTATTTTTTTAATCGTATATTTTAATTATATTTTAATCGAATGCAGCTCTTGATTCTGAATGCGGGGATGTGCTCATATTTGAATGCCAACTTGGGTTTCGGTAGATTTTAGTGTGGATGCTCTGATCTGTATATATAGCATTTAAAAATAAAATCTGCATCCCAAATGTAACTAATACATAAAAAACTTGCTTTCCAATTTTTCTTGGGAGGCAACATAAATGAAACGTTATAAATTTTTAAAACATTTCTGATATCTACTCAATAACAATTATGGGATTAATTAATTTATTAAACATGATAAATATGGGATAAATGAGCGCCAAGTATTGCTTCAATTAATTTTAATAGACGTATATATAATTAGAAACATAAGAATTTATTTTCAATTCGTAAAAATCTAAATAATATTACATTACCATTTCATTTTATGTGAGCAATGTATACTTTGAGCAGAGTTAAAACAAAATAATATTACTTACAATGTACTTGGAAACACAAATAAGCACTTACCTAGAGGAAAGAAACGAATAATTAGTACACATAACAACAAAAAAAACTGAATATTAAACACAATATTTGAAATGCAATGTTTAAAGTGGCGCAAACACAATCAATAATTTCTAATTTTTCTAAAAGTTAGAAAAACACACTTTGTATAAAACACTTTGTTAGAAACTGCACTTTGTATAACAGACTTTGTATAAAGCAGCACATTGTATAAAATAACACTTTGTAACATCATAAGAAAGCACAAAAATAAAGGTGCCAGCCAATAAATACAGTCGTGTTTACCAAAACCAGCTACAGCATTATATACACATACAAGAACAGGCCAAGCTTACTGTTAATATTGATAAGGAATGCTATATTTTGCCTTCGAAACAGGTAGATACCCTTATTTTTGTGTTTTATGCTCTTTTATACGATGATATTACCTTTCTAAACTGTAAACATTCGAGTAATATATTAATTATTTTTAAATTTCTGTTTACATTCTGTTTACCTAAAGTAATAAATACGTACCTGAATCAGTGTATCTAAAAATGTGTCTTCGAAGCAGGTAGATACCCTTATTTTTGTGTTTTATGCTGTTTTATACCATGATATTAACCTTCTAAACTGTAAACATTCGAGTAATATATTAGTTAGTTTTAAATTTCTATTTACATTCTGTTTACCTAAAGTAATAAATACGTACCTGAATCAGCGTATCTAAAAATGTGTCAGCGTAGTCTCAATAATTTTTTAATTATTCGAAATACGGTTCACTTAAATATTTTTGTCAGTTATATAATTTATTGAATTGAAAATCAATCAGTACGATCACTGCGCAGAAACCGATCAGTTAATAGCATCTAAAAGTCATTGATGAAAACCAATAAAACACCATTTTCCAAATTTAAATTTGAACTACGTTATGTCTTGCGCAGCAAACATAATTACTATGCAATTCCATGCTCAACTAGTTAACTATTCAACTTCTGAACTATATTTCGAATTCATTTGTTTCCGATTGTGTTTACATGGTCCTTGTTATTTTTTCTACAGTTTCAGTTTCTTCATTTTATCATATGTTAAACAAACTTCATATTTTTTGTAAATTGGTTCGCAAACGGAACCAGAATATTTTATTGTGTATATCAGTCTATGGTAATTTGTATAGAGAAAATACAAAATCTTTTCATGTTTTATTTAGTTAAATATTTTAATAAAAATTTAAAAGATTTATATTTAGTTATAAGATTATTAAAAGCTGCAAATGGTTAACATCCTGATCGCCGCTAGTCTATAAATATATAGAAACATATAAAAATATAATGCGTGAGTAAATACCTTAGATGATGACAATTTTTATATTTAAACGCTGAAATTTTAAAACAACGAAAGGAAATACATAAATAAGACTTTAGTAAAACGATTCTTAAATACCTTGTTATTGGCGTATTTTAGACAATATTTACTTATATATAAATAAAAAATGCTATATTAAAGTTTGAAGTTGCGGAACATACTGATTAATATGAAAATATTTCAATCGTTTTTTGATTTATTATAAATATCTATAGATTTAAACAATCCATCATTTTAAGAGTTTTGAAGTCGCATATTTATAAAAATACTTTACTACTATACAAGGCAATTTATTATTTATGTTATCTACATGTGGAAATCAATCTCCTTTGTTGTGACATTTTTTATATTCATATTTCTAAATAAGTTTTTAAAAGGAAAACATTTTTATCCACATGAAAAGAAAAGTTTGAAGAAAATATATATTTTTTTACAACAGAATGTATGTCAAATTTATTGAATAGCAAGATCCAAACTCATAAGATGAGGTGCATAAAGTTACGTCTATAACTTCCGTCAGTCCGCCCACATGTAACATTTGCGCTCCTAAAATCTTTGAATACGTGTAGATCACACAATTTTCTACCATTACTAATAACTTCTATGTGAACCCCAAACAATAACATATGATGTGGACAGCACATGACTTTCGCTCTTAATGCAATGATTTCACTTCTTTCAAAGAGAAAAGCTGCTGTACAAGATCCATGGCACAGTGTTTTTAACGTTGAATTGCACATTTGGCGCTTTTCCTTATGCCAATATGTAAAACTCTTTCGAAGTACAAAATTAGCTTATATTTTACGCAACAATTATCAATATTGACAGAATCCTCAATAAGCAATATAATCCATATATTCAAATATTTTATTAATTAATGTATTAGGCGTCATTTCATTAACTTGGCGTTATTTTTGTAATTTTGACGATATTTTCGAAAAATTTTGGAGAAACATCGTCACGTTGGCGATATTTAGCTAGATTATTCGCCAAGTTCGCGAAATGTATCAGCAAGTGTTACAGACAAACAGAGAGAAAAGCATCACAAGGTCCCGTTATCTCAAGGTCTCAAGGACGGGGTTAGTGGAGTACCTAGGAGAGGAAATGCTTCCTCCCTTTAAACTCCAGAGGAAAAGGAAAAAAGAAAAGAAAAAGGAAGTAATAAGATGTCATTTAATCAACTAAAATGTAGCTGAGAACTAAGAGATTGCTTGGGGGGGGGGGGGACCTAGGTCCTACCCCTTCCCCAAGTCTTCAGAAGACTGAATGTTGGGGCCCAAGCGGGCTCCCAACCGAGTAGGAAAAGAGGGGGATAGACTGGGTGCGCCCCGGGGGGCGCAGGGCCTTGAGCTTGAGATGTGCCTAGTAGCAGAAAAGAGGAAAGGCTTGCCAACAAAACGCGCAATCCCAAAAGCAAGGGAGAAGTACAGCTGCTAGAGTCTGCAACTAAAAAGGAGAGCAGATAAAACTATGATGGACGGATCCGCTTTTTAGGGCGGAAGAAAATGTCTCTCACCGATCGAGCAGGTAACGACCGGGGGCGCTTTCGCGTGCCCGGCCGACCTGGCCGATAGTGCGGGACATTGTCCAACGCAGGATTATTAACGTTTCTCAGACCTCGATGAAAATTTAGAGAGAGTTTTTTGACATATTCCAAAAAAGGCCTAATTCTGAGATCTTTGTGCAAGACTTCTAGTTGGACGTAGTTCGGCAGATTAGCAAACATACGCAGTGCGTTATTTTGGATGACTTGAAGCTTCTTAAGGTGCGTCTCAGCCGCAGTACCCCAAATTGGGACACCGTACGTCATGATGGGACGAATATAGGACTTGTATAGCAATAACTTATTCTGAATGGACAGGCGGCTATTCCTAGCCAAAAGGGGGCGCAGCTGGGCAAGTGAAGACTTCACTTTCTTACTAGTTTCAGAGATGTGAAGTTTCCACTTCAATTTCGAATCAAAGTACACACCTAGGTACTTGTAACTATCTTGCCAGGGAATGGGCTGATTATTTAAGATTAAATTAGTGGGATGGGTTGGCCGAGGGGGGGGGAAGGTGACAGCAGCACACTTACCGACGTTGACTTTAATTCGCCACTTGAGCAACCATTGTGTCAGCTTGTCCAGATAGCTTTGAAGAATGCTGTGCACGACTTGTGTCTGTTTGTGATGAGTGATCAGGGCGGTGTCATCGGCATAGAGGACAAGGGCGACACCGGGGGAGCGAGGAAGATCGTTAATGTAAAGGTTGAACAGTTTGGGTCCAACAAGAGAACCTTGCGGGACCCCGCTAAGAACATTCCTGGGAGAGGATATGATGTCGGAAACACGGACGGCAAAACTTCGACCTGTGAGATATGAATGAAAAATATGGATAAGATTTGGAGGAAGGAGCGTTTGATAAGTTTAAATAGTAACCCATTTATCCACACCTTATCAAACGCCTTCTGGAGATCGAGAAAAACAATGGACGAGCTTTCGCGTTTGCTACGCGCCTCATGGACGAGCTCTACGACCCGCAGCAACTGGTGCTGTGTGGAATGTTTCTTCCTGAACCCATATTGTTCAGGAATAGCAATGTTCCTCAGGTCGCAGAACTCGTCCATGCGACGCATAAGAACAAACTCGAAAAGCTTCGAAAGACCAGATAGAAGAGAAATCGGACGGTAGTTGACCGCAAGCGAATGGTCAAGACCTGGCTTGGGGAGGGGTGCAACAATGGCTACCTTCCAAGCCCCAGGGAAATAATTATGACGAAGGAGGAGGTTGAAGAGCTTTACTATATAATTATATAGTAAAGAAGGCAGGCTCTTCAACATCATGGAGGTGAAGGTCCCGTTATATGACGTAATCAGGGACGATCCTATGGGAGGGGATATAAGGGGGTGCGTCACCCCTCCCCTCCCACACACACACTAATTTTTGAGTGGGAAAATCGTCACATTAAAAACAATATTTGATCTTTTGTTTGATCGGCTGAACAATTTTACGTACGAAAAAAAACGCAATAATTTTTCCTCATTTCGATTCACTTAGCAAAGAAAAAGAAAACCGACAATTATTCTAAAACTATGCAAATATCAAACTACAATCATGGCAGTTTGAAACAGAAACAGTAGTTCGGGAATGTACAAGGCAAGTATAAAAGTGATATCACGCACTTGAAGAACAACCAAAAGAAATTCACAATGCCTTAAAACTTAAAAATTTGTCGAAAACACTATAGACGAGTAGAGCCGAATCCATAAAAGCTGTTTGGGAAACTTTAGAAGTTATAATTATAGTTTTGACGGAAATGACCAATTCCGCAATTTTTGACTGGAAAGCAAAGGCTGGTGCTTTAGGGCTGCAGAAAAAAATGTTGGAATTTGATTTCATTGCATGTATGCAATTTATGAAAAGTACCATGTACAAGCAAAATAATTTAACCGCAAGTTTAGAAGTAGAAAATTTAAACTTAATTGATGCTAGAATTTTAATCGAAAGTTTCATTACATGTATGGAAGATATAAATAGGGATAAAAATGTATAGGATTGCAATAGGGTTCAATTCCATTTGCAAAAAAGTTATATGTCAATGCAGAGCAGTTCTTTATCAAACATCACCATAAAAGAATCAAACCTAAAAAGACAGATGCTAATAAAAACACAGAGACAGAATATATGTTGCATTTCTTTTTTCGGCGAGTATTTTCAGCTGTTTTAGAAACATTAACAGCATTAACAAAGAAAAATTTAAAGGAAAGTTTCGATGGAATAAGTCCATTATATAATTTATTTGGTCCACCAATGTCAAGAGAAATATGCAGCAGTGCATACATTGAAGAGGCATCTCAGATATTTCCTCCAGATTGCAGAGACCGCATCACAGAATTACAGGCCCTACAAGCTGAGTTGGAAATTCTTGCGGATCACTGTAAAGATACAGATTCCTTAACTTCAATAATGGATAAGGCCGAATGATTCAAACACGCACTTCCTTTAACAAATATTTTTTGCAGATTTTCACTTGCGGCTTCAGTAACGGTGGCCTTGCCTGAAAGACTTTTCAGTCAACTAAAACTAATAAAAACGTATTTGCGTTCCAAAATGTCTGATGGCCGATATGCTGCGACTGAATAGAAAAAAATATTTTGTTGACATTATTGAACTCTATTCTGTTGTAAGGAGGTGGGCAACACTGAAACGACGAAGAATTTACGTGAAATAAAGTAAATTTAGAACTTTTAACATTTGTAACCTGTTAGAGGGAGCCTTCCAAATATTAAACTAGTAGCTAGTACTATATAATAATACATATATAAATAAAAAATGCTATATTAAAGTTTGAAAGTTGCGGAACATATTGTGATTAATATGAAAATATTTCAATCGTTATTTGATTTATTATAAATATCTATAGATTTAAACAATCCATCATTCTAAGAGTTTTGAAGTCGCATATTTATAAAAATACTATACAAGGCAATTTATTATTGTTGTTATCTACATGTGGAAATCAATCTCCTTTGTTGTGATTTTTTTTATATTCACATTTCTAAATAAGTTTTTATAGTTATAAGACACATATTTTTATCCACATGAAAAGAAAAGTTTGAAGAAAATATGTTTTTTTACAACAGAATGTATGTCAAATTTATTGAATAGCAAGATAGAGAAACTATTTTATTAACGGCATTAAACTCAATTCAGTTGTTAAGAGGTGGCCAACACTAAAACGTCGAAGAATTTACGTTGAATAAAGTAAATTTAGAACATTTAACATTTGTAACTTTTTAGAGTGAGCCTTCCAAATGCTAAACTAGTAGCTAGTGCTATATAATAATACAAGACATACAGATGCTGATTTCTATACTTAAGGCAATCGATTTTCTCCAAACTTGGTACGATAATAAAGCTTATTATGGGTTATGATATGGCTACAACATTAACTCATTTAGAACCTCTGATTCTCCTATCATGTACTTAAGATCCCATCCCAGAAGGATTTGACTGACAGAGCGGTAGCCCAGTGGTTAGCGCACGGGAATTGCACTCGATAGGCCCAAGTTCGATTCCTTCTGCTGCTAAAACTGCCTCCGTGTTCACGCGGAGTACGATGAAGTTAAACATGTGGGTCCGTAAGTTGTTTCGAGAGGTTGGTGGTAGGGGAAGGAGGGTACGGTCCCTGTATATGCCTTCCCCACTGGGTTCCGGTCTAAATCGGGTGGCTCTTCCCGGCCGTCCAAACAGTTATCTTACACCTTTCTGGATGGTATGGGTCTCAACAGCAACAACCCTGCCATCTTTGGAGTATTGTGGAGCATTTGGCATGGTGTTTTAAACACGAGGTCAAATCTCCTCATTAACCGTATCAACTGCTTCTCCTTTCTTGTCGTTTTCGAGAAAAATGCATTTGAAATTTGGCATTTTGACCAAACTGTACCTCTATTTTAGGGGTAGTTTTTTCTCTGTTCAGCATAAAATTGTAACCAGAAATCAGGCGGGAATTTAGGATGGTGGCCTATGGTGCCTTCCTTTTGTATTGAAAAATAACATTAGCTATAACGGGAACAAAGTTAAATGTTGGGATCCTTCCTTTAAAATATCTGTTGGCAGCTACTGCCAGGAACGAATGAGCCAAAATTTGGGAGAGGGACCAAACACCGTGCCTATTTGCTCGTGTCCTTTCTTATCACGAATTTGAGGATATACTGATTTTTTCCTATTTTTTATGCATTAGTTTATTATAATTAGTTTAATACTAGATATTAGCAAACTGAGTCGGAACATAGCAATTTGAAGTCGGCAATAGTCAGACGCCCCCCCCCCCGAATATTACACCGGATCATCACTCTGCTCATGCCTTCGGACGAGTCGGTCGTCCAGGGCTTTCGACCGGATCATCACTGGACATAATTCGAAATTTGCAAAGCATTGCCTTCCGTTCAGAATCATTTTTATCAATTTGGAGACATTTTCGTCAATTTGGCGATATTTAAAAAGTCGCTGGTTATTTTCCGCCAGAATGATGTTAACACATTTGTTGCATAATATTACATATGACAAGTGATATTTCACAATAATTAATATTTATTTCTCATTTTTATGCTTTTTGATACGTTTATTTGAAAAATGTGCAATATCTCGAGAACGGCCAAGACTAGCATTGTAATGTCTATATCAATCATATTCTAATGACAAATGATTAATTACGTTACTGAAATTTTATGATTTTCTGATTATTTAAATCGCATCGTTTAATTGGAAGTGATAATTTTTAAGACAAGTAAATTAAACTTGAATATGTTTAATACAGCTTCTGTTCGTAAGCATTTTTTTTTATTATTCTGCAATCTATGTTAGAAAAGTCAGGCATAATGCAAATTGCAAGGACTGAAGCGGAAAGTTTCACCCCTGGTGGTCGAAATTTGAACGTTTTTTTTTATATCTCCATACTCATACCCCATTCTAGTATCAATATGTACGGTCCATGCTTTCCAGCCTAAGTTTGAAACCTGAATACTTAAGGTTTAAAAATCACAGAGTAAATCGTTTGGCCACAAGGAATCCTTAAATCTGGCAAAACACTATAATATCGGCATATTGCCTGCATTTAATTAAAAAAAAATCTCAAAAAATTTATTGTCTCTGAAAAAATCATGTTTCATAACGGAAACATGGCATTTGACAAACGTTTACCTTGGGAAAAAGAAATGTCATAAGGATTTTTGGCAAAAAGAGAACAATATACAAAACTGTCCTGATGCTTAGATAGCAATTTTTATAGCATGAGTTACTATATAAATTTTACAATAAAAATATTCTGTAAGTGTAACAAAAGAAAGTAAACGTATTCTAATATAAGAAATACTTCAAAACCATTTTCGTATGAATTTCATAATGTGAAAACAATGCACACTTTTATTTCCGCCAGGAATACAAATTCAACCGTAAAGTCCCGCACAAAATACATATCAGGCGGGCGTTTTATGGCTATTTACGTTCCAAACAATACGTATGCAAACGGGCTTCCTGTTTTAAAAGTCGACACAGGAAATAGCTCATATAACGAAAAGTTTTACTGCAGTAATACTGAATGTTGGCTCTTTTCCAACACAATTTATATGAATAAGGATCGTTTATAGATTTGGTTGTTCAAGATTACTCGCCTGGAGATTAGAACAAACGAAAAATAATGTTTCTAATTTTGTTGCCAACATTTTAGGAGGTATATATAAATTTCATACAAAAAGTATTATTTTCGATGGTATAAAATCGTAAAAATGGGGATTTATTTCTGCTGCATGGTAAAAGATGATCGTAAATGTGCAATAAGTTTCCAGCTTTGTTTGCGTATACGAAATTTATGTATAAGATTTACTTGCGAGCTGAAGAAAATTTGCATGGATTTGAAAGTAATATGTTCAGCACGTTTAGTAACGTGTGAATTACTTAATTACCAATTATAATTACATTTTTGACGGCTTTTTGCACCAACCTGAGTGTTTAAGATGAAAGGGTGATAAAAATGTAAGCATTGAATTAAGCACTATATGGAGTGTTACAGATAAAAGGAGAGAAAAGGAGAGAATTCTTATATACTAGAAAGTATACCCAACATATGAAGGAATACAAAATTTGCGAAATGTTTCATCTCTTTTAGAATAATTTTTATCAATTTTGCGACATTATCATCAATTTATTTACACTCATGTTCATGAAATTTGCAACACCATGAAGAAATTATCAGATTAGAATGGAAATTCACAGGACATGCAAAGCAGGGTAGGACATACAATTGATTAGATATACAGAGCATGGCTGGGCTCCGCAGCGCCCTCGGTACACTCGTACGAGAAGGAGGGCTGCGGAAGAGCCAAACAAGTATGGTATCGGTGTCCTTAATTGAAAACTGTTCTATTGGAGTCACCATGAATCGTCAACATCAGGGGGTGTCTTATAAACAAACTATAGAGTTCGAACGGAGTCGCATACTCGGTCTGCGGGACGGAGGATTTTCATACCGGGATATTGCTGCCCGTACGGGACATAATGCCATGTCAACATTGCTAATGTGGAAGCAGTGGGCCGAAGAATACAGGACGAGTCAAAATTTCTGCAGTGGACCAACCAATGCGAAGACAACAGGGGATGATAGACATCTCATTCGCATAGCGGTAACGGATCACACAGCTTCTTCTCGAGTGTTAGTGCAGCACTGGAGCACTGCAATAGGTGTGGAATTATGTGCTTCTACAATTTGGAGGCGTCTGGTGAGCAGAGCAATTCTTTGCGAATGATATTTTTGACCCTGACCCATCGACGCATCAGATTGCAATGTTCGGAGGAGTACATACCATGGAGTGTGGATTAGCACCAGATCGCGTTTGCGGACGATTCTCGCTACAAACTCCGCTACAATCGTGGCGACACAGGCATTGACGGTATTGGGGAGACGCGCAATCTTCCTGCATGCATTTTTGAACGCCATACTGCACGAACGTTACTTGTGATAGTGTGGACCATTAGATATCATAGGCGATCCCGGTTGCTACATATTTCGGGTACACTCAACATCAACCGCTACATCAGTGAGGTTTTGGAGGCCTTCTGTCAGCACACTTTTGACGTTATATTCCAACAAGCCAGCACCCGACCACAACTTGCCCGGAATGCCCAAACCTTCTTCACTGCACAGCAGATAACGCTTCTTCCTTGGCCTGCTCGTTCACCAGACGTTCCACTGATTGAACATGTATGGGATATGGTCACTCGGCGACTGCGCCATTACTGTTCACTAGCAGTCACCACCGCCAATGAACTCTGAACCCGGATCGAAGGAATCTGGTAGACAATACAAAAAAAAAACAAAAAAAAAAACATCCAAACCCTCTTTGATTCGATGCTGCGACGTTTAGAAGCTCTTATTGCCGCTAGGGGCGGATTCACAAAATACTAATTTTGAACCAACCATGTGGTTGTATTGGTCTGAAACAATAATCATTTTTTGTATCACCATTAGTAATATGGTATAAATCTCATTCTAATCTGACCATTACCATTTCTTCTTGTTGGTGCAACTTTTATAAACATGATCATATTTATATATATATATATATATATATATATATAATAAACTGTAAAACATCAAATTCAATGAAATGCACATTCATTTTCATAAGTAGTAATATTATTAAAATATATTTAATATAATTTAAATACAATTACATAATTACGTTTAATATGTTTGTATAACTACACTATTTTACTTATTTTAATAATTCGGTTGGATGGATATTCAGTGATGGGACATTTGATATTCTAGGTATATAAATCCGAAGATATTTAAATAATTTGCTTCATTAATGTGAAAACAAAATTTTCAAATTATAATGAGCAATTTATTAATATGTCAATACAATAATATAATTTTTGCAAATTAGAGACTTCTATTAATGTGATAATATATTAAACAGAAAGAAAAGTAATACACATATTGAGAATAATTTCATATTTTGTTGAATTAAACTACAAGATGTTTTTATACATTTTTAAGTATTCAAATATATTTAATAAAACCTAAATATCACGACATCATAATATATTTATATGATTAAACAATTTTGAAAATGTAATTTTGACCGCAATATTTATCTTGACTCACGAAAATGCATTTGAATATTTTTTTTATCAATGTGAACTGGAATTTAAATGTCCATTTTCCAACTAAATGCTTAAAACCTCTTAAAACTCACGAATGAACAACTAAAAGCTGTGTTTAAAAATATACTTTACGTTTCGAAAGCAAGAGGATGTACCATTAAAATGAATTTACGTAGAATAGATTTCCAGCACATTCTAGTTTTTCGAAGTTTTATTTAATGCTTTTAAAGACACAAAGGACCTTTCTTGTTATTCAACCTTTAACATTTTCCTAAAGATTTGCTGTAAAAGGTTTGCTTCATTTGCATGCTTGAAGGTGAAGAAATAGAAATTGGTTTTGTACATGAGCACTAGTCGGAATTTATCTTCATTCATTCTTTAAAATTGTAACTTGAGGCAAGAAAATTAAATTTGTCTGTTCTCAAGTTCTTCTAACTCAAATTTCTGGAAACCACAGAGTGACATCTGGAAAATAATGCTCTTACAGCTGTGTTCTGGACACTCTGATGGCGCCGTTTGGTCTGCGATAGAGACGAAAAACAAGACGGTAGAAAGACAAGACGATAGAGATGGAAGACAAGCCCGTGAGAGAATATTACACATTCTCAACAATATTATACATTTTTTCAATGTAAAGAAATATGATCGTTGCATCATATAGGAAAAGTCATCCGCCGTCCACATCAGATTTATTTGTACTGTAAAGGAAAAATTTATATTTCTTAGAGTTTCAAACACAGACATTGGGTACGTAAGGGACATTTAAGCCCACACCGCTGACTGCTAAAAATTAGAAAATTCTCTAAAATTTAGATCCATGGGAAACGTGTTTGAATTCTGAATACAGATTAACATTGTGTATATGTCCACGTTAAAATAAATCCGTTTAAAAGAGTGGCTCAGAACTAAAGTAGGTCGGTTGTGCATAACGGAGCTCTAAATTAATTTAATACGGGCCAGCTAATATATCCAAGCATCGACCAAGAATGAGTTATCTCGTTACGGACATGAAAGGATAGAAGTTCAGGTTAACAGTTTGGCCCATTTGTGCAGGGTTTAGATTTTGAATGCATACTCTAATCGACACCAAACTATGCAGATGATGTTATTCATACAACATTTTGTTTGGGTTTGGCTGTCAAGATGATCGATTGAAACTATATCACTAGGAATGTTGAATGCAAGAAAAACACTCAAGGACAAAGGGAATCATATGTATGCGAGCTTCATTATTTCATTTTATTTTGACATGTGCGAGTATCACAATCCGACAAAACACTTTGTCTCGCTTGTATGGGTTCTAAATTGTGTATGCAATCTCTAATTGACGTCAAACTTTACAGTTTGAATAATAAGGTCTTGACCCATTAATTCGTTTTCCAATTTAATCGAATAGTAACTTTATTTTTCATTTTTATGAATATTTTAATAAAATATAAGTTCATTAAATTATAGAATGTGTAATAAAGAGACAGATTAATTTCCACTGACTGGGAGTAATAAAGACACATGCATTTTCTTTTACAACGCAATACATACCCGAACTCATATCTAGTAAATTTATTTATTAACAAGAATATTTTTAGTTACAACAGGGATGCTACATCATCTCTCTACAGGACAGCTAGGTGCACATTTCTTTACAATCATCGTTCTTTTTAATGTCTTGGTCAGGTCTGTGCTCGAGTATGCGTCGGCGGCTTGGATTCCTTCTCATGCTGTGCATGCTGATAAGATTGAAATTGTACAGAATAAATTTTTAAGATATCACTATTACAAGAAAATTGGTGTGTTCTATTACTCCCTTTCTGCTACTTTGCTTCGTGAGGTGTTTGTTTTGAAACGCTTACTTATTAGAAGGAATTTTATTTTGCTCTCTGTTGTTAAGAGTCTTTTCGATTGCAGAGTTGACTGTTCATCTCTTCTAGGTGGGGTTGATTTTGGTGTTTACAGTTTTAATTCTAGGAATAGAAGTTTGTTTGCTGAGATGATTTTTTGAAATGGTGCTGGGAATCAGTGTTCAATAAACAATTTCTGTAAGCTATACAATAGCCTGCCTAATGATTTCGATATTTTTTTTCTTCTTCATTAACTAGTACTTTTAAAAATCATTTATTTTAATTCTTGTGTGTTTTATTATTTTTATTAACTTACTAATGCTTATTTGCAGTCGGTGTTTTTATTCTGGTCTTTTATGTATGGTTCATGTCTGTATCTGCCCTCTGTTGTTGTTGTTGAGACCCATACCGTCCGACCTACAAGAAAGTTGTAAGATAACTGTTTGGACGGCCGGGAAGTGCCACCCAATTTAGACCGGAACCCAGTGGGGGAGGAATCCACAGGGACGTACCCTCCTTCCCCTACCACCAACCTCTCGGAAGGACTTACGGACCCACATGTTTAACGTGATCGTACTCCGCATGAACACGGCGGCAGTTATGGCGGCGTGCGAATGTATCTGCCCTCTGTGGATTTCTTCTCTGTATTGTTTTGCCTGCGGTCACTATGATTTGCTTCCTGTAGCATGCATTTTTTAAATAAATAAATAAAGTCTTAAAAAAATAATACTTAAATATAAACGGTAGATTTTCAGAAGGAATGTTTTCAAATTTGTAAATTTATTTGTTTACTGTATATATCTTATTCATATTAAAACATTGTGTTAATTTCACTCATTTCAATTATAATTTTATTTCAAATTTTCTCCTTGTGTCTTTTGCTTTAAAACAAATGATAACATCAAATGCAAATCAATAATTTAAAATGTATCCAATGTATCCAATTCATCGTCACATAATATATCTTATTCACCAGTGAGGCATTTGAAAAATCTTCCTTATCATAGTTGGTAAGCATTATATTTCTAAATTAAACAGCATAATTGAAAACTTATAAGACGCACAAATGACATACAAAAAGAAGTTCTCAAGATATATATTTAACGTTTTGAAAACCAGAGGAAGTTCTATTAAAATAAATTCAAGTATGTACTTTTTCCAGCAACTTCTACTTTTTTCTTTCTCTCATTCAATGCTTTTAATGCAACAAAAATCTTCTTGTTATTCAGAGTTTGGAATTTTTTCTTCAGTCTGTAGTAATAGCTTTGATCCATTTACAAGTTGTATCTTGAAGAAATAGAAAGGAAGTTTTACATAAAGGAACAAGTGGATAATTATCTTTATACTTATTCCTAAAGAGGTAAGTGAATGCAAGATAAAATCATTGGTAAATGTTTGAATTCACAAAGAGTTTTTGCAATGTATACGCACACAAGATAAATAATTTAATTTTCTTATTCGTCCTTTTTGTAGCATTGAATGTTATTTATACAGAAAAACTGCGCTTAACACTGTAACGTATTTTCAGAAAGCTTAAACAAAGACTGCACTCTTTTAAATTTTCAAATGTTTTTTAAATCATTTGAAAATACCTGCAAAATTTGATGAATGTGTTGTTATTCAATTTAGTGCAATCATGTATTTATTGGTATATAAATAATGATCCAGTCTGGATTAGATGCAGCTAGCCAAACAACGTTCTAGAAATTAAGGTTCTGATGCGATGATATTATGTCTGATTTAATGGACTCCATAGGAAAACCGAATGCCTTCCTTATTTCCTTTTTCAATAAAGGCATTATGTATGCTTTCTTACAGACGAGGGTCCGTTTTTACGACCTCCTTTCGCATTCCTGTGTTATAACCATATAAAAATCTCTGTCAATCTTGCCAATCATACATCGCTGTGATAAAACTGTAGGACAGTTGGGAAGATCAAAAATTCACTGTCTGAATCTAACCTGCTGGGTGAAATTGTTCTGACATCATTGTAGTGATTCTTGGCAATTTTAAGGCTGATTCCGGAACCAAAACATGAAAGAATAATTGTGGAGTTAAGTTAAAGATGTCTTTAACTCCAAGCATATTGTCTTATAAGCGTTTGATACAGCGTTTGATCTCCTATTGATTTCTGTTGATACTGAACCAAGTTGTTGTTGCGTTATGGATGCTACTTGTCAGATATACGTATAAATGGGCGTGCATGTAAAATCGCGTTACTAATTACGTGACTGATGAAGAGAATGTAGTAGAATTATTAATCTTTTATTTATTTGCCTGTTGATGCCATCAAATGGAATGTACCAGAGAAACATTTTCCAATGTACCGATAAATTTCAGACGACTGAATTATTGGAAGTAATAAAAAGTGAAAGTTATTTCGTGCCTATTAGCGTAGTAATGTAGAAAAAGCGCAAAATAAACAGATTGGCAGTATCGGAGTTTGATTTCCAACGCCGAATTGCAATACGCAAGTATTATTCATTTAAGCTAAATGTGTTTCGGATTAAAGCCATATCTGCATTAAGAGCACCCACTGTAAATTCATAGAGAGGGTATGAACCTTTGGTTTCAGCTTCGCTAAGAGACTCTATAATTTTTCCTACATTTGAAGTATACCATGTAACATATATTTGGAATTTAAATGTAAAATCGCTAAATCAAAAATAATTTCAAATAATAATACACGTCTTAAATGTTTCAGTTGTCTTGATGTAACAGTTATAAAAGTTGAACTACTCCTATAAACATTATGAAATTTAGGAATTACTAACCAAAATCATTCTTTAAGATATATACTTTACGTTTAAAAAGCTGTACGTTAAAAAGCTGAAGGTAGTGCCATTAAAATACATTTACGTATAGTATTTTTCAAGAACAACCGAGTTTTTTCCAAGTTTTATTTAATGCTTTTAAGGGCACAAAAGAACTTTCTTCTTCAATGTTTGACATTTTTTCTCGGCTTGAAGTAAAAGTTTTCAGTCATTTGCGAGCCAGATCTTCAAGAAATAGAAAGCATGTTTTATACAAAAGTAGCATTATATTCTGAAATTGTTAAAGTGGAAGATGGAGGAAAAGGAAATGGGAGTTATAATAATTTCAGAAGTTGATTTTGGTTACGATTTTGAAACTAATTATACCACAATATAACGTACTAGTTGGGACCGAGAAGCATGTAAGTTAAACGAAATTACATTAAAGATCAGGCGTGCCAATTATTTATGTTTGAAATATGTTTTCAACGTATTTGTGTACGCACGTAATGATAAAATGTTGTGAACCTATAGAATTTTACTTTATTAAAGTTTACACTGGTAGTTCCTAACTCTTTACGATAAAAACTGGAATTTTCAAATATATGTACATTGTCCTACATTATGCATATTTATCATTAATGACTTTATTTTTTGGTCATTATAATATATCGTAAGATCTGTCCAGTCGATACTGTAATGGTATGTAATGGTTATTGGTTATGTAAATAAAAGTCCCCCATTTCATTTTTAACCTGATACATACTTTTTATATTGGGTTTTTAAGTGTTTGAATAAAAGGGAATTTCACTTTTATTGAGATTAGCATGCTTTAAACATATTGAAATACGTAAAGTAGCTTCACTATCACAATTCGAAATCCAGACCATTGCTCTGTTTTCTATCAGAGTTAATAACAATTGAAGAGGGTCTAAAGGCCGCATCTTCCTGCTCCACCTATAAAGATATCTGGATTTTGACCAACAGCCGCAGCTCTATCCAACACTTTCAGAACTGGTCTCGTGCTTGTGATAGATCCTTAATTTCTATTCTTACTTTACTGCGGGAACTCTCATACCACCATAATTTTCATTTGCAGTGGATCCCATCGCATATTGGACTTAATGTCATCTTCTGTCCTGCCTGGGGCTTGTCAAGGAGGATTTGACACAGAACCCCCCCCCCTCCTCGTCTTGGACTTTTTGAGTGTTTTTGGTCTCATGGACCTGGTCTAACCTATTGGCTAAACCAGATAAGATTGTAACAACAACAAATACGTAAAAACACTTTTCACTAGTTCCTACAGTTCACACGGGTATGAATTGCAATGTATTGTAGTGAACTTGTAAAATGCTGTGGAGTCCCTTTCCCATCTCCTTACTTCCGTCTCATTCGACGGAGAAAACAACCGTACATGCATCATTTCCCAAGACGTAAAACTAAAGTCGCCACTTGCCAAAGTTCGAAGAAGGGTTGCCATTTGCCGAAGTTCGAAGAAGGGTTGCCAGATGTGGGCGATTTACCGAAAATTTGGCGACTTCTCAAAGGTTCGAGAAACGCCGGGAAATAACCAATAATTTACGTGATATGAGAAATTTCCAGCAGTTTCAATGGAAAGTATGTGAAAAGGAACCATCTCTCAGTTGGAGAGGAGTTGACGAGATACGAGATACTATGAATTGTGACTTCCGTCAATGTTTTGAGTAGCAGCTATTTTGTGAAATTAGTGGATCATTTAAGTGCTATTTAACTGTATAGTGTTCTTGCTTACGCTGTGCTTGTGAATAAATGTGTTAGTTATCCAGAAATTTAGACTTATTGCTGTATCCTGAGCGCACATCCACGGTTCCAGAGGTTACGTCTTAACAGTATTCACTCATAATGTAAATAACGAAAGGAACTAACAATTTTCCACTCATTCGTTTACTTTGACGATTAGCAGGGAGATTAGTCTGTGAGTATCAGTTTTTTTGAATAATTAAATGCTTGTATTGAGCTTACAGAATCAAATTAAAACGTTCTATTGATAGCAGATTCCCAAAATTCAAACTATTAATGTATATTTAATTGCAAATTCAGAATATTATCTAATTTTGAGACTAAGATTATTATAACCAGAAAAATCTCAGTAGTTTTTGCATGATTGTGTGCACGATACTCATATGTAATTTTAAGTAATTATTGTTATATATATGTAATTGTATGCCATGTAGTTATTTTTATAATCAATTTTAAGTAAATGAATGAAACAGCTGGTTTTCATCTGTGCAATATAATATTTTCAAATGCGACCCAGTCTCACAGATTGACATTAGATCATAGCAGAAACCATTATAAATACACTTAACGAATATATTATATAACTATATGCTGTGTTATAAAAAATGTTGTATAAATCTAGCCTAAAATAGTCCTCATTTAAAACTATAAATTGCAAGAAAAGAATTCTGTCGCTCTTAAACTGCATTAAACTAAAATCATAATATATAAAACGAAGTTTATGCGTGTATTATTTTTTTCAACGATGCAATACCAAAACATGTAAATCGAAGGTTATGTGCAACCCTTATTTATCTTTATTTTATTAATTTTTTAACGTTTTTCTACATTTGTTTGAAGTATTACGATTAATTAGTTAGGGCGTCTATTTTTATAATAAATTCCCTCTAATTTTAATTGTACTGATGTATCAAAGTAAAAAAAAAACCGATTCTACTAGTGATAAAATGTTTTTGCAAGGAAACATATATAAAATATATTACACAACCTGATGTAAGACAATAAAAATTGAACTGTATGTTTATAGCAATGCATATGTACATTGTTTATAAATTAAAATTTTTCAGAAAATGCACCAAATGAAGGACAGAACGTCGCAGAAATCCCAGTTATTCATTATTAATGGCATTCAAAATTCTATTCTAACAGGACCCCATGCATAATCTTGAATATTTATATGTCGTCAGACATCTTAGAAACATCTAAAGACATCAATTCTTATCAAAGCTTCCTGTGAAGAAGTTCTGGGTAGAGAGATAAATTTTGGAGGGAAATATATTACCCTCGGAGCCGCAGTTTATGTATTCGGAAATCATAATAGAAAAGAATGCGAGGAAAATATATTGAGAAGTCACAAAGAACACAAACTATTTCTTTTATTCTATGAGCTAAATTTTCTGTTCAGACATGATTACATTTTCTACAAACTCTCATTTCTTTTATAAAATACAGAAAATATTCAGTAATCTCACAAAATACTAGTTATTTATTGTTAATAAGTTGGGCTGCGATTTTTATGACCAACAATTTGCTAGAATTGACCTTATAAAAATACATTTATGGCCTAAAACCTAAATAGCCTATAATGTGGCAATCTTAAAAATGTCCTAGAAAACGAGAATATACCACAAAAATCCACAATTCTTATGTCCTAGCAAAATTAATTAAAAAGGTAAAAGAGATGCATAAAATAAAGAGAAAACTATTTAAAATATATAATTTAAATTGGATGCTACTGTGCCAAATGAAATTCATTATTTTTCGACTCAATATAACAAAACAAAGAATAAACAATAAATACTTCATACTTTTACGATTCCTATGCCTTTAGTAAAATTCATCCAGAAATTTAATGTTTTTATTAAAACTAGCGAAATTTGCAAAATCATGATTCAAATAACTATAAAGAAAAAGCGTTTGAATGACGGAAACCCCCGAAAAATGCCACGACGCCTAAAAACCACGATAAAATGCAAAAAAAAAAATGCCATAACAAAAGATATATAATTCCGTTTAGTTTTTCATGAAACACATTTTTATACACTTGAACAACACTCTAGTATTGCCAAAAATTATGCAAATTCATAAAAATCCTAACACTAGATGATATGAAAACTTTTATTCTGACAATCATAGCTCTAGATTACATTCAAGCTTCTATTCTGATAAGAACTAATGCACAATTTGGAATAGTTATGTTCAGCTAAGAAATACCACGTGACCTACACATAGCGTTGAAAATAATTCAAATAACAGTCAATCAAAAAAGTAACAATTGGTCAAAGGATTCGGCAGATTACAGCAAGATTCCGAAGTAAATTAAACAGTTTCAGTACTGCAAGATACTAATATTTACGAGAACATTAAAAACGATATTATGAATAATTTAAGTCACCAAACATGCTAAAGGCGATTGATTGACAGGCATTCAATCTCAGCGAAAACCGCACAGCCATCCAGAAGCTTTGATATCATCTGATTGTTAGCAAATGAGAAAGAGTGATTGTTACACAGCACCACTTAATAAAGTTTTAAAAAGCAAAAACGAGAATAGCACAATGTAAGGAAATCTGTATTATGATGTGGAATAGACTCACATATTGTTGTTAAAATATATCTATTGTTTTTAAGATGTAAACGAAATATTATTTTTTTCCATACCTTTTCTATCTATAACAACATATTCTATGGTTTTTAAAATGGAATATGATTTTACAAGAAATACAAAACAAAACAAAAAAACGTTTTTCTAATGTAACAACAATAGCATTAATTTGCTGAAACGACAAGTACGGGTGTTAAAGAAAATAATGATGTTAGTATAACTTTATTTGAAATATGCATGATCTCCGATTATTCCAAATGTAAATTATTACTGAAAAAATGTAAATAACACGTTTTGGAATTTTGGGCTAATGTCTGGTTGTGTCTTTTACCATTGCAGTGTTATTTTTGCAGGCATTTTCGGTTATCTATCAAAAAGTCTACACATGCATCATAATGTTGAATATTTATATGTTGCCAGACATCCAAGAATCAACTAAAGGCAACAATTATTATCAAAGCTTTTCATAAAGGAGCTCTAGGTAGAGAGATAAATTTTGGAGGAACATGTATTACTCTCCAAGTCACAGTTTATGTATTCGGAAATCATAATAGAGATGAATGCCAGAAGAAGTTAGAGAAGTCATATAAAGCACAAAATATTTCTTAGTTTTTCTAACTTCTTGTATTGGGATAGTAGAATACACTATACTCCCGATTATCCGTGCTAATTAATGTTCGGGTTTACACAGAAAATCGGAAAACTCGGATAATCGAACAATGGGCCCTGTAACCCGTAAATAAGTTTAAAATGAACAAGAATCCACCAAAAATTAACATAAAATTTAAAAAACAGAGTCTAAACAAAATACTTTAAATGCCATGGTTTAATTAGAGTAGAATAGAAGTAATAAGATAAAACTTTCATATAAATTCAATTTTTCGTTATAAAAAAGTCTGTAATATTTTGTTTATGTGCCGTATTTCAAACTGCACGGATAATCCGCAAACTGGATAATCCGCACACGGATAATCGGGAGTTTAGTGTATTTAGGAAACTAGTTCAAGTAAAGGACATGATTTGGTGCACAATTAATAATAGACTTGATCAGAACGTAAAATGTAGTGTAAATAAAGATCAGTAAGCATATGTGTTTTATTGAAATCATTGGATTTCCTTCAATATTACAATATTCATGGCCAAACAGTAAATAGCTACAAGAAAATTAGACAGCAGAAGCAAATAAAAAATTAGGCATCATCAGAAAAAAAATAAGCGTCAGATGAAAAATAAAAAAGTAAGCATCAGAAGCAAATAAAAATCAGGCATCAGAAGCAAATAAAAAATAGGCATCAGAAGCAAATAAAATATTAGGTATCATCAGAAAAAATAGGAATCAGAAGAAAATAAAAAGTAGGCATCCGAAAAAAAATAAAAATTTAGGTATCAGAAGAAAATAAAAATATAATCATCAGAAGCAAATAAAAATCAGACATCAGAAGCAAATAAATAATTAGGCATCAGAAGCAAATAGAAAATCAAGGAAATATGAATATGAAAAGCAAATCTGGAAAATAAATAAAATGTAAAATATATAAACTCAACGTGTAAAACACGAGAGAAGCGCAGAAACAAAAATTAAACATGGTATTGCCATAATTGTAAATCCTTTATCAGATAATTGGGATTTTCATTGATATGAAAAGACTTAAATTAACCAGATGAAAGAACTAAAAAGCACTTTATATGAATGAAGATGGAGCATAATATAACCAGTGACTAGCAAACCAGCAATGTGTAGCTATTGGTAAAACAAGAGCGAAAGAATTCGATAAAGATTCAATGAAAATCAATAAAACTTCAATATGAATTTTAATAATTAATTATTCTGTCTATATATTATAACATTTTCGAAAGAGTGATTTAAACTTTAAACTCTGCTGGAAATTTCGATTTATGTCTATACTATATAATATATAAACCCAATGTAAGAGCCGAGTATTTTTCACGAAAAAAACTTTTTAATTCTTGAACGATGGCACAGATTCACCATTTTGAATTATAAAAATTATTTGCGATCATTAACCTCATGCGTACAATTTCGATAAGTATATAGAATAAAAGTAAGCAAAAACGACGTACATTTTTTTGCCCAGACATAATTACATTAGTTGAAAACTCTCATTTTTAAATAAATTCACAAAATAGACAAAATCTCACAAAATGCTAGTCATTCGTTATTAATATCATTCGAACATTTTACTCTGACAGAATCCCATGCATAATCTTGAATATTTATATGTCGCCAGACAGCTCAGGAACATCTAAGGGCATCAATTCTTATCAAAGATTCTCATGAAGAAGCTCTGGGCAGAAAGATAAAGTTTGGCGGGAAAGTTATTACTTTCGAAGCCACAGTTTATGATTTGGAAATTCAGAATACAGAAGAAAGAATTTGCGCGTCGAAAGAAAAAGAGTCTGGAGAAGTCGTAAATAAGAAATGCATTTCTCTGTTGAACTTTTTTTTATGATTTCAAACAAAATATTATTGAAGTTATTATCTTATTTAGTAAAGGAAGATACATTTGTCCGTCTGTCTGTGAATGCAGGAGAAGGAAATCCAAGCACCCCCTAGTTTCAAAATTCAGTACAGTAAGAATTCAGTTTAAGTCACAAGATATCTTGGAGAGAGTTTTTTTTTTTATCTCAAATAAGGTTTTTCGTTATTTTACTTTGAAGTTCAATTTTAAACAGGAATCAAGCATACAAAAATCGGCCGGTTCCTTAGTAATCGAAAATACTATCGCAGGGTTACCACATTAACACTATAGAGCAGATCGGTAAAGGGTCTTTCGAACGAGCTTTGAACTAAATCCATATTAGAAATTATTTTTTAAATATTTTAAAAATTGGGGTGTACCTGTATTATTTACGTAGCGAGGGGCTTATTTAGGTTACAAACATTCGTTGTATAACATTCGTCGTATATAATACTGTATTCAAACAAAACACAAGTGAACATTTTAGATGAAAAAAACTATTTCCTATATTTGCCATCAGAAGACGACACTATGCCGACACTTTCTCATTGTAATAATCGCAGTTTCAGAGATAGTGAATAATAAATAACATATTGATGAACTTCAAACAAAATAAAAATAAAGTTTTTATAGGAATAGTAACGTGATGCAATCTTGATGCTAAAAAAGAAGGTTTCGTATACGATTTTCTGTTTTACTTATGTCACTACCTAGAAAAACAAACCAATGAATCATATTTGTGGTTTCCTACGTCTTTTGAAAACTGTAGAATTCTGAAGACGTACTTTAGAAAGTACAATGCTCACTATCATTCATATTTTTATACCTATTGAATGAATCAAAATCTTTATTCAACACATTTTTATTTTCTTTCAACATTTCCGATTGAGGTGCGTATAATGTTAAAATCAATAAACTTCTTACAAATACCGATGCAGAGAAACATTTCAGTTGTTTGTATTTTTTCTACTTCTTACAAAGGTAATTCGCAAATAATGCATGTTTCCAAGATTTTATTTGTTGAAAACTTTGGCATAGATCCAATATAATTTACATGAAAGAACAATCAAACGAATAGTGTTTTTAGAGCTTCCAAGTCTTCTAGAAATAGTGTTTGGAGAATTATTTTTCTGGTCGTTACTAACTTAATTTAGTTACATGGTAACTCCAAAATGAGTAAAATTAAATATTTGGCCAGAAGAATGTTTGAAAATTAGAAGAGTTTAATATCAAAGGAATGTGGCTTTAAATTTACTTTCTTGTTAAAGTGAACAATTTGGCCTTTTGAGGTACTTTCAATTTCAAAAGCTGTAATAATTAAATATGATGCTAGATGATTGTTTTCACTTTCTTTCTTTTGGCTATTACGATAGTACTCTTTGAAAATATTTAAATATTTTTTTCTGGTGGTGAACTAATTTATTAAATATTTTATTCTAATGCAAAATTCTGCAGTCAAGTAAAAATGTTAATACTCTCAAATTTTAGTAGTTTTATCTTTAGCTTTTCAAAGGCAGATACACTGATGTATTGCTTTTATGAATACTTAAACCATATTAGTAACCGATCTAAAATTTGGTTCGTCCATCTTCTTTTCACCTCAGTGAAGATGATATTTACATTTTATTTCTAAATTATTTTTAAATGTGCGAAATATAAATTTGAAACTGTCGCAAATGATATCTATATTTATTAAAGGTTTATTATTGAAGAAGAAATCTATATATCGCGGCGCATACGATATCGCAAGAGTTAAGATGACCGCATCAAACTTACCCTATTAGCACCGGTTCGTCTGAAAAGCAAAATGACAAGAATTTGCAAGGAAAATAATTACGTTAGGAAATAACGCTAAGGAACATAATTATGACAGGTAGAAGATAGGGTACTGTGTGTATCGGTTAAATATTTTATTTCTTGATTAATTAAAAATTAAATGTATAACATACAATGCCGCACAAACGTGCGTTTTTCCATACGTTTCTTGGAAAATGGAAATGGTTCGGAATGAAGAGGAATATTTGATACGTTTTGTTTATATCAATGACAAACCTCAGTTATTCATTTACAGCTTTTTTTGCTGACGTTCTGCTTAGTGTGCTTTATAGGAGAAGGTAAAATTTTCGAGTATTGTCCATTTAAATGTGTATAAAATAACAAATAAGAACTTTAACTCCTCTGTAGCTTTCCTTGTAGACTGTAGCAGGGCAGCTCACATAAGGAACACATTAAATCTTTCCAGATAAACATCACTGCGATCTCAGACGTGGGATCAGGGTTTGCCGATGTCACTATATGACTTGTAACAGCTTCTTTACAAAATTCTTAGGATAGCAAAATTTTAAAAAAAAACTCCTCATTAAACAGACTTTGGTTGTCAAAGCTTCCGGGTAATTTGAAATTTGGATTCACCCTACTTTGCACCATTATTCGTCCGCCCAAGCTCAGTTCCCGCAAATGTAATTGCGTAAGTAAGCGGACCAATTCCATTGGAGGAGCTTGGGGTCTTTAAGTCTAGGACCATATCATAGACTGATACTCTCAGGCATAAAACTCATTAAGATGTCATCATACAAGGTGGATTTTCAGGTGGTTAGAGCACCAGAAATGCAATCGAAAGACCAGAGTTCGATTCCTTTCGCTTCTCAAACTACCCCAGTGTTAACGTGGAGTACAGACACGTTAAATCTGTGGGTGCTTCCTAAAATCATTTCGAGAGGTGGGCCAGAGATGGGAAAGCTTGTCAGCTGTGGAATAAATTCCTACTGGATTCCGGCTTAAATTGAGTGACATTGCCCCAGCCATTAAAACGGTTACCTTACATCAGTGATTCTCAACATTTTTAAAGCTGCCGCCCATCTAAGGAGCGAAAAATTTGTCAACGCCTCCCTTTGTAAAAATCCCGTAATTAAGGGTATGGGGATGGAGGGGGGTACTGAATTATAAAAGGCAAAATGTTTAAGTAATTTTTTTCAATAGACTTACACATCAAAATTGCTTGGTTTAACTCGACACATTTACCCGGCAGGTAATTGCAGTCTATTTGTTAAAATTAAAATGACTAATGAAAAAAAAAATAAATAAATAAAAAAAACTTATGCTTAGAAAGAGTTCTTTATTTTTAATTAGATAATTAAAAAACAGAAAAAGAAAATTACACTAAAAAAGTAGTATCAACGAAACAATCAAGTACCTATATCAGTGGAATGGTTGTGCTTGATGTTTCAGAGATAGTTTTTTAAAGTTCGGTTCAATATTTTTAGTGCAATGAAGACGCAAGTCCCCTCTTTGCACGATTTGGATTCGATTTATATTTTTTTTTTGTAACTAGATCCGTCACAGCACTGAATCCTCGCTCGACGAGGTAGGAGAAAGGGAAGGCAATTAATATGTTTTTGACGATAGTCCACAGGACAAGGTAGAGACGACTGATGTTACATTGAAGCCAAAATTCTGTGAGACAATCACCATTCTGGAAGTACGTGGTACTGTATTGATGACGCTTCTTTTTGTTTACCGACATCGTTGGCGTCAGCAAAATATGATGAGGGAATAATAACTATTTTTCAAAATTATTAATTCACGATAAAGAGCAAATAAGCGCACGTAACTAGCCGATCGAATCTGGGGAAAAAACCAAACAGGGAACAAAAACCAACACACGAAACATGGGTCAAATCAAACATTCATACTGAAAGGACGCTCAACGCATGTGCTGCGATTAAACGCCGTAAAGAGAATTCGCCAAATGGCTTCAATGAGCGAAGTTTCAAAGACGAAAGCAGCTGGTGTATGCGCTCTGCTGGTTAGGATCGGAGAAGAATCCTGATGACCAAGAGCTTATAGTGTCGAGTTCTTCAAGGTCATCCTACTTAGAATAACCTTTTTCAACGGTGAAATAAGACTTCGTTTCTGCTTCGAACAATTTCCTCTCCCCATGACCTAGGTCTCAAGGTCTCAAGGACGGGGTTTTACGGAGTGCCCAGGAGGGGAAAGAATTCCCCCCTTTAAACTCCGGACGAAAAGGAAAAGAGATACGAAAAAAGAAACATATGTGAAAGACTTTACATCTGAAGGAGTGCTTGGGGGGGGGGGGGGCTCAACCGAGGTCGGGCCCTTCTCCAAGTCTACAGAGGAGGAGAAAGGACTAGGGCCCAAGCGGGCGCCTAGCAGGATAAAAGTAGGGGTAGAAGAGGGGCGTCCCGAGGGACGCAGGGCCTTGAGCTTGAGACATCCCCATGACCTAGGAAACGTAGGAGATGAAACTTACTTGTTCCAAAGCCATCGCGTAAGTTCCTTGTATTACTGGTACAAATGGTGTAAATTTGATAAACGGTTTAATAAATTTATTTGGGAGTTTTAAATTTAAGTTTGAATGCCAAAACATTTTCATCTCTCCCTACCGCCCAAAACAAATTCACCGCCCCTCAGCACCCGCCCACCGCCCCCGTTGAGAGCCAATACCTTACACCTTCATATAGGTCGGACGTTCTTGGTGAAAGAAAAATGTCATCATCAATCAGCTCCTTTGGCAAGTATTTGGTCGTTTTCCCCTTTACACGCATTATGTGTAGCCTTAAGTGCCACAAAATTATTGATTTTAAATAATATGTAAGTATTGTAGAACACTAAGTAAGACGAAGTTTATTGCAGAATAAACTGTTAACAATAAATTACTTAACCCGAGAACTATAAATAATAAATTTATCTAAATATATTTATATAACAATGTTTATTTAAAATAATTAAAGTGCCAACGCATTGATAATATATTGGATCACAATGTCATTTAGTCACACTAGGTGGCGCTATTATATTTAGTTTTTACGTTTTCTGTACGACCAGCTTATTCCGTAATCATTTAGGTGTTCTGGTCTAGACCTGTTGCTCTGAAAAATAAAATCCAAATATTTCTGAAACGTTCGTATGCTCGCCTTTTTCTTTTTTCACTGCATTTTACGTTTTTATACAGTGTAGTATTATTCTTTCCAAAATCACGTTCTTATCAACATATTGGTCCTGATCCATTCAGTATCAAACGTTTCAAATATATCACTACGAAACATTTTACATTATTATCTAAATCGTAAACAAATTTAACTATACGATTTAAGTAAATATATTGTTTGGATGAAATATCCTAAAGTTGATTCCTGATCAATATCAAGAATCATAATCGCAGTACTGTATTTAAATTCCAGTGCCACAATATTTCTATGCCAAAATCCATAATTAAATATAGTTCCAACTAAAGAAGGAGAAAAATAAATCACAATTTATGACACGACTGATAAAACGATTCATCTATCGGTTCTAGTTTTTGACATATGGCAAGTGTTTCAGTAGTTTTGCCCTATAAAGTGAGTCGTTAATAACAACTTTCCATATCAGATGGTGAATGATTCATGATAAGGAAATCACTTGTGGTTCGTTAATTTTACTTTAAAGTGCTTCGGAAATAGATGCTTGTCATTTATTTTAGAAGATAAAAGAACAGAAATTGAACACTAAATAAATTAATATAAATATATGGTTTATTACGTTAAAATTAAGTTATTTGGGTCAAATATGATTTTGTCGACCAAATCAACTCATGCGTCAGTGGTTCTTTCTTTCAGGAGTTGCATGCAACATCACAATAGTCAACTGACCTTTGTATCACACAGTAGTATATATTTATCCCGTAAACGCACGCGCTGGGACAAAAAGTGCACCAAGGCATCTGAAATCGCCGATAACATGCAAAGATAACATGCATATTCATCGCCGATAACATGCATATTCATCATGGGCATAGGGCATTCTGTGTACCTTCAAAAATAACTTTGCAGAATAGCACAATGAATGTAATGTTATTTCCGTATGCTTAATTGCCCCCAGGAAATGTGATACATGTACTAAAGTAAAATCTACTTGTGTGTTCTTGCATTTCATTGATCTTTAGCATTATTAGTAACCAAAGTCGAGCTAAGATCAAAAGTTGTAGCAACTGTAATATTTCTTCTGTTACAGAAACACTCCAACTTTAGTTTCTTCTCTTGTGTCTTAAAAATGGAAAACGCGTTCTGTTTATGATCAACGATTGAAAATAGTCGATCCACTTAGAAACGAGAACCTAAAATGAACACTTATGATAACACTACACATATCATTCTTCAAACATTTGATGAGATGCACAGTAAAAATTCAATCCCGGGGAAATGTAGGCTGTATATTTAAATTGTATATTTGAGTCTAATGTACAAAATTTCAAAATATTTCATCATACGTTGAAAAGTAGCAAAACAGAAGTTTAAAAAGTGTAAAAGTATCCATATTTAAAAGCATTTATAAAAGATCGGATCGCTAACATTAAAAGAAATAAGCAATTTCTAAATTTAAAACATGAATCCAAAGTATACTCGCCAAAAACGATATTACAACAATGTGAAGAAATGGACGTAGCTAAATGAAAATCACGGTACTGGTAGAAGAGAGAGTGATATGCAAAAGATTAAGTTTTCGCAAGTGTCGGGGAACGTGAGGCTCAGTTTCTGGTGATAAAGAGCAGGAGACGGCTCGTCCCGTAAATGATATTAGCGATGATTTGCAGCAGCCAAACATTAAAAAGTGAAGAAGCGATGCCTCGAAGACGTCAGCAAGCAGTATAGCATTATTTAATGGCTGGGGAACGAGACCGTACCCTGGAGCTGCGTAATAAGGGTTTGTCAATGCGTGTAATTGCCACGCGTGCTGGGCACGACCTGAGTACCACCCAGCAATATGTAATACAATTAACGACGTAGGAACATCATATAATACGACAAAGAGGGAGTGGATCGAACATCCACACGACAGTGTGCACGGACTGGCAGATTCGGCGAACGATTCATCGAGACCCGTTAGCAACGGCAAGTAACATCCGAAACGGCTTGGCACAATCAACGGTTGCACCTGCATGCACCCAAACCATTGTAACAGGTTGCATGAAGTAAAGCTATACGTCGGCGGCCACCCACTGGAGTGCCATTAAGCGCTCGGCAGAGGATTGCATGTCTATCGTAGTGTCGTCGTCATCGCAACTGGACCAATACATGGCTTCGGGAATTGTTTACGGATAAATCTCGTTTCTGCTTGTGGAGAAATGGCAGCTGTGGAAATATGTGACAGCTTCGCGGAGAACGTAACTTGCCTGTCCATATCGCCCAGCGTCACACCGCCCATCATGGTTTGGAATTGAATCATGTTCGATCAGAGGTAGCGCTGCTGCTGTGGTTCGGCCACTGGTATAGGTCATCTCCGGCATGATGTTCCAGCAAGACAATTTCAAACCGCACACCGCATGGCGAACTCTAAACAGTCTGAACGGAACTCGCATCATTTTCTGGCCGGCAGCCTCACCGGATTTCTCTCCCTTTGAACACGTGTGGACCCTCATCGGACTTCAGGTACACCGAGGATCACCGATACATACCGTAGACAAACTGCGGGCAGAAGTGAACGCTGCTTGGTAAGAATTACTTCAGGCAACCATTAATAGCGTCATAGATATAATGTATCAAAGTTTAGCGGCCGGTATAGCTTCCCGTGGGGGCCACATTCTTTATGGTATAAACATGTTTCTTTTGCATGTCTTTGTTTATTTTTTAAATCAGTTGCATATGACTCTCTCTTCTAACGGTACTGGCCTCACCGATATAATGTATCGACGTTTATCGGCGGGTATAGCTGCCCGTGGGGGCCACATTCCTTATTGTATAAAAAGTTTCTTTTGCATGTCTTTGTTTGTTTTTTAAATCATTTGCATATGACTCTCTCTTCTACCGGTACTGGGATTTGCATATGGCTATGTTCATTCCTTTCTGGTGTTACAATTTCACTTTTGGCGAGTGTATTAGTGATATAGCATGCAGTGATTAACATGAGAAATATCTTAAGTTTTGGTGTACTCGATATTCGCACAAGAAATCACCGCAAAACCGTTAGAGATGGGCTATATTGCCATACAAACGATTAGTTAAAGAAATTTGTTAATGTAGCATTAAAAACTTAGATGATCAATGTAAAATTTTTATTTAATATTTTAGACACTTAAATATGGGGAATATTTCTTACTGAATCTTGACTTATATATTTTTTTTCTCCAAAATACTCTATATGAAATGTTAATGCATTTAATTTTACACATGCCAAGAGTCATATATGTTGTATTAGAAACGCGGATTCCATTCCAAAAAATATTAATAAATAATGTCTATATTAGAAAACTAGTCAAGAAAAGAAAATAAGTATCATTCTATGTGACATGAACACACTGATTAATGTATAGATCACAGTTTGTGACATTTGACAAGTGTTTCAGTGCTTTTGCCCTAGAAAATGAGCCGTTAATAACAACTTTCCATATCAGGTGGTGAATGATTCATGGACAAGCAATCGCACGTGGTTCGTTAATTTTCGGTTATTTTGCTGGGGAAATTGATGTTTGCCATTTATTTTAAGAGATGGCGGAAGATAAATGGGGAGCAAGTCAAATAAATATAAAACTACTGGTTTGTCGATGGCGTCAACGGTTTTGTTGGGTCAGACATGGTTCAGACGTTTACATCAACTAATGTATCGTAATAGTTTTCATTTACAGAAGGAGAATGAAATATCGCAGTAGAGAGTACTAACATTTTATGATTCAAGGTATGTTTAGAGTATTCAATTTACAATAAGTAAACATCACTTTGTGAAAAGGATAGAGAGGACTTGAGCAATGTATGTAAGTACAAATAGAATGATAATGTAGCATACAAATGTTTCGAATATACGCCTCTTCGAAGATAGTCTTCTTCGTCAGTGCCAGATAGTTCATAAAAATATGAAACGTCATGCAAAATATGAAAGTGAAAAAATATGAAACAGAAACAGATAGAAGCATAAGAGGGTATATTTGTTTATTCTTTATAACCTATACATAATATAATACTAAATGCTTGATGTTCTAATATATGTAAATTTGTCAAAATAGCATATATAATAATAAAATCCGGCTGATGGATCGAGTTCATTTCTTTACCAATTTGCTGACAAAACATTTTTTAGAAGATTACGTTCTTCAACAATTTGAAAACAACTTAAATAAACTTTTAGTCAACCTGTGATAAAATGGCTGCAAAATATGGATTACAAATGCGTCAAAAGCTCGAACAAAGACTCAAACTTTAAATATTTTTTATTATACTTACGTTGAAATATAAAATAGTACAAGTACCATATTTTTTATAAATTAGTTACTAGCGTATATATAGCACAGGCACGTACGCGCGTGCACACACACACACACATGTATAAGAGTAAAACGATTTCAAAGGAATAAAACATAATCTCTTCAGAATAACACAATAAGAGCAACCTCATTTATTCAAGTAATTTCGGCAACTGTTGTAGAATAGTGCACGTGGATGAAAGTACGACAAAAGTTGTCATCGTCGAAGTGAGAAATAAAAGAGGACTTGACAAGAGCCTTGAAAATTTTGTAACCAGTGTTTCTTTCAGAACTTTTTGGACGGGTGAGGGGAATGAAATTTTAGGGGGGCAAGTTTTCTATTTGCCCTATATTAAATACATCTAAACGGATTGTCACATAAATAGAAACTAGGTTAATATAAAATTCTCCGGGAGGGACGAATACTCGCCCCCCCTCCGGAAGTGTGTGTGAAAGAAACACTGGTTGTTACTACATTCGGGAAAGTGTGATATTCTATAGCAATTACGAACTAGCTTGAATGAGTGAAATGGATGGTCTTATTTGTCCCGAAGATGAATGCTGTTTTTTGCCATCGAAACTGGTTAATCACTGACCACTACATATATGTGTCTTTGCGATAATTTTATATTATTGATTTTATTCAAAGTCGTAAATGTAATTCTCCAAAAATAGGTTCCATTCCACATCATTTCTGAACAATAGAAATAGTTGAATTTTCCAAATTGCTAAAGAAAAAAAATAATCGCAGTTCATGCCTCACGCCCTATAATGAATTACTATATTGATTCCAGTTTTTAACTCGTGGAGAGTCTTTCAGTATGAACCTTTAATAAATGAACCTCTTAAGAAAATGAACCTTTAATAACTTTTTATATCAGGTGTGGAATGGTTCATGCTGAAGCAGTCGAATATAGTTCGTTAATATTAAATTATTTCCTTGGTAAAATTGATGTTCGTCTTTTATTTTAAAGGACAATGGATTTCAAACTGAACACACGTTGGAAATACAAAATCTCTTATAGCACGTCAGTGGTGGTAAAATTTCAAAAAATATTCGAGTTTATAGTTTCAAAAGTGCTGATTTTTTTTCTCAATATACGTTTTACAGATTCAAAATTAACAATTTATATAAAATGCTGCAGCAATGTAATATATGTTCGTATTATGCTCTGCTAGCACTTCACACACTTTTATGCAATTGTTCACGTAAAACATAATTTGATTGACATTTAAATATATAATGGTAATTCAGTTGAGGGCGGGATTGTTTAGGAAATGGCCATATATTTATGGCCATTTCTTTTATCCCTTTTATATTTAAAAAAATGGAGCTGTATTTATATTGCATGTTTCAGCAAAATGTGAATATAAAACTATGTCTTCGAAGCCAGTGTTGATATCAGTCTGCTACCAATTTCTTGATATCAAACACATGACCATACAGTGCAGCTTTACTCCATATGATTCTATTTACAGTAGAACAGTATTAAATTAGAATACTAATGGTTGGACCACGATATGCCACGATATTGCAATTTATGCTTTTTATTCTACACTCTATTGCACTATTTGTTCAAATGTTCTTGGAGTTTATTTAATGATTATTTAAACCATACGTATATACTTTATATACATAATATAATAATACTGCGGAATATTATAATTTTTACTTAGAAAAAATTGCATAACCTCAAATGTTGTGTATATTTATAGGCATAGTGGTTATAAAATATGACACTTAATTAAACTATTTATTCAATGTAAAACTTTTAAGTTAAAAGAATTCGTTTCTAAAAGTATTTTCGAATAACAAATATGCATAAAAACTATACTCCAAGCTCCTAAAAATACGTTTCTTTTCTCTCAATTCGTATGAGATAAAGCCAACTTTAAAAATTTTCCAATCCCTGAATTTTTAAAACCAACTAAGTATTAACGCATCAAGAATTTAAGCTCGCAACAACACTTTTTTTAGCCACCTTGTCAAAGTTTTGTGCAGATGGTATGTGAACGCTAAAGATTTAACTTGAGTAACTTTATCCATATAATTTGCCATACTCTTCGTAAAAAAATGAAACCTTTAAAAAAGTTTCAACTTTTTTATGATAGCTATAAAAATCTATAATTTATAAACAAGTAATAATTTTTGTTTAGGATAACTTAATATAGTCAACATTTTCCCCTAACTTCAGTTCTTGTTTAAACGACAAACATTTTAATATTGGTTATGAATATCTTACTTATTCTTATCATATTTTAATAAATAACATAACATGGCTTCCCTAAAACTTGTTTTACCAAATAACTTCTTACAGCTGATGTGAACATCAATTTATGATTAAATAAATGTGTATAGTAGTTATAAATTTCAACGATTAAGTTAAGACATTTTAAAGACATTTTAAAGATGCGACAGATTAAATACAAAATTTGATTAGCAAGTTTTAAGCAACGTTAATTACAAAATAAGATAGAAATATTTGTGAAGTATATTAAACATCAGATGGAGTATACTATATATTTTTTCAAACACCTGTGTTCGAAACTAACTTAAATTTAGAGAGAGGAGAAATGCAGCTTCAGTTTTAAATTTAAAAAACATGAATATGCACTTTAATTTAAATTAAATAGTTAATATACACTGCTAAAAAAAATCGAACACCATGAAATTGCAACACCATGAAGAAATTGATGTATTCTTATGAAATTTACAGAATATAATTGTAACATGGAGATGTGCAAATGATCAAAAAATCACACCTGGAAATTGAAAGCATGGAACTTTATTGACATTAGATCAATATGGAATAGGCCTACCGCGAGCGGTTATGCAGGATTGAATACGACGAAGCATCCCGTCAATAAGATGGTCAATGGTGTGCTGAGGGATGGCATTCCACACAGCATGCAATTGGGTTTGTAACTGAACATGGTTAGCTGGAATTGGGAGTTCTCTTAATCGGCGATCCATGATGTCTCAGATATGTTCAATTGGCGAAAAATCGGAAGAATATGCGTGCCAAGGCAGGATATCAAAACTTTGTAGATCACGCATAGTTACCCGTGCAGTATGTGGCCTTGCATTAACCTACTGAAAAAGTAGTCCAGGCCTAGTTGACAGATATGACAGTACCACAGGTCTCACAATGTCAGAAACGTATCACTGTACCGTAATACTGCCAGAAACGTGAACCAAAGGTGTTCGTCTAACAAATGTTATACCACCCTGAATCATGGCACGACTTAAGGGGGGGGGGGGCTGAGTGTCTTCCCGGTGGCGTTGTTAAAAGCGCCGCCATTGGCGAGTACCGTCATCTGGCATGCTAAAACGGAATCGTGATTCATCCGTGAACAGAATGTTTCATCATTCTGTCGACCAAATGCGTATCATTTGACACCACTGGAGGCGACGTAACCGGTGAAGACGTTGAAATGGCAGGTATCGAAAAGTTCGTCTACCTCGGAGTCTTGCGTCATGCAAACGATTTCGAATTGTTTGCGTCGAAATCATGTTACATGTATTGTGGGCTAAATGTAGCTGTAACAGGGTTGCTGTGGTAAACGGCTCCTCCGCAACACTTCTCAGAAGCATACAAACATCACGTAGTGTAATACAGCTGGAAGCTGCACTACCTGATCTTCGTGTCGTTCCGGTGCCTCTCACGAACCGTAACACACACTGTTGAACTCTGCTGATATCACGACCCAATAGTTCAGCGATCCTTTAAAGGTTTATTCCACCCTCACGTAAATCAATGATTTCTTACAGTTTCGTTGACGACAACTGAACTATGCAGTACTTCGAGTACTGTTGGCATACTGTGATGATTTTTACAACCTGAAACTATGACGCTACAGTTTAGCTGTGATATTGCTCTTCCTTGACCTGCCGGTTTTATGCTGCTCGACAATGTGTTACGTCCCTATGCGTAACTAAACTGTGATCATTTGCATATCTCGCCTTGCTGTTTGCATTGCTTAATTTACATAAAGTTACACCTACAACTTTATGGTGTTGCGATTTCAGTTGTGAGCAGTGTATATTTGTTAAAAACAGTTAGTGGCAGTAGTAGATATTATATCAAAATTAATATTATATAGATCAGTATGATATATTGTGATATCATTATTAAGATTATAATAGTTATAGGATTTACAAATTTGTATTTCAGAACTTTTGCATAAGAGATTAAGGGTAATTTGCATAAGAGATAAGAGATCTAACTACATAACACAAAAACTCATCCATACATTATATGAATTAAATTGTTAGTTTTGTAAAAACTTATATACTCACACTGTAAAAATGTTACAATATGTCAAATTGAGACATGTTTATCGAGTATTTTAACGGTGGTTAACGATAGTATTTAAATCTAATAGACAAAAGTAGAAAAGGGTGAAGAAAAGTTTGACCAATTGGAAATAGGTATCTACAGAAAGTATTTTACAAATACTTGATTCAAATCCTGTTCCAAATCAAGGTTATAAATGTCAGTTCCACATACTCATTTTCAGTACCAGTAGTTAAAACATACCAGTAGTTAAAACAAGAAAGATTAATCATGCATAAAGCATTGGTTATGAAACACCTTCCAACTGAAATGCGAAATGCGATATATTCAGCGGTGATATTTTTTTTAATTATCACATAACTACAATAATTTATTTTACTTGAAAATTTAAAACTTCATCGAAAAAGTGGGATTTATTCAAATGACGTCATCGAAATATAAATCGTCTGGTTCGCTATGTAAAATCAGTTAATATTTCATTCATATACTTTTATACCAGGCTTCAGAATTAAATAACTTTGCTTGAAAAAAATTCAGCAATTCTTATACAACTCACCTTTACAATCACTTGTTTACATTCTGCATCCTTTAAAATTAGGCTTCGTTGTAGAAATAATCAAAGATTGATGATTATTTAAACTCAAATATTGTAATTGCGTTGACGCAGATATAGATGCATAGAAAAGATGTAAAAATAAAGCGGTTTTAGGACGGATGCAACGCAAAATATAAATTTAAAAATCACGATTTTTACTCTGGGAAAAATATGAATGCCAAATTTTATTATGAAGTGCGTCCCGTGATCTCTTCATATAATATGGGTGTAATTATTATTTTTATTTTTATTTCAAAAGCCACCAAACATATTTTTCTGAATTTTTTTATAGAATTATTAGTATAATTTGAATATTTCTTAAAACTTTCGAAGCAATTTGTGAATTTTAAATTTGCTTAAAAAATGTTTGAAAAATTAGGTCTCATAGGATTCGATGTATGCCACTTTCTCAACCCGGTATCAATCCAAACTAATTGGGTGGTGTTATTCTTTTTCATTCCCATATGTCCCACAGACCGTTTCAACAACATACTAAAATTTCATATTGATAAAATCAATTTTACGTCAGTTATCGTGCGAACGGCAGATAGATTGAACAAAGTCGTAAACAATTTCAAATATGTTGTAAAGCGACAATTACACTAATTAGTAATAATTTATAAAATATCCTTTTGGAGAGGCTCAAATATTTAAGTTTATATCTTGTGTTTTTTTCTAAACTTCGATTTTCTTTTTTTCAAGTATTTTATGTAATAATTTAATTGTAAGATACAAGTCATATGAATTAATTCATAAAAATCTACACTCAATCTGTAATCGAAAATTATTTGTCCTGGGTGTCTTAGAAATTAAGTATTTCGCATTTTGTGTATTTTTTTTTTATTCTTGAAAAATCATCTTGCTAATTATTTACTTTACCAAAATAATTTTTTTGGTACATCTTACATCGTAAGTATGGTATACCAATATCCTTATCACATATTTTTTTATATATTTCTAGGAAAAATTATTTAAAGCATTGCTTTTAGTTTATCTGGTCATTTCTAATTCATTGATTGAGAAAGTTACAGAGTAATATGTATTTCTAACTCGGCTTTCTTATGTAGCACATTTAAAAATATATGTGCTAGTAGATTTTAGTCTGCATAAAAACTAAAATTGTAAAGTTTCCAATATGTTCCCTGATATGCGATTTTCAAAGTTTGTAATTTAGTTTAACAAACGTATGACGCCTAAAATCATCGTAATAATTAAATTGTAAACATTAAAGAGATAAACAGGAGGAAGGAACTAAAATGTTATTTAGTAATATAAAAAGTCTTCCTGAATCATTTCCCATTAAAATACACAAAGGTTGCGATTCAAATAATTTTTGAATATTGAATTCATAATTCATATTGCAAGCTAAAAATCAATTAAAAATGAAAATTAAGTAAATGCATATGGGTCGTTTATTAGTAAAAAAATAAAGTGCCAAGTCATGCACATTATACGTATATGCATTTGTGGAGGATGCTTTTTCTTATCGAATGGTATCTTTAATTGTTCTACTATGAAAGATGCACGAATAATTTGGGGTGAATAATTTTTTCCTGAAGCTGTACACAGGCAAACATGCATATCTACAAACGTACAGATATATAATGTAAACATTTGATTGGGTTCTAGAGCTTTTAACACGTACGAATTTATGAAAATATGGGTTACCAACGTTCGACTCAAGTTTAATTATATGTACCAATTCCATTATGACAATCTAATTGAACACACTACTCCAGAGGGTGCCCATTAACCCCTTTTTTTGGTAGACTGTAAATTACTTAAGAGGTACGACTGTTGGATTTTAGGAAAATACGTTTAAAACCTCAGAGATATAATTTTCTGAAATATCGCTTATGTAAAGACGCTGTTGAGATATATTTATCCTAAAGCTGGCAAAACTAAGTGAATAGTATATTTCGAAAAGTAACAACAGAAAAAAAAAAAAAAAGTAAATTTAGCAGAAGCAAAAAGTTTTACGATTTGAAGTTTGGGGTAATAGCAAGATACCAAGTAAGTGAAAAGCAAAAAGGTTTACTGTTAAAGCATGCAGCAATTTTAGATGTTTAGACGGCAATAACTCTTTGGAAAAAAGGAATTTAATGGATAGAGAGCCGGAACGTCTGTTTTATTTCATATCTGAAAATATAATCAGGATGTAAACTTGTTTAATATTTGAGGTAAATGCAAAATATTTTCTGTATGGTAATTTTACGTAAATTCCATATTTTTCGGAAAAATACAACTGTTATGTTCGTAAATAAAACCAAGTATACCCTAGTGCAGTTGCTGTTAGAGTAGCTGAAGGTCATTTTTAAGAATGAAATATTTTACTGGCAGAAGGATGCTTTGAGTTCAGGCATGTATTTATGTAAAGGAAGTAGAACTTAGCAGGATATTTTAATCATAAATATTTATAAACTCATTGCATAATTTAAAGATGAAGCAAACATTTTTGTTGAAACTTTATAAAAAAACAATAATCAGCAAATACTCTTAGATACTGCACATTCTTTAAATATACACTTTAAATACCTCACGGTTGTAATAATTAGTCAATAAGAAATAATTTAAAAAAATAATTCATAAATAAATATATAAAGTAACCAAGTGTATAAAGGATATTAGTGCTGATTTTAAATTATGTTCAGAAGTAGCCGTTATATTCTATGTTTATTTAACAAACTTCTTTTGTTAATTTTTACCAGTAAATTTCTTCTTAAGTACCACCATTTTAGGAAAATTATAAAAACGTAATGAACGCAATGTATGCATATTATGTGAAGACGAACTTGAATTTCAGAATTTTGCAATCGGGAGTTTTGCGAGTGCAAAGAAAAATATATAAATATATTTGGTGCGATTTTTGGTGTGAATAAAAATTAAATCTACTGCATGGATATAATATTGACTTTAAAGCGCAAAAGCCCTTCTGTTTTTCACTTCAGTTCTAAATGAAATGCAAATGTAAACAAAAAGCGTAAAGTTTCAATATGTTTTTGCGTAATTATAATAAATGAGAAATAAATCAGAAAACCTTTTTTTAATTAAAATGTAAACATTTTCACAATTAAATTTGGAATCTTAAACAAAATATGCTAACACATGTGGCATCCGTATTTATAAATAAAAATATCCAAATTACATGTACATAATTACGTTTGTTTGGTATTTTCAATATCAAATTATGTATCAAGCAATTTCTATAATTTCACGATCCCAAAGAATTAAATAGATCTATATTTTTAAAAAAATTCTAAAATATAACGCTCAATTCTTCGAAATTTTATGACAGAATTATTTTGTCCTACAAAATACAAAATTAAGCGAATGCGTTACTACCAAAAAGTAATAATTTCTGTAGCTTGTATAGATGCATAAAAACATTTTATGATTTAGGTGTAATGGTAAGCCACCTAGAGGTTAAAAAGAAATAGAATACTTTCTATTAAAACATACAGGGATTTGTGCTTTCAAAATATGCAATAAATCTTTAAAGATGGAACTTAAAGAGATAGAAAGATAGTGTTCCTCTAAAGAGTACTCGTAGGATTTAAACTTGATTTATTAATGCAGAAAATGCCAGATATTTGGTAGATAAAAATATTTAAAAAAATCGATACAAAAATCAATATTTTTGTACAATTCAAAGTAGGATGCTTGAGAATAAAATCATGTGTATTCTAATAATGCATTTGAAAATCGAATATCGAGCATAAATTTATGCACATTTTTATCATTAGAATAAAGTTGAACATTTTATTTAATATGCTTTAAAATTTCATATAGAATGATAAGTAAATACACGCTGATAAAAGTATACATAAGCTACATATAAAGTATATATAAAGCTATGCATAAGCTATACGTCTTTGTGATGGCAGAAAATTGTATAATTGGATGTATCTTTTTGCCTTTGCAAGCCTGGTTGGATTTCTTTTTATGGGGTAATGCTGTGATATATGCATTTATTGAAAGCGTAACTACATTAATAAATCATATATGATAATGCGAATGGAAATATTTCCATAGCATTAGCCTATATGAAAAAGCTTTTAACACGCTTTAGCTTAGAATAATGGTTCAAAAGATATATTGCAGGAAAATAGCAGTTGTAGGATAGCAAAATGAAAGGGTTGTCAATAATCAAATACACGACATCATATAGCAATATTTCGCTTTGCAAATTGGACACTAGGGAGAAAATGTATAATTGATCTAGCAAAAGGGAGCTTATCATAAAGAAAGATTCATATTATAACCTAAGTTCTGGAAATGGGGAGTTTGTTATAACCTACGCTTCTGGACCAAACAGATACTTCCTAAAATACTTGACGCGCTTTACTAAAAGCAATTATTAACGGCATACTTGCGCATTAACGTTATTTGTGATAAACAGAAAATATTATAAAATTTCTGTTTAAAATATAATTTACGCATAAAGCACATTAAACCAATCATAGTTGTAAAATGAAAATTTTCAATTTGTGGTTTGTGTATCAGTTATTAGAATATAGTGTAAAACTACTAATACATGCTAAATTTTAGCAGAATTTACATTTCACATTTGTTGAAAATACATTCTATTAACAATGTTGGACAATTTAATTATCTCGACAGAAGAAGGTATTGTTAAATTTGTATTTTAAGTTTTCTAAACAATATACCTCGTACATTTAGTTTTTCGTAAATTTATAGTAACATTTGGAGCAAACCCTATCCCAGGACGTGTCGCAAAATCGTAATACCGTTGCAACTATAGCACAGACTAACAGCTCAGTCGAATACAACTGCCTATATTAATTTGCGCCTGCTACTGCTTATTAACAGCAAGGTTACACGGCATTATCTCATTTTGTAACTCATACATTCACATTTATTTAGTACTTACTTAACTGGTACACAGTACAAAATCCGAAGCAAATCCAGATAAACATTGCGTACCAGTTCATTACTGATTGTGCGTAAAGTCGCCTGTTTCGCGTCCTTTTTTATAGTACTTTCTGAAGAAATTATTGCAGATTATATGAGCAGAGACCTAAAAATATCAATACTACATTATATAGACTGAGACAAAGTATTTTGAAATATTACGACTCGGTTAGTACTGCTACTTGTGTATTACATACCGTGGAGTTGCAGTATATAGAATTGTAAAGCATCCATTTAACTCGTATGAGTATTTACTAAATTCTTATATTTAGAAAAATAGTTTAAAATCTCTACATTATTAACAACTTAACTCACAAAAAAACCACATATGAACTTAAAAGAGTAGAAATAATAATATAAAGAGAGAAAAATAAGAGCGATCAACTTTTCATTTCAACATAAAATATATCTAAAATATGTGTCGTAGAATGAAGGTTCGCACAGCATTTATAACAAACTATTTTTTGTCTAATTGAGTTTTCTACGCATGTTTCTCAAGCTTGACTATCAGTACATGAAAAAATACCAAACACACGAACATAGACATTAATCCATATTGCCCGTGCCAGTTTCCTGAAAATTTATGAATTCATGATTACACATATATGTATATACTTTCCTGATACGCATATCAGAACACGGCATGTGCTCTGAAGAAATAACAACTTCTTCAAAGCGGTTTTGTTAACATACTTACGAAAGCAGATAGTTTGACTATTCCTCAAAATTAATGACATTAAATACTGAGTAACCAATGAAGAGCGAGGGAATGATAATAAAAAGCACAGGATTTAGGGAACCAAAATGACAATTTTCTGGATGCGCTCAGACGTCGTATCTTTAAGAACTGCAAACTTTTAGTTTATTTTAACAATTAGTTTATTTTATCAAAACTCATGATTTTCCTACGGGTGGTATAGAAATGCTAGTGGTATAGTAATGAATAGTTTTAAGTAGGGTTAAAGTCAACAACATGTTTGCTGAAATTAGAGATTCTATTTGAAGGAACATAATTGTAATACTCTCTTATTAAACTGGATAGTTCACTGGTTTAAACGCTTTTCTCAACAGAGATTAAGATTTCTTCCAAAGTACCATTTTCCCCATTCAAAGCAACGTGGATTCTATGCCTTACCATCTATAACTAGCCTAGAAAGAATATAAGGATTGCACATCTATACAGAAGATCGTCGAGGATAACCATTTCAGATATCCTGTAATGATCTTTACTAACGTCGATATCATGCAATTAGGCTGATTGGGTTATTCCTATTAGGCTATCAGAATTGCTTATGTTATATGAATATTTTAATCATTTTTCAAAATTAGAAGCGTTTTGATAACCTATTGAACTCATCATAATAACGTGCAACAATTTAAATATGTATAAGTAACGACAATCGTATACCTCAATTTATTCTACATATATTATATCTATAGTTTTAAATAAATATAGACAGAAACACTAATATAATCTTTAAAAAATCTGATGTTGGCAGCACATGACTTTCCTTATATAATGCAATTAATTTACTACTTTATAGTTAAAATAAGTTATTCATATAGTAGATATTTATATTCTTTCCAAGATATTAAATTTTCTTCAATTAGACGTCATTTTCATTGATTTGGCGTCATTTTTATCCATCTGGCGAGATTTTCGTTAATTTGGCAACATTTAAAAAAGTTGCCAAGTTGGCGACATTCCGCCAAATTCGTCGCCAAAATATCGCCTAGCGTTATGGATGGAGAAATATGTTATTCTTGTAGCAGATAAATGACTATTGGCGCTCAAATACAAAAGTATTACTCAAAGTATCTTTTCTCGTGAATGGAACGAGTTAGATCCACGAGAATGATGTCACCACATTTATCATATGATATTACATATGAAAAGTGAACATGTTTCATAACAGATAATATTTTAATTTATGGGATTTTTTGATAAGTTTATTTCAATAATGTGCAATATCTCGAGAACGGTTCCTGCTAGCGTTCTAAAGTTTATGTTCATTGTTTTCTAAGGAAAAATTACATACATAAATGTCTATTTGCGTAACCTAATTAAAGGTTTTGATTTTTTGATGATTATTTTTTTAAATTTTACTCGAAAATTTAGGGCGGTTCTGAACATTCGATTGTGTTTTAAAACAATAGGCTTCCAGTATTCACGGATTGTGATTTTTGTACCAAATTTCATTCGAATTGTCACGTGGGAAAACGTCATGTGCACCAATCTGTCACGGGGGAAAAAGGGGGCAAGGACCAATTAAATTAAACCCAGGTTCTATTTCGAAGTTCTCTCGTCCAGGAATAAATCCCTGGATGACCTGCAGTGCAATAAATACAAAGATGCTATAAACCCTTACCTTGTAAGGCGCCATCTCCTGAAAACACATATGGACAATTTCAAGAGATAAAGATGTTAAATAACCACACAGGTTTAAATATAAATCACTTTCTTTATTCAATTTTGTATTAAGACGTTAAGAGTAATTAATATAATATACTGAATCAATCTCAGCAAGCACAACGTTAAGTATCTGTGACAGTGACACTGGACTCAGGATCCCTACTAATATATTTGCTGCCACGGAAGTAATTCAATGATAATAATATGATCAACAATATAAATAAAGTGGCACAGCAACATTTAAGTATATAATAAACAACATGATTTAAAATATATTAGGTATGGTCTCAAAGCAACAGGAGAAAACTCGCACTCAGAGAAAATTAGGACTGATAATTAAACAAGTTGAAATAATTTAGGAAATTTATGCTTCCTTGAGACAGGCGTAGATGCAGAGAGCAGTCAAACCTTACCTCCCCAGTCGGAGTTGTAAAAGGGTCGGAACATTATACCATACCCATATTTCGACCCGGCACATAGACCTCGGGCCCCATCGTACCTTCCTCGTCGCAGCTCTCTCAGCTAGACGTCGGGCTCTCCATAGATGTTCTTCGGCGATGTAGGCGTCTTCGGCTTTTCCTCCCATGCCCACGAGAGGCCAGAACTCGACTTGGGCCGAATCCCGCACTCCGTGGTGGGCAACATTGAAAAATGGTCCAGGCCGACCTGAGAGCGTCGACGGCTGGACAGGAGAAAAAGCCACGAATATTCTTTGCAACAGCTTTTATGTATTCAGACGGATTCAGGACCCAGACTCACTCGGACCTGCACGAGAGCTTATTTACAACTTTTGACCAATAGAAAACTTCACAGGCGTAGCCTCGCCAGCCCAGAACGGGGTCTCGAAAATGAATATGCTGACACATCAGACCCTCGCCACAAGGTCTCAAATTCATCTAGAAGTTTCTCTCCAAATCTATTGTGCAGAAAAGTGCATGCCTTGCACTAACATTACCAGGCCTCGAGCAAGCTCCATCCGCTTTGCCCGGGAATAAAGACCTTGACTCTAACGGTCAAATAATAACGAAACTCCTCTCTGAATGCGGTTTTCACAGATTAATAAAATGGCTAAAAGCTTTCCTTTGAGTATAGAATATTTTGTATAATGCATATTTAATAGACAAGGGGGATAATTAAAACAGGGTTAAAAATAATGTAAAATATATAATTTGTGATTTTTACAAGGGTTTGGCGAGATTATGAAATCTCGTCACAACATACCTCCCCTCCTCGAGACAAAAAAAATTTGACTAACAGGAGGATTTTTTTCATCACAGGATGTAGGCGCAAGTAGTTATTAGGTCCTTGAAGTTCTAGAACCTTCAAGTTGAATTTCAGCAAAAATTTAGAAGTGTAGACGATCAAACTACACCAAGGGTTCTCGGCACGAACACCATTCCATATGAGCGCATGTCGAAGAACCAGAGTCGAAAAGAAACCTAAAATTGACTGCAATAGAGTCGCAAATCCTAATATCTACGAGCCCTTTACAAAAAGTTCACATTATGTGAATTCCAATGTATTAAATTATAAATTCCAAAATTAAAATGTATATGTACAGAATATCCCTCAAGTCAACAGTAAATGTATATAAATTGAAATGTTTCTGTAAATAAAGTTATCCAAAGAATTTTCGATTAACTTTTCAAATTATAAGTTAATTCTAAATTGAGTTCAATTTCAAAAAGATTTCTTTATCTTACAATAAAATCTTTTCTTAAGGACTTAATGCCAAAGTGTGGTCAGCAATTTTTCAGTTTATGCAGTTAGATCTTAATTTCTCCAATATTGTAAATAAAAATTTCTCATGACCACAACCAAATTCTAGTTTAGTATAATGTTAAACAAGTAGATATTAATATAATTTTTCCAGTCGATATTAATGTTATTTTTCATCAAAAGCTCCAATGCTGTAATGTAGTTAATTTGTCGATAATAATTTCATGAATTATCGTCATAGATAATTTCATCATATTACATAAATAAATAATATACAGATTTAAATAATAGAAAAGACCATACCAAAGAATTTGAAAAATAGAAAAATGCAGTAAACAAACCTGGTCCAGTGCCTCACAAAACATCTAAATTTTAACAGCAGGTGTCTATTTGACACATATTTTTGATAATTTCGAATATAACATTGAGCATGACAATCAGCAAGGTATCATATTCTTCTTATAAAGAGGCAATCAGTAAGGCAAAATAATGGCAACAGCAAGAGTATCTCTTACCCAGATACTTTAAAATATAACATTATTTCATGTACAATATAATAGTATTCATGATTTTTTTTTTTTTATATTTCATATATATATATATAAATTATCCAAAATATTTTTCTTTTCAAAATTGTATTCAATATATTCCATTTGTTATTTCAAATTTATCACTTCAAATCGTTATCTCAAAAGTGCAACTTTGTAATATACACAACTCAGTGATGTGTCAAAAATCATGAAATCATACATGTGGCAAAGGGGGCACAGTGGCCGAAAAACGCTTCATCAATTCAAATTATTGTACTAAATTGTTGTCTTTATTAACAGTAATTTGTGTCAGTCAAGTGGTTATAAAATTTGACTAGGTGACCAAAATCAACTCAGATTTTTCGTAATTATTCCTTTTATAATATTCAATATTATAAATTTTCTTAAAGTTGTGACTCGAAATAAGCTGTGTAGACAAAATGAATGTCGAATATATGTAAATATAAATATATGTGTGTATGTAGATAGCAATTATACTTTAAGAAGTTTCTCTTTTTTTTTTTTTCAATTTGCAAGTAATTCGCAATGAATTGTTAAGAAATCTCTGTTCTCAACATCCCTTAAGTAATCAAATAATAATTCCACTGAAATATAATAAACATAAAACATATAGTATGTACACAGAAATATAATTGTGGTATTAAATGATTATCTTGTTTACTCCACACACCTCAGAACTTGCAAATAAATTTTGAACATCCCGAACCAAAAACCCAGATGTCATGGCATACTGGTATTTGCAATTTAGATGAAATTTAGGGTGTGTTTGCAACCACACCACCACACCTACAAGATCAAAGTGCGAGCTAACACTCAACACTTGCAGGGGGCAAAGAGTCCAAATAAGGCCGAAAGAAAGGATGTCCATGTTCTACACCAGACGTAATATCCATATAAACATTAATATTATATGCAAACAGTAATTGTCCACTTGAAATAAATTGTATATGTTTATAATATGGTTTCATTTTTTTGAGAACCACAACAGTCACAGCGAAATTATCTCTTTAAGAAAATTGTCACCGTCTAGTCAAGCATTGTAAATAAAATTCTTGTAGTAAAGAAATGTAAGTAAATGTGCCTCGAAATTATATAGTGCTCCTCTGGCACGGCACGAACTTCATGAGTTATCAAATCGCAACGTAAGTATCTCCTATTTTTTTTTTTTTTATGAAGTTCTCAATAAACTTGGCCACAGAAAATAAAATTAAATTTTGAAGAAATTTTTCGCCACTCCCCGACTCAAATCACCAAAGCCACAGATCAATATTTAAATTTGTAACATACAAATAATTTTCAACATGTTGCCAATAAATCACATTTCGTAAATAAATAAGTATCATTTCATAAATTTTCCCACAAATTCAATCCAATTTCATAAAATTGCCTTTTAAAAAATCAATGGATTTCTTTAAAAAAAATGTTGCCTTTCAAATATAAATAAAATAAGCTGATGTCAAGGAAGAATTTTAAATTGAGTTCAAAAAAAATCTTTTACTCAATGTTATTCAAATTTTGCACAATTTCTCAAATTCAGGAAATTATATTATATTATCGTGTGCAAATATTTCTGTGAAGTAACTTCAAAATAAAATTAATTGAAATCCAAAATATCCATTTTCTGTAATTATTAAAGTTTCCAAATAAACTCAAAGTATTTTTAAAATATGGATTTCATAAAGTGAATCAGAAAAATAAAATGTCCAAATATTATAAGAAAATTAAGTTTGTGGAATCCGTTTTAAAAATAAATCTATCTTGTAAATAAAATCAGAGTTCAATACTCTTTAAGGATTTCCACACTAAATGTAAATACAGTAAATAAATCATTAATACTTGTAAATTATAATCAAGTAATTCCGTGGAACAATTTTCTAATATTCTTATATATATTCGTAATTAACACCAGAGTTCATTAACTCTATTAAGGGTTCCACGCTAAAGTAAATACACCGTGAAATTGAAATACACGTAACAATTTTCAAAATTTCAATTGTACGTAAACAACTTTCGAAAAAAAATTTTTTTTTTTAACTCGTAATAAAATAGTTTAACTGTGGATTTAATTTATAGAATTAAATTCTATATACGTAATTATATTAGAGTACGCTGACTCTTTTTTTTTTTAATACCACAATGTAAACAAGCAAATTCTTTTTAGACTCCAACATTCATTTGTATTTCAAAATATTTCATATCGTGAGTAAAATAGGAGTCGCGAAAAATATTATTAAGTTTTCGAAAGTGTCTCAATTATAAACATAAATAATTCCATATTTTAATTACTTAAATTTTCAATTTCAACTCTCAATTGTGTTTCAGATAAAAATGTCAAGTTTCATAACTTTTATTTCTCGTATTACAAACCAGGTCGAAAATAAATGTGTGCATTACTGGTTTCACGTTTCCATTTGTTAAGATTCCGTTTCTATTCTAAAGTAAAAAGGTTGGCAAACGGATGTTCATAATATAATCATATACGCGATTAACTGATAAGGCAAACACTCCTGCACACAATCAACCAAAATTAAAAACAGATTTGAGCAGAAAAGATTCAAGGGCACAAGTTTTCTTAACATTGCCAGCAGTCGAAATTAAGAGCGTTTATGAATTCGTCCCGGATCGAGGTCAACTAGCCATTATATTGACCAAACTGCGGTATCAACATTTTTCACTTCTCGCGGTTCTAATTGTGAAAGTCTATTGCACTTGATTGCGCAATTAGCACGGAAATAAGATTCTCTTTTGTATCATGCCAGCCGGGGAAAAGAGCACAGCAAGCAGTATTTCAAATATATTTCGTGATTCTTTTAAAAGCGCTCTGTTTTTTTTTTTTATTTAATATTCCATTTCAGAGGGGATTCTTTTTAAAACAAGGACTTTTCTTATTAAAATATGGGATAACTGAGGCGAATATAATATAATTTGTTAATGACATAACATAAATAACCAGTAATGAAAATCAATGCCATAGTAAAGTTTTGTAGTTATAATAATGGCAGAACGTAAATAAATGTCATTTTCAAAATTTCTCAATATAATGTATTTCAAAACATATTTCCATATTATTTCAATATTTTCTCCACGTTTTAATTCAACATTTTTAAATCAATGTTTTCAAATTTTTCTCCATTTTAATATTCAATAGTTTCATTTTTTTTTTTTTTTTTTAAATAATTTCACTTGCCAAACAGAAAGCAACCCATCCTCAATATTTTAAGTTATTAACGTGTTGGTCTAAACAGGGAATTGTACAACTGTAGACCACACAAACTTTCGAATTGAATTTTTGAGCAAGACATCACTCATTGCTACTGGAATAACATAGGCCTGGGTGCGACGGGAATTTTTACGAGGACATCCTTCTACTCGCAAATTTTACCCTCGAAAATAGCAACTAATGAGGTATTTTCCTTCTCATAGGATTACGCTAGTTCGACGTGATATATGATATTAATGTGCATTCCAAACAAAAATAAATAAAAGTAAACTGTTTGAATGCAGAAATAATGAATAGGCAAGGAATCAGAAATATATATAATGGAGAAATCATTTAAATCATTTTCAATCATCCTGAGGCACACATAAATAAATTGCAATCAAAACAATCTCTCAGGGAATTAAATAAATAATCAAGCGCTCAGTCCCATTCAAACACATATTTTCAAATTTATCAGTTCAATTTTTGACTTTTTAAAGAAATATTATTGTAAATAAGTTGTGGAAACAGTTTTCAATAATTTTCATTTTCTTATGTATATTATCTATATTTTATACAATTGCTCCACCAAATCATTCAAAGTCAAAACAAAATATAATCAACCCCTTTTTACAATTTTCCTGCTCTTCCCCGCTTTTATGAAATGATACCGCACATAAATTCTTTTAAATAATACACACATATTTCATATAATTCAACTCTGTGTGTTTTTGAACTTAATATCATATCGACATACACAGATATTTATATACATGTTTTAAAATTTCACATTATATTTCATTCTTTCAAAATTCACTTACTTCGAATTTTTCATGCAATGTATAGTATATTTCATATATAAATATAATATGAACAGCATTGAAAATAAATATTTCATCATTTTTGTACGTAATTATCTTAATCATTATCATGTAAAATGTGAATTATCTGTTTAAAATCTTGATGTGACCAAACAGTTTATTTAATATTATCTTATATTTATTCATTGAAATCACGAGATTATAATTTTGGTCCATCAAGCTTTTGAGTCTGTCTGTCATCCAGAACTCAAAAATTTCGTTGCGTGCTTTCTTTAGCTACACAAAACATAAAATTTCTCAATGTTATTTTATAAGGACACAATCGGTAATTATTGTCATATTCGAGAGTCGCAGTCGGGTATATTTATAAATAAGGGTGCATTCTCATTTAAATTTAAGCATTTCCATAGTTTAATGTATATATGTATTCAAATAAATACAAATTCTCAAATCTCAAGTATATTAAAATTCTAGTATTTCTATATATAAAATTCCAAGTAAACAAGTATTCATTGAAAAAAGTATTCACACTTTAAATATTTTCAAACAATTGGAAGGATTTGAGCATTTTCAATGAACATTTCATTTAGAATAGAATTTCCGAAAATAAGCCCCTATTTCCGGGCGAGATTCAATCTTATAAAACTAACTGACATTCTTTGAGATGCAGATTCTGCCACCCCAATTTATTGGGTAAAATGCTCTAGGAGCATGTCGAAATTATTATATGGTCAGAAAAATCTCCAAACACGAAATTCATACAAAAATCCCTAACCGAAAACAAGAGATATTCTCACAAATCTCCAAAAATAAAATTCTCTTTCAAACAGGCTGTCGCCTAAGTACTGTAGCTTAATTTAAAATTGTTAAATTTCCAATATATATACATATTTTTATCTTCAACAAATAATACCTCTATTTATAAAATCATTAAACAACATTATTTCTCAAATCTCAATTTCTTGTAAAATCTGTAAACTTTTAAATATAATTATAGCAATTTCTTGTAATTTTATGCAACCCTTACTCATAAAAATTTGTCATAATATTGGTTCCTTGATCTTAAAATGTGCAATATTTTGCACCACATTTCCAATTCTATCTATATGCCACTACTCCATACAACTACATCTGCATAAAATTTTCAATAAATGCACAATACATATATCTCTGAAATTATGAGTGCGGTTTCCAAATTAATCAGAATTTCAATTTAAATAGACCATACCAACATAAGTCACTGTGTCCAGTGCACAAAATATAAAAATTTAAATAAATCACATGTACGAATTTCAAAATTTCAAATTTTGCAGCAGGTGCTCAAGAGAAGTGGTCACGAAGCACCAATCTGTCACACAGGAAAAAGGGGGCAAGGACCAATTAAATTAAACCCAGGTTCTATTTCGAAGTTCTCTCGTCCAGGAATAAATCCCTGGATGACCTGCAGTGCAATAAATACAAAGATGCTATAAACCCTTACCTTGTAAGGCGCCATCTCCTGAAAACACAGATGGACAATTTCAAGAGATAAAGATGTTAAATAACCACACAGGTTTAAATATAAATCACTTTCTTTATTCAATTTTGTATTAAGACGTTAAGAGTAATTAATATAATATACTGAATCAATCTCAGCAAGCACAACGTTAAGTATCTGTGACAGTGACACTGGACTCAGGATCCCTACTAATATATTTGCTGCCACGGAAGTAATTCAATGATAATAATATGATCAACAATATAAATAAAGTGGCACAGCAACATTTAAGTATATAATAAACAACATGATTTAAAATATATTAGGTATGGTCTCAAAGCAACAGGAGAAAACTCGCAATCAGAGAAAATTAGGACTGATAATTAAACAAGTTGAAATAATTTAGGAAATTTATGCTTCCTTGAGACAGGCGTAGATGCAGAGAGCAGTCAAACCTTACCTCCCCAGTCGGAGTTGTAAAAGGGTCGGAACATTATACCATACCCATATTTCGACCCGGCACATAGACCTCGGGCCCCATCGTACCTTCCTCGTCGCAGCTCTCTCAGCTAGACGTCGGGCTCTCCATAGATGTTCTTCGGCGATGTAGGCGTCTTCGGCTTTTCCTCCCATGCCCACGAGAGGCCAGAACTCGACTTGGGCCGAATCCCGCACTCCGTGGTGGGCAACATTGAAAAATGGTCCAGGCCGACCTGAGAGCGTCGACGGCTGGACAGGAGAAAAAGCCACGAATATTCTTTGCAACAGCTTTTATGTATTCAGACGGATTCAGGACCCAGACTCACTCGGACCTGCACGAGAGCTTATTTACAACTTTTGACCAATAGAAAACTTCACAGGCGTAGCCTCGCCAGCCCAGAACGGGGTCTCGAAAATGAATATGCTGACACATCAGACCCTCGCCACAAGGTCTCAAATTCATCTAGAAGTTTCTCTCCAAATCTATTGTGCAGAAAAGTGCATGCCTTGCACTAACATTACCAGGCCTCGAGCAAGCTCCATCCGCTTTGCCCGGGAATAAAGACCTTGACTCTAACGGTCAAATAATAACGAAACTCCTCTCTGAATGCGGTTTTCACAGATTAATAAAATGGCTAAAAGCTTTCCTTTGAGTATAGAATATTTTGTGTGCGGAGGTAAGCGAAAGAAAAATGCGAATGGACTGTATATTAACAAAACTTTATTTGCGCAAAACAAACACCACGACAGCACATGACGGATGCAACAGAGAAAACTCGAACTCGCACACAAGTTCTCGGTCTTTTCTACCTTCTTCGGCTGGGTTACAACAACCTAATTAGCGCCAAGGTGGAATGTTCAGTCGCCAAGTGGCGATCGCGTAACAGATACGGAACATCCCGCCCGGCGTTGAAATATTCAATTATTTCAAATATTACATAACTTTACAAATAAAACATATTCTAACAAAATCAATATAAACATATACAAAGTAAATATCACAATAATTATTTTACATTGGACTGTGATTATCTGGAATTGGCAAGATGCATATTTTAGAAACGCATCTTCTAAAATTGCTTGCCGGAGTGCGTAAGTTTACGACACGAACATTTCCGTCTGCACCTGGCATAACTTTAGTAATTCTGGCCATAGGCCACTTATTGAACGGAAGATTTGAGTCCTTGAGTAACACTAATATTCCTGGCAATCTATTTTGCCGAACAGTGTTCAATAAGGCTTGTGGCCCAACGTGCAAATTTTTTCTATGATAATACTGAAAGATCATTTTAACTATTTTATTACCAGAAGGCAAAACTATTGGGTGTCTGTGATCGTAATTTAAATTTGAATTAGTAAGACGACCACCGACCCTAATTAAACCTCTACTGTCCAGAAATGGATGCAAAAATCTGAGCCTACTTTTAGTTGGAACTGATGCTCCTGTTTGTAAGGCCGAAATTTCTGGAGTGAAATAACTTAACTGGACTTGCTTAATTAAACATTCTTCAGCCTGTTTACATTCATTTACAGAGAGAGCAACTTTTAATGCATGTGTATTACCCTTACAGTTTTTAATAAACCTAAAAATAAATGCTAGTATTCTAATTAGTTTATGAAAATCATTAGTGCGATCAATTAAATTATCATAAAATTTAGAGTCACTATTCAAGGCTAAAGTTAATTTAGAAGGGACTTTGAGTTCCTCCAAATAGACCTTGTCCATTATGAAATCAGGATCACACAAAGTCTCGTGAGTCGAAATTGCTAACACAGAAGGATCTGGTCCACACCACCATAGTTTATAGTCTGCAAGAGTTCCTACGTCCAATCCTCTGGAAATGAGGTCAGCAGGATTAGATTCAGAGGGGATATGTTGCCACTGAAAGTCCTTGGTAAGCTGCTGGATTTGGGATACTCTGTTACTTACGAAGGTTTTAAGCAAGTGGGGAGAGGTCCTTATCCAAGCCAGGCTGATAGTTGAATCAGACCATAGTTGAACAGAGTCCACCTTCTGTCTTAAAGCATCTAAGACCTTATGGATTAGTTGTGAAAGAAGGAGACACGCCGCAAGTTCAAGTCTTGGAATCGTCATGGCTTTGATGGGAGCCACGCGTGATTTACTACACAGAAGTTGACAGGAGACTTGGCTTGCATAGTTTACAGACAGCACGTACACTACTGCGCCGTAAGCCTTAGAGGAGGAGTCAGCAAATCCATGGAGAACAATAGACTTGACCTCGGATTTAAGGACGCATCTGGGCACTTTGATGAATTCTAAATCTGGCAGTGTCTTAATAAAGGACATCCACTGTTTCGAAAAGTCTGGTGGTAATGTTTCATGCCAGCCTAATTTCAGCAACCACAATTGTTGCATGAAAATCTTCGCCTTGGCAATAATTGGCCCGAGAAGACCAATAGGATCATAGATGCGGGCAATTTGTGAAAGCACGTCTCGTTTAGTGAAACTACACTTATTGTCGATTGAAACGTTGTATGCAAATGTGTCCGTTGAGCTATTCCAAAGCATGCCTAATGTTTTTACTGTTATCTCTTCTGAATTTCGATCTAAAGTAAAAATCTGTTCAGAAGTGCGAGTTGTATTGGAACACCACTTATGCAAAGACATTCCCCCTCTTTTAAGGAGCTGTGTTAATTCTAATTGAATACTTTTAAATTCCTTCAAATCCGATGAACCAGAAAGACAGTCATCCATATAGAAGTCGTGCAGGATAACACTCGATGCTAATGGAAAGTCTTTGCTTTCATCTAAAGCAAGTTGATGCAAAACTTTCGTAGCTAAATAGGGCGCACTCGCAGTGCCGTAGGTAACCGTTTTTAACTGATAAGTCTTGATTGTTGCCGATTGGTTGTCTTTCCACAAAATCTTTTGAAGCTTTCTTTGTGACGGATCAATTTCAATCATTCTAAACATCTTTTCTATATCTGTAGTGAATGCATAGAGATGTTTTCTAAAACGTATTAATATCGAAAAAAGATCTTCCTGTATCACCCCTCCTTTGCATATCAAATCATTTAAAGAATTTTTGTTAGTAGTTTTTGCGCTCGCATCGAAAACGACGCGCAATTTGGTCGTTTGACTAGTTGGTCGCAAAACGCCATGGTGAGGGAGATAATAACCTTCTTCAGAATCTTCATCTTCCTTTATTTCCTCCATGTGGCCTAGAACTTCATATTCCCTAAGAAAATCTGAATATAGCTCTTGCATGGTAGGATCGCGTTCTAATCGTTTCCATAAATGTTCTAATCTTTTAGAAGCCATTTCTTTAGAACTCCCCAACATCTTTTCAGAAAGCTCTGGTTTGAATGGCATTTTAACTACATATGTTCCATCTGTGTTCCGATAGTGCGTTTTTTCAAAGTGTTCGTTGCAATATTTTAACTCTTCACTGATGCAAGTTTCGTGACTTTCGATGGTTTCTATTTCCCAGAACGATGTAAGTGTTTTATTTAGAGTCTCCAAATTTTTAGACAAAAAACAATAGTTAGTTGACATATCAGAATTATCGTCCGAAACACTGCCCGAAACCACATGTCCGAAAACTGTTGACTGTAGAAATAAATTTTCTGTTAATCTAATTTTATCCGAGTTTAAGAAAGCGAAAAAATATTCAGCACCCAAAAGTAAATCAACCTTTTGAGGCAAAAAGAATTTAGGATCTGCAAGTTTTAAGTTCTTTGGAATTTTCAAATTAGAAATCTTAAATTTCTTCGAAGGCGTAACATCTGTTATTTTAGGTACAATAAGTAACTCTAATTCCCATTTTGAATCCTTACTTTCATTCGATATTTCAGCGGTCACCCTTGACCTGACATTCAGAGTAGTGTCATTCAAACCGCAAATTGGTATTTGTATCTTTTCTTTCTTTAATTTAAGTGCATCAGCCGCTTTGTACGATAAAAATGATGACTCAGATGCACAGTCCAAAATCGCTCTAAATGCAATTCTTTGACCACATGAATCCTTCACGTACACGATTGCTGTATTAACCAACACACTTTTCGAATTTCCATTTGTAAAAAAGGAAGAACGAGTCTGCTGCGAGTCAATAAATTGAGCGGAATTGTTCACTTCTTGCTCCTTATAAGTAGCCAAAGTGTCTGGCGATGAGATCTGCGCTTTAGTTAAAGTGGGTGTATAATAATACTTATGTAGCAGCGTATGGTGAGTGGATGCTTTACAAACGAAACAAGAACTTTTCGAATTGCAGTTTGATAACATATGAAGATCGCTCAAACAATTAAAACATAGTTTGTGTTTTTTAACAATTTCTAATCTGTTATCCAGTTTCATGTCCTTGAATTTTTGACAATGATAAATAGGATGATATTTGTATTTGCATGCAACACATACTTTCCAGGAATTATTGGATTTAACGATAAATGATTTTGATCGTTCCACATTCGGTTTAGCAATATTTCTGCTAATACTACTAAGAATTTGACATCTTCTTTCTAAGAATTCCAAAAATGCATCGAAATCTGGAACTTCATTGTTTGTTAACGTTAATTCATATTGCTTGCGTGTTTCGCGATCTAATTTGTTAAGTATTATATTTAATAATAATGCATTAGAAAATTTGTCGCGTTTAAATTCCAAAACCCTTAAAGCTCTGAGATTCTTCTTTACAATGTCTAATAGGCTGCGAAGTTCCTTTTCAGATTCGTACTTGATTGAATCCATATTAAGAATATTTTTCATATGCGTATCAACAATAATTCTATGATTTTCATAGCGTTGTTCCAAAGCCTTAAAAAGAGAACTGTACGAATCATCGGAAGTTTCAATAATCTTAGCTTCACCCTTTAATGAACCGCGTAAATAATGGAGTTTTTCATTTTCTGATAAATCTTGATTTTCAGTTATTAAGGCATTAAATTGACTTTTAAACAGGTTCCATTCCTCAAATTTACCACTGAATATAGGTAATGGAATTTTGGGTAGCTTGATCGAAGCCTTTTTATGCAGATCTGTATGTAATGAACATACCTCTTGAGTAGAACTCTTCCCAGTCGTTGTAGAATTATCAGAATTATCCTTAATTTTATTTATAGAGGTCCTAATTCTAACCTCTATTTCTTGCATATCTTCATCAATTAGCGAAAGGGCTGCTTCCGTTTCTTCGAATTCGTCATCCGGAACAGTAGCGTAATATTCTTCTTTTAATGCATCAAACTTCACTTGAATCTTTGTAATCAATTCACAGTAGACATTCAGCTCATTGAATGTTGGTTCCTTCCCTTCGGTAAGACAGTTCGTAACTTTGGTCAGTTGACCCTTAATATTACCGCGCTTGCGGTTTAGAACAGTAATTGTGTTACTGTCAGTCATGGCGCGCGATGAAACTAAAGTAAGATTAAATTAGTTATTTAATCAAATCTTTTACCATAGGAACTGGTAGTACATCCGGCTCGACGGACCATTAAATGTGCGGAGGTAAGCGAAAGAAAAATGCGAATGGACTGTATATTAACAAAACTTTATTTGCGCAAAACAAACACCACGACAGCACATGACGGATGCAACAGAGAAAACTCGAACTCGCACACAAGTTCTCGGTCTTTTCTACCTTCTTCGGCTGGGTTACAACAACCTAATTAGCGCCAAGGTGGAATGTTCAGTCGCCAAGTGGCGATCGCGTAACAGATACGGAACATTTTGTATAATGCATATTTAATAGACAAGGGGGATAATTAAAACAGGGTTAAAAACAATGTAAAAATATATAATTTGTGATTTTTACAAGGGTTTGGCGAGATTATGAAATCTCGTCACAACAGAATCGTCTCCACAGGCTCACTGACACACACACACAGGTGGGCAAGACCTGTAAAACGAGGACGCTGTGTGTATCCTAACAAACCGAGAACCCTATTAAGGAATAAATTTTTGGTGAAAACATTAATGATTTCCCAGTTAAAATACAGTATACTTTTCATTTCTACTTCGTAATTTTAAAAAAATTAATTATTTCAACGCATGTTTTTTTCAACCAAAATGGGGACCTGGTGTTACACATCTAATATATACACACCGTAAATTGCGGACCCGTGTCACACACCGTAAATTGCGGACTCGTGTCACACACCGTAAAGCGCGGACCCGTGTCACACACCGTAAAGCGCGGACCCGTGTCACATACCGTAAATAGCGGACCTGTTTCACACACCGTAAATTGCAGACCTATTTCACACACCGTAAATTGCAGACCTATTTCACACACCGTAAATTGCAGACCTATTTCACACACAGTAAATCGTGGACATGGTTCACACACAGTAAATCGTGGACATGTTTCACACACAGTAAATCGCGGACCTGTTTCATACATCTACAAACAGGGGACTTGTCTCATAGATACATCCAGGGACGTATATACAAAAATAGTTTTTGGGCGTCAAACCTCCGGCTTAGTTTGATTTTTGTTTAACATGGATCCGAAGCATCGTTAGGCCTTTTTTGGGAGGGCATAAGCCCCTCCCACCTAATGTGTGTGAAGAAGCGTACCCCCCCCCCAAAAAAAAAAAAAATAAAAAATAAAAGTAGTATAAATATATTTTTCGTTACTATTTCGAATAATATTTATATTTTCGCATTTAAAGTTTGAAATTTGCAACGTATTACCCTCTCAATTTTCTGCAGTGAAATTTCGCTAGTTCTTAATATTAGTCACTTGAGACCGGAGATCTTATTAAGCTTAAAAAATAAGTAAAACGGTAGTAAACAACCATCTGACACTTATCCAGTCTCGGTCTGAACCATTGACATTATAGGCGCCAGAAGGATTTTTTCCAGGAGGAGGCAAAAGATGCATTGCACACACGCACGCACATACATGCATAAAATATACAATGAAATCTGTAGAATCCAGAGGACAGGAGGCGGCAAATGCCTATCTCCGGCCCCCAATCTTCGGCGCCTATGATTAACAAGTGTCATAGTCTATAAGGGGTAATCAGGTATCGTCGGAAACGATAGGCTTTTGATTTAAGAAGCTTTTAAACAGTCTGAAAAATTGAAATTGATATTTATGAAACGAAAATTAAAAACCACTTTTTCTCCCTTTTGTCCTCCTGTAAATCAATTGTTATTTTATAAAATAAATTATCCTAAATTGACAAAATTGTATAACTGTTTATGAACATTGATAGAGAATGTTTTTATTGTTTTATTTTGAAATTAATATGAAACATATATTTTCCTAAATTTTCGAGCATGATGAATATTAGACTCACAAATAAATTAAAATTGCATTGATATATTATTAATTATTATTTGAACCTCATTTTGCAGTCACTCAGTTCAATATCAAAGTTATCACATATCTTTTATTCTGATTTTACAGATTTCAAATACATTTAACAAGTTGTATTGTTTAATTTCATATTTCTTATGCATGTTCGTTTTGAAAACAAAACTGCTTTCCCCTTTTCGGGTAAAACTTTAATAGGATTTTTTATTAAACTAACATGATAGTATTAATAATGATAATACATTTACATTTTATTGCAATAGGAGAGGTACATACTTTGCTGTGTAACTATTTATATACTTTACTTTGAATTTATATACTTTATATACTTATTACTACTATTTGTAACTATTTATATACTTTACTTATAATTTTTTGTAGGGATTTAAAAAGCTTCAAATACTTAACAAAAATAAAAATAATTGAAAATTTTCAAGCATATCATGAATTAAAAATCCACGATCAAAAATTGGCATTAAAGGAGGATTTTTAAATAAAAATTTCATAAATACTGATTTAAAATAATAAATTTCCGCATATTAACATGGAAAATTATTAAGGCATAGCTGTTATTTATGTTTATACAAGCAAACACGGGCACCGACATGGGAGAGCCATGCCCCCCCCCCCTTCAGTTTTCAATTTTCTATATAATAAATTTTTTTTAAAAATTTCAACATTTTTTAACTTTGAGAGAGTTATATTTGCTGATACGGTTCCAAACTGTCATATGAAGTAGACATGCAATTAAAAATGAAACTGCACTTCCCCAAAGTTTTCACAACATTTATTAGAAGAAAAAACAATAAATGCGGACGATCCGCATTAAAGCGACCCCCATCCCCCCCCCCCCCCCCCACCTCAAAGAGCCAACGTACTTGGTGAACGACTCCATATCCAGAAGAGTATATGCGAGAATTGAGAGTTAAATTTAAAATACGTATTGATTGAATGCCAAATGGGGTAGGAGGGTGGGAGGAAGACGCTTTTCGCTCTCTTAAGATATGGAAATTCATAAAATTGGTCTATATAAATTCAAATAATTTCGTTAGAATCGTTATGCTGAACATACGTTACACAGTCAAACCTCGATATAAGGTATAAGGTCACCCCTACGTATTTGAAAAAACTGACCCTATAAGCGGGGTGATCTTATATGTGGACATGGAACATTTCAGCCTGAAGCGATGGTAATTTAACTGCATACTGATCAGTAGTGTAAACATGAAATAAAAATAAAATTACATTACATTTTAATTTAATTCATTTATAAACCCAGAACTATGATAAATACTGCAAAAACAGTTTTGATAAGGAAACAAAAAACACGCACTCATTGAAGCTCCCCTTCCCAGAAGCAGAAAAGCAAGTCTCTATTGTCTATTTTTAGATTTTGGATTTAGGTACAATTGACAGCTTTAGCGGCACTTTCACTTTGACCATTGTTACGAGAATGTCAAACTCTATTTGTCGAGTTGACAAAATCGTCTTTTTGCGTAGACACCAAGGCAGGACGGCAAAAGGAGCAATTTGGCGGCAGGTACTAGATAGAAAGGGGTGGAGGTCCTGAATTCCCTTGGGTAATTTGCTGCTGGTGAGAGTCGAACCCTTTACATTTTCCCCCGTTGTAGAGTAAAAGGTTGGGTGTGATGTAAACAAAATCCTGGTCACGTTTGGATAATGCCCAGTTGTCCATCGAAACAGACTGCTTTAACTGCAGACACTACTTCATTGTATTATTTAAAGGTTTACAGTATAGCCTGAATAACTTAGAGCTTTATAGGTATGTACATGTGTTACAACCATGGGCAGATACAGACTTTGCAAAAGGTGGAGGGAACCATTCAAAAGGAGGGCCCAACATCCAATTTCAACTTTGTTCCCATACGCATAGAACTAATGTTAGTTTTCATCATAAAGGGGGGGGGGGAGCACTAGGTCTCAATCCCCGTCTGGTTCCAACCAGTGGCGTAACTATAAGCTTAGGGACCCTTAGCACAGTTTCAAAGGAATCTAAGAAAAAATGGCCGAGGGAAAATATAGCCGTGGAAAAAATGGCAGAGGAAATAAATGGCCGCTGAAAAATTTAATTGTAAATGAGGGGACCTTTATTTTTAGCTTTGCCCCAAATAGAGGTAATGCCATTTTTGTAAATTTGTTTACACCCTGGATCAGGATATTTTATTCTTCCGATCTCCTTCTAAAGATAATTTTATATAGCAGAAACAGAGATTCTGATACTTAATTTGGGAGAATTAAATGGTTTAATAGAATGCTTTGAATAACAATATCATTTAGAATACAAAGAATTTGCAAATAATTGTGAATTTAAAGTTTTTATATTATATATTCCGTACGAATAACAGATATACCTGCCTGTAATTCCATATATTTAATCAATGATTGAACCCATTGGTAATATTTTAGCGTATTCCGATTTATAATAAAATATTAGTTTTACAAAATTTATAGTCACCACTTCTATTGTATGATATGAAAATGTGAGTTACATTTTAATTGCATAAATATTGGTCTAGATCTTATAAAAACTAAAATAAAGGTGTTGATCCTATAAAATTTGTTTTTTGCTAGTTTTCTACTTCTTTAGACACATTAGGTTCAAAATCCAAGGAATGAAAAAATGATACGAAAGGCAAATATATGACAAATGTGAGATTTCTAACATCTCCGGTATTCAAGTTATTATTCTAAAAATACACGTGTACATTCCTATTGCGCGGCCCCAGGATGGACTGGGATGATAATTTTCAAAATTCAATAATATTGAATCCGTATCAGTCATTATCTGAGCTATCTATATCTATAACAGTTTCCGATAAATAAATGTTTTATGTAAAATTTTTGAAACGAAATTAGAAAATATACCGTAAGTGGAAATCTTTAGTGAACTACTACCCTATATCTCTTCTTAAATTGGATGCTGAATCCCTATCATTTATCATCTAAGCTATCATTTGTTATCAAAGATTTTAAAAGAGATCGAACCTTTTACAAAAGATCGGATTTTTTAAATAAAAAATATTTAAAATTTTTAAATAATAAATTTCATATAAAAACTTTTAGGCAATACATTTTAAAGCATATTTATCTTTTATAATGATTTTTTGATTAAAAAAATGCTAACATTTTATTAACTTCCGCACGTAATTTATCGTACTATATTTCATTCGATGTATTTAATATATCTGGGATATCATGCTTCATAGCAAAAAGTAAAATTCCCAATATCTCGAAAACCTCTCTTAATAATAGGGTCTACCACTATTCTGTTAAAGTAACTTGCAAAGCCTTCACCACATTTGTTAATAATGAATGTATTTCAAATTTCTTACTGTTTACTTTAAAACATATTGAGAATTGCACATTTTGCAAATCGCATTTAATTCACTTATAAATAGAAAAAAAAAATATATTAACAAGAAAGATCAATCATGCTTAAAGCATTGATTATGAAACACTTTCCAACTTCAATGCAATTTTATTTAAAAAAGTCGAAAATAAAATACATTCCTCGGTAATATTTTAAATCTTATCACAATACTACATAATTTATTATATTTGAAAACTTAAACCTTCATTGAAAAAAATGCACTTCATTCAAATGACGGCATTGAAATATAAATTTCCTGGTTTAAATATCTTTAAAATGAGATACATTCCACGGTAATATTTTTAAAACTATCATAATACTACGATAATTTATTATATTTGAAAACTTCATCGAAAACAATTGAAATTCATTCAAATGACGTCATAGAAAAAATAACACGCCTGGATCTCTCTATAAAAACAGCATTTCATTCATAATTTTCTCCCATTCAGATCATTCATCACAATACTCTAATAATCTATTTTATTTAAAAATTAAGACCATGGAGCTGCAAGTAATCAAACTCTATGCGCAAAACTTCATTGAAAAAAATCGTCCCTCTCTTGTAAAATCAATGAATATTTCATTCATATCAGCTACGCAGACTCCATGGACTAAATGATTTTGTGTTAAAGAAATACAAAACTTCTAATACCACTCATTCTACATATTTTGCTGTTTACATTTTACATAGGTGAAAAGTAGGCTTAGTTGTAGAAATAATCAAATTTCGATGAGCATTTAAACTCAAATATATTGTCATTGCGTTGTTTCAGTATGTAGATGCACAGGATTTAAGCAAAAATAAAGTAGTTTTAGGACGGATACAACACGCAATATGAATTAAAAAGAACTTAAAAAAATCACGATTTTGAAACAAGATGGATGCCATATATCATTTTGAAGTGGGTCATGTGATCGTTTCATATCATGGTCACTTGCTCGTTTCATATAAGAGGTGTAATTATTATTTTAATTTTTATTTAAAAAACTACTGAATATATTTCGCTGAATTTTTTTTTATATATTTTATGGAACAATTTGAATAGTATCTAAAATTTTCGAAGCAATTTGTGAATTTTAAATCCTCTTAAAAAATGTTTGAAAAATTAGGTCCCATAGAGCTCAATGTATTTCATTTTTTCAACCCGGGTTCAATCCAAAACTAACTGGGTGATATTATTCATTTATATTCCCATAGATCCTACAGATCGTCCGAACAACACACTAAAATTTCATTTTGATTAAGTCATTTTTACGGCATTTATCGTGCTAACGGACAGACATACAGACAGACAGACAGAATGAACAAAGTCATAAACACTTTTCAACTTTGTTGTAAAGTGTTAAAAATAATCTGACGTGGGCAGCACATGACTTTTCCTACAGACTCAAATATATTTTCTTATTTTGTATTTCATGCTGCGTTAAATTGAGTTTAATTGCAGAAAACAACATGGATACTTTTCTGATATTATGTCGAATTTGCATTTTTAATGTACCTTAGTTTCATTCAGCAACTGCGCTTTAAAGTCTTCATCAGCTCCTCGATATTCTTTATTCGAATCGCAGTAACATCTAATCAGTACGAGGGTAACCCACAAGTGATTTATCTACCGAATTTTGTGAAATTTGATCAATTAGTTTTTTAGCTAGAGTGGATACACGGGATTTTTGAGGGTCATTTCGCAAATAAAGGCGGTTTCTTTTATACTGAATCATACCGAAAAGTAATTAGCACCAGAGGCACGCACAAGTGACTTACCAACCAAATTTTATGAAATTTGGTCCATTAGTTTTTGAGCTTCAGTGGATACATACATCACACAGACAGACCACACACACAGACGTCACGCTAAAAATAGTTCATTCGTGTTCTACAGGTCCCGAAACGTGTAGATCCGTAGAAAACTCCAGATGTGATTCTCGGCATTATTTCAATACTTTATCTATACATTAGCATGTATTGCAGCGAAAGTAAAAATATATCACAAGAAGAAAGATCAGTCATATATAAAACAATGGTTATGAAACACTTTCCAACTGCAATGTAATTTTATTTAAACATCTCTGAAATGCGATACATTCAGAAGTGATATTTTTAAAATTATCACAATTCTACAATAATTTATTATATTTAAAAACATCATCGAAAACAAATTAACTGTGTTCAAATAACGTCATCGAAATATAAATCGCCTGACTCTCTATATAAAAGCAGTGGATATTTCATTCATAAACTTTTTTTCATTCCTTTTTTTCAGAGGCGATATTTCTAAAATTATTAAAATACTACAATAATTTATTTTACTTAAAACCTAAAACCATGGAGGTAAAAGTACTTTATAATTCCATGCTTAAAACTTCATCGATAAATCAATACAATAGAATCGTCTGCTTTTCTATGTGGAATTATTGAATGTTTCATTCCTATCAACTATACTGCAGACTCCAAAGTTAAATAATTTTGCGTTAAAGAAATTCAGCAATTCTTATACAACTTCTCTTACAGCTTTATGTGTTTACATTCTACATGCGTGACAATTAGGCTTCATTGTAGAAATAATCAAAGTTTGATGATCATTTAAACTCAAAATATTGTAATTGAGTTGGTGCAGTATATAGATGCACAGAAACGATAAAAAATAAAGCGGTTTTAAAACGGATACAACACTAAATATAAATAAAAAAGAACTAAAAATCACAATTACACTGGGAAAAAAAGTGGTTGGCATATTTTATTTTGAAATGTGTCATGTGATCCCTTCATATAATATTGATGCAATTATTATTTTAATTTTTATTTCAAAATATTCCGAACATATTTTGCTGATTTCTTTTTATATACTATATGGGATAATTCGACTATTTCCTAAAATTTTCGAAGCAATTTCTGAATTAATTTCGCTTAAATAATGTTTGAATAATTAGGTCCCTTAGAGTTCATTGTATTTAATTATTTCAATCTGGGTTCAATCCAAAACTAATTAGGTGATATTATTTGTTTACATTCCCGTATGTCCCACAGCCCGTCTCAGCAACATACTAAAATTTCCTTTTGATAAAGTCATTTTTACGGCAGTTATCGTGCGAACGGACAGACAGACAGACACAATGAGCAAAGTCATAAACACTTTTCAACTATGCTGTAAAGTGTTAAAAAGCAACGATATGCTAAATTTGAACTAAATTTGAACGTTTAGGGTTCTCGAGCTGCAACGTGTACTTTCCTATTGTTGGTTTAAAAAATATAATACGAATTTAAAATTTTTGCTTTTTAACACGTTCCAACTTTGGTGTAAAGTGTTTATGACTTGTATTGTTGCGTTTTGAAAGATAATATTATTCTAATGAGTTTCTGTAGCACTTGTCTCTTAGTCTAACTCCGACAAATTTGACTACTTTTTAATATGCTGTCAAATTACTGAAAATGCTGCCGAATTGATAACATGATATTAAATTAATGACAATTATACACCCAATTAATGAAAATTCAATCTTTTGAAAAATTGAATTCAATTTTCTTGAAAATCCCTGTCGCCTTGTTGTAATTAGATAATAGTTTTTGTAAATTTGTTTACACACAGGACCAGAATGTTTTTACCTTCAGAGCTGCCTGTGAAGATAATTTTGTATAGCGAGAATAAATATTCTTATACATCCATTAAGGATAATTAAAATAAATACAAGCCGAATACCAGTTGAAAATATACTGTGTCGCAATAAGCAACTCTCGAATAATGTAAATGTTTGATTAATTCGCGTTTCACATTTATTCGTCAAATCGAATATTTTGGTGTGCATACCCCCCCCCTCCCCCCAAAAGAAACTATTGGAAAACTTAAATTGCACAATTCTTTCTTTCAAACAATCTACCCGTACACCAAATTAAAGTCTCAATGTCTTCCCGGAGCATGCTATTTTATCATTTCACATTTCGAACGTTTTTTTTTCTGTAGTGCACACCCACAAATGAACATGTTTGAAATAGTTCGTCTTTTATCAGATAATTGGTTCATATACCAAATATCAAGCCTCAATCACATTTAAATGGAAGTGTGTCTCATTTATTCGGAAAATCGAACGTTTTGGTGTGCGGCAACACCTAAAGTAACAAATATTGGAAATCTGAAATTGCACACTTTCTTTTCTTCAAACTATTTACCCATATACCAAATTTGAACTATTCTATCACGAAGCATGCTTTTTCTTTCATTTCACCTTTCAAACTTTCCCTGTGTAGCACCCCCCTATGAACATTGCTGGAAAATTGTATTCATTTTGTGTTTTTTTTATCAAATGATTTGTCCATATACCAAATTTCAAGCCGTTGAAAAGGAGGCGATTTTCATTTGTTTGTCAAATCGAACATTTTATTGTGCGGCACCCCCCTGCTTTAGCAAATGTGGGAAAACTGAAAGTGCACACTTTCATCCTTTCCAACTATCTACCTGTACACTAAATTTGAAGTCTCTATGTCATCACAAAGCATGCTTTTTCTATCATTAGACCTTTCAAATGTTTCTGTGTAGGGTAATCACCCCCTTATATAAACATTTTTTAAAAATTCCGTTTTTCTTGGGTATTGTATCAGATTATTGCCCATATATCAAATATCAAGCATCTATCACATTTCAGAATTGACGTTTCTCATTTATTCCGAAAATCGAACATTTTGATGTGCGGCATCCCTACAGTAGAAAATATTGGAAAATTGAAATTGTACACTCTCTGCCTTCCAAACTATCTATCCGCACAACACATTTGACATCTCTATCTCATCCCGAAGCATATTTTCTTTTTTTTATAAATTCATCTTTCGAACGTTTTTCTCTGGAGCACCCCTTAAATGAACATTTTTAAAAAACTGTATTCGTCTTGAGTGTTTTCATCACATAATTAGTCCATGAGCAAAATTTCAAGCCTCTATCAAATTTTAAAGGAACCGTTTCTCATTTATTCGGAAAATCGAACATTTTAAGGTACATGAAGACCTATTTTGTCCAAGAAGTTCTTTCGAACATGAAGGTATATTTTGCCCCTCGGACCTTTGCCATTCCCCGCTGTAGTTTTTGAACTTTTTTTTCTTGCGGAAAATAAAATCCCATGACCTCATGTAAACTATTACTAAGTTTGATAGCATTCTGTCCAGTAGTTTTCCTTTTATGGCCATTTCAAAGTGGAACTTTAATTGTAAATACTCTGTATAAACTCTCTCTCAAAACATTCGAATACCTACCTACACTCTTTGGGCATTAGACGAATATTTTAGTGTGCGGCACCCCCCCTGCTTAGCGGCAAAGGAAGATTAGTGTCAATCATTGTCCCCTTGGAGTCCCAAATGAGGGGTGAAATACATTCTTCCCTGAAAAATTCTTCTCTACCGTGGGAACTTAGAGCAAGGGGCATTCTTCTGATTTTCACCAAAACCTGTGTTCATTGCTTTTTGCTGAAAACTTTAATTCTTTATATAAAACACATACTCTAGCTTTTTGTTGCATATAATATTTTTTTACGCATACGTGTACATGTACATAAACATTTTATATTATGTTGAAATTATATTATTTCTGCAATGAAACAGGCATTTTCTGGATATCGTTTGTGCGATATTTCAACATTTAATTAAAGCTAAAATGACACGAGTATTTACACATTTTACAGCATAGTTGAAAAGTGTATATAACTTTGTTCATTTTGTCTGTCTGTCTGTCCGTTCCCACGATAACTGCCATAAAAATGATTTTATTTAAATGAAATTTTACTTTATTGTTCAGACAGTAGGTGGGACATATGGGAAAATAAATGAATAATATCAAACAATTAGTTTTGGATTGAACACGGGTTGAAAAAATGATATGCATTGAATCCTATGGAACCTAATATTTCAAACATTTTTTAAGAGAATTTGAAATTCACAAATTTCTCCAAAAGTTTTAGGAAATATTCAAATTATCCCATAAAAACATGAAAAAAATTCCGCAAAATATATTCAGTAGTTTTTAAAATAAAATTTAAAATAATAATTGCACCTATATTATATGAAGAGATCATGTGACCCACTTCAAAATAAAATATGGCATCCATCTTGTGTCAAAATCTTGATTTTTAAAGTTCTTTTTAACACTTTACAACATTGTTGAAAAATGTTTATGACTTTGATCATTCTGTATGTCTGTCTGTCTGTCCGTTAGCACGATAACTGCTGTAAAAATGACTTTATCAAAATTTTAGTTGTTCAGGCGGTCTGTGGGACCTGTGGGAATATAAATGAATAACATCACACAATTAGTTTTGGATTGAACCCGGATTGAAAAAATGAAATACATTGAACCCTAAGGGACCCAACTTTTCAAACATTTTTTAAGCGAATTTAAAATTCACAAATTGCTTCGAAAGTTTTAGGAAATATTCAAATTATCCCATAAAATATATAAATAGAAATTAGCAAAATATGTTTGGTAGTTTTTTAAATAAAAATCAAAATAATAATTACACCCTTTATGTGAAGAGATCACGTGACCCAATTCAAAATAAAATATGGCATCCATCTTGTCTCAAAATCGTGATTTTTAAAGTTAGTTCTTTTTAATTCATATTTAGTGTTGTATCCGTCCTAAAACCGCTTTATTTTTGATAAAAGTCTGTGCATCTACATACTGAAACAACACAATTACATTATATTCGAGTTTAAATGATTATCAAACTTTGATTATTTCTATAACGAAGCCTAATTTCCACTTATGGAAAATGCAAACTCTAAAAGATGTAGAATGTGTTATATAAGAATTGCTGCATTTCTTTAAAGCAAAATTATTTGGCTCATGGAGTTTGCAATACAGCTGATATGAATGAAACATTCGTTGATTTTACACAAAGAACCCATACGATTTTTTCAATGAAGTTTTAAGCATAGAGTTAAATTATTTGTACCTCCACGGTTTTAAATTTTTAAATCAAATAAATTATTGTAGTATTGTGATGAATGAAAGGATTGGAAAAATGTTTATGAATGAAATGCTACTTTTTTATAGAGGCGATTATATCGATGACGTCATTTGAATAAATTTCATTAGTCTTCCATGAAGTTTTTAAATATAATAAATAATTGCAGTATTATGATGATTTAAAAAATATTACCCAGGAATGTATCGCATTTTAGAGATGTTTAAACCAGGCATTTTATATTTCAATGCCGTTATTTAAATGAAGTTCATATTTTCGATGATGTTTTAAGTTTCCAAATATAATAAATTAATGTAGTATTTTGATAATTTAAAAATATTACCGAGGAATGTATCGCATTTTAATGTATCGCAAAGTGTTTCATAATCAATGCTATATGCATGGCTGATCTTGCTAATTTATATTGAGTGTTGTATCCGTCCTAAAACAGCTTTGTTTTTGCTTAACTTCTGTGCATCTATATTATGAAACAACGCAATTACAATATATTTGAGTTTAAATAATCAATGCCATCCACTTTGGGTCAAATTCGTGATTTGTAATGTTATTTTTAATTTATATTTAGTGTTGTATCCGTCCTAAAATCGCTTTATTTGCTTAATTTCTGTTTACCTGTATTCTGAAACAACGCAATTACATTATATTTGAGTTTAAATGATCATTAAACTTTAATTATTTCTACAAAGAAGCCTAATTTTCACTTATGTGTGGAGAATGTAAACACACCAAGTTGTAAGATGAGTTGTATAAGAATTGCTGAATTTCTTTAACGGAAAATTATTTAGCTCATGGAGTCTGCAAAATAGCTGATATGAATGAAATATTCATTGATTTTATATTGAGAAGCAGACGATTTTTTCGATGAAGTTTTAAGCAGACGATTTTATAGCAGACTTTTTCGATGAAGTTTTAAACACAGAGTCAAGTTACTTTTACCTCCATGGTTTTAAGTTTTTAAGTAAAATAAATTATTGTAGTATTGTGATGAATGAAAGGAATAGAATAAAATTGTATAATAAAATATTTACTTCTTTTACATAGAGAACCAGGTCATTTATATTTCGATGACGTCATTTAAATAAAGTTCATTTTTTTCGATGAAGTTTAAGTTTTCAAATATAATAAATTATTGTAGTTTTGTGATAATTTTAAAAGTACTACCGCTGAATGTATCGCATTTTAGAGATGTTTGAATAAAATTGCATTGCAGTTGGAAAATCTTTCATAATCAATGCTTTATGCATGATTGATCTTTCTTGTTTATAATATTTTGTATTCATACGGTGTATATCACATAGATATTCGTGTAGTAGTATTACATACATAATCGTTTTTTCAAATTCGAGGTTTTGATGCCAATATGTTTAAGACCTCCTGAACACATTTTGCCTTTTTTTCGAATGATGTCCCTCCGTCTGTCTGTGGTCGATTTCTTGTATTCCCGATAGCGGCCACGAATATTAACGGATTTTCATGAAACATTATATCCAGCTTTGTTATAAATAATCTAGAACTAGATATAATTTTTTTTAATTCGAGTTCGAAATTTATTCTAAATTTCATATTTTTTTAACATGACAGCATAGAACAAAATTTGAGATAATAATACATAAGAGTTTATTTATGGCTCAATGATCACGTGACTTTATAGTTACAATCATTGTTGTGAAATATAACCGCAATATAATTTTATTTTTCTTGATGTCATTAGTCCCACCGGGAGGCAAGTTATCCCCTCCCCCCACTGTTAGGAAGTGCGGTTTTAATCGATTTTTTATGCTTTTTAAAGTGAAGGGTAACACACTATAATTGTGATCATTTAGATTCTTTATACCGATTTTTCAAAAAGAATTTGTAAAATAAAAGCAAAATAAAATAAAAAATAAAGAAACTCTTAAAAATAAAAAAGGATTAAAATTCCCCGCTCTTAAATTCTTTCATCTTCTTCCTGTGGGTCAGGAGAGTCGTATCCTCTGATCTATTGTACGTTATCTCTGATGGGTGGTGTCAAAAGTGTCAACTGCCTGAAAATGGTGGTCAACCTGTTTCTGTTTGGGATAGGGTTTGTCCCATAGCCGTGTTTTTGAGAGATTCTTCCACCCGAATGTTAGCATGTCCAAATTTAAGTCAATGTAATTGAAGCGCTTATTGTGTTAGTCGGAAAGTCGAAGTTTGCATTCCATCCAGAACGAATATCCAAATGCAGCTTGCGAAAACGAAATGTCGCTACTTGCTTCGAAAATTCGACATCAGACAATTTATTTTGAGCTAGCCGCCATTGGCGACCAGCCTGTTCGCTACCCTTAAAAATTCTGACCGTGGCAAACTCGCTGGCGCGACCTACCAGAAAGGTGTAAGGTAACTGTTTGGATGGCCAGGAAATGCCCCCCAATTTAGACCAGAACCCATGGCATCCACAGGGACCGTACCCCTTCCCCTACCACCAACCTGTCGGAAGGACTTACGGTCCCACATGTTTAACATGATCGTACTCCACGTGAACACGGCGACAGTTTTGACAGTGGCGAGAATCGAACCAGGGCTTACCGAGTGCAATTCCCGCGCGTTAACCACTGGACTACCGCACCCACCGCGACAATCTCCATAACTTTATTTTTATTCACCCAATTTAGACCGGAACCCAGTGGGGGAGGCATCCACAGGGACCGTATCCTCCTTCCCTATCACCAACCTCTCGGATGGACTTACGGACCCACATGTTTAATGTGATCGTACGCCGCGTGAACACGGCTGCAGTTTTGGCAATGGCGGGAATGGAACCCGAGCCTACCAAGTGCAATTTCCGCGCGTTAACCACTGGGCTACCGCGCCCTCAACTCCGTAGAGTTAACAAAGTTTGGTTTAGTTTTATGACGTTAAAACTAAAAATGAAATTTTAGGCACCGCGACAATCTCCATAATTTTATTTTTTTATTTCTCAGTGTTTAAGCTTTTCATTAATATCATTTAAAATATCCTCATTCCATAGTCGACATCATTAGTACTTTTTGCGATGTGAGGATTTAAAAACCAAAGTTCGTTTTTTTGAACCGAAAGTGACTTTTGTTTTAAAATCTTTAAAAAATATTACAATTTGTCCCTGAGATTTGAAATTGATATATTTTTACTCGCAATTGTCTGCTGTTTCCGATGGTGTGATTTGTTTTTTTCTGCGATCGTGTTATGAATGCGATCGTGCTAAACTTGGAATTTTCAGCTTCTCATTTCTCGAAATATTAACCTAAAACGAGTGCATTCTTAAGACGGGCCTAAAACGGGCTAGCAAATAAGGTTCAAAATCTAAAGAATTAAAATACACCCCTAAAACAATGATATATAAAATATTTTAGCTGCTCTGCTTGAATTATTTAAGAAACGAGTGCATTAATATGTCGGGGTCAGCATGGGCTTCCCCGATACGGTTCAAATTCGAAAGTATTAAACTTTACCCAAAAAGAAAACAATATACTAAATTTTGATTTTTTTTAGCTGCTTCGATTTTCGAGTTATTTTCGAAAAACCAGTACATTTCTACGTCGAGCCCAAGACAGGCTAGCCTGATAAGGTTCAAAATCCAAAGAAATAAAATATACCCTAAAATACAATGATATACTAAATTTAGACATTCAAGCTGCTATAGTTTTGGTGTTATTCTTAAAAAAACGAGTACATTCTTTTTGTTAGGCCCAGGACGGGCTAGCCCGATAAGGTTTTAAATCCAATGAGCTAAGATATGCCGCAAATGATAACGACATTCTAAACTTGGAACTTTTATATACTCCCGTTCTAGAGTTATTCCCCCCAAAAAGTGAATTTCTAAGGCGGGTCCAAAACGGGTTCGCCCGATACAGTTCAAAATCGAAAGAATTTAAATATTCCTCGAAAGATAAGGATGTACTAAATTTATATTTTCTACTTGCCCCGATTTTCCAGTTATTCTAAAAAAACAATGTCCATTCCCATGTCGGGCCCAGAACGGGCTATCCCGATAAAGTTCAAATCCGAAGAAACTTAAATATAGCACAAAAGCTAGCGACATGTTGAACTTGGAATTTTTAGCAATTGCAATTCTCGAGTTATTCTTCAAGAACGAAAGCATTCTTCAGCGTACCCAAGACGGGTTAGCCCGATGAGGTTTAAAATCTAAATTAAATTCCATCCAAAAGGAAATGATATACTAAATTTACATTTTTAGCTACTCCGATTGATCGAGTTATTCTTGAAAAGCGAGTAAATTTCTATGGTGGGCCAAGACGGGCTAGCCCGATAAGGTTCGAAATGCGATGAAATGTAATATACCCCAAAGGACAATGATATATAAAATTTAGACATTCTAGATGCTCCGAATTTTGAGTTATTCTAAAAAAAAACGGTATATTCCTCTTATTGGGATCAGGGCGGACTAGCCCGATAAGATTTTTAATCCAAAGAGTTAAAATATACAGCAAATGAGAAGGATATGCTAAACTTCGAATTTTTAGATACACCTGTTCTCGAGTTATACCGCAAAAACGGATGAGTTTCTAAGGCGGGCCTAAGAAGGGCTAACCCGATACGGTTCAAAATTGAAAGAATTAAAATATATCCAAAACGAAAACGATATTTTAATTTTAGATTTCCTACTTTCTCTGATTTTCGAGTTATTCTCTAAAAACAAGTAAAGTCCTACGGCAGGCCCAGGATGGGCTGGCCCGATAATCTTCAAAATCGAAAGAACTGAAATGTACAACAAGAGAAAACGTCATACCGAATTTCACGTTACTGTGTTGAATGAACTTGATTATTTTGGATCTCAAATGTTTGAACGACCACAGATAAAGTTATATAAAATTTCAATAATACGAATATATCCCCAGCTCAATCTCTCTGAAAATCAAATGACTTTTTGCGTATATCAGTTACAATAATCACACCAAATTTCACACAAATTATTCAGTTATTCCGAAAGATATTGGTCATTTCATTTACAATAAATTCCCATTAGTTTCAATGTTAACTCCTTCGCTTTAGACCGCTTATTCAAGACCAACGCGTCTATGGGGGGGGGGGGGGGGTTTAGGGAACCTGTTTTTCGCCTCGGTCGGCATACTATTACTTCTAGGCACTGTAACCTGGGTAACGACATGGCGATTAGAATGAATCAATTCCCTTTGGGACGAATGTGCCCATTATCGTTGCCGCTTTCAAAACTTGAATTAAACCACGTCCACATAGTTGTGATTGCCACATACCGGGGAGAAAAGTCTGACATGCTCTTGAAAGGGATAACTGGACAATACCTGGAACCCGAGAGACGATGCCCTCTTCCATGTCCCCATGTCAATAGTTACAGCGCATATGCATTTTGACTACCCGATAGATATAATAACCTTGTAGTCGAGTCATTATACGAATACACCAACTCGGACAACTTTAAAGAGGCGCCAAAATCCGTCCGTGTCAGTGCTAATACCCCTTTGACCAAAATACACCTTGACCCCCACAGACTTGGGAATAACGCCGTTAAAAAGTTAAAGTTAATTCGTCACTTATTTGTTTAAATTTTAATTTATTTCGTTACTTTTATTTTCGTTAACTTTTAACTTATTTCGTTACCTTTATTTTCGTTAACTTTTAACTTATCTCGTTACTTTTATTTTCGTTAAATTTAATTTAATTAGTTAGTTTTATTGTCGTTAATTTTAATTTAATTAGTTAGTTTTATTTTCGTTAAATTTTAATTTAATTAGTTACTTTTCATTTTGACAAATAACGAAAATTCAGTTAAATTAAAAGTTACTTTTTTTACGTGTTTTTCCCGCCATTTTCTTTCTATTGAGAGGGAACGAGAGTCACACTTCACTCCGCGTTTTCATTGGCTGCGAAGTAAGGCTCCCCCCCCACCCCACCCCTCTTGTTGAAATGCAATTATCGCTAAAATTCAAAACAATTGTTTGAAGTGTTCAGTATTATAATTTTTGCATGGTCAGCCCCCCCCCCCCCCTTCCCCAAGAAAAAGTTCTCGCGCGCAAATATTCACATACAATCTAACATTCCCAAATATTCAGAAATGTTTTTCCTATGACACAATAATTTATAAACATAAATGAAAAAGGTTTTTTTATCCCACCATGGGTGCCCCCCCCCCCCTCCCCAAGAAAAAGTTTTCGCGCGCAAATATTCGCATACAATCTAACATTCCCAAATATTCAGAAATATTTTTTCCCACGACACAATAATGTATAAACATAAATAAAACAAGTTTTTTTTTGTCCTGCCATGGATGCCCTTCCCCATCCCCTTCCCAAGAAAAAGTTTTCGCGCGCAAATATTCACATACAATCTAACATTCCTAAATATTCAGAAATATTTTTTCCCATGACACAATAATTTATAAACATAAGTAAAAAAAGGTATTTATCCCGCCATGGGTGCCCCTCCCCCCCCCCCCTCCACAAGAAACAATTTTCGCTCGCAAATATTCACATACAATCTAACATTCCCAAATATTCAGAAAAGTTTTTTGCCCATGACACAGTATTTTATAAACATAAATAAAAAAGTTTTTTTATCCCGCCATGGGTGCCCATCCCCCCCCCCCGCTTATTTATTCGCGTAGTATTTATAGAAATTTATTAAATTATTGTAAAAAATCTAAAAATTCTAACTGGTTTTTTTTTATCAAAAAAAAAACCGTGGTTATCCTAACGCAGAAATGTTAACATAGAAATTAAAAAAAAAAATTGTTGAAAATCAAGAATTATATTTCTTCCCTTTTTTAATAACATATGAAATATCAGTGACTGAATAAAAGAGACTCCTAAAACGGCGGGGGGGGGGGGGGCTCGTCGTTTTAAGGGCCCTTGACGGTCAGTGTTTCTTTCAGGACTTCTTGACCGGGGGAGGGGGGCGAATGGAATCTTAAAGAGGGCAAATTTTCCATTTGCTATGGAGAAAACATAATGGTGTAATATGAAATGTATCCGGGAGGAGCGGATGATTAATAGATTTTTAATTGATAAATAATAGAGATCAATATAGCCTCCCCGATAGGGTTCTCGAGGCTATACGTACCAGGAAAGAAAAGTGAATCTATGAGGGCTTCAAATGGCGAATCTTTTTATTTGCTTTTTCCGATTAGTTTCAGATTTTTCATTACATATTCTAGTAGATTTTTCAAGATTCCAATATTGTGCACTAACCAAAATTTTTCGGACTAACTGAATATTTTCCGACCAAATTAAAAAGTTTCCAACTAAGTCATTCAGTGAGGTGTCATATCCCACACGGGTTAACGCCCTTGCATACAGATTCGCTGGTTGAAGTCTATATGAAAATATATATATATCACACTGGACATGGAACGTAAATTTTTAACATTTGGATTTTAGAATAATTTTGTAAGCTTTTCTATTTGCTAATAAACGGTACGTAATGAATGTCTTTGATTAAAAAGTTCTTGAATTTGGAATATTTATAGTTTGATGTTCGGTATATAAGATGCTAAGAATTCCTAATAATAATAATAGCCTAGCTAATCGATAATTCCTGTCCCCGTTCTATTGCGTATAAAAATGTCCGCTTTTTACTGGTATAAATAATGTCCGCTTTTTACTGGTATAAATAATGTCCGCTTTTTACTGGTATAAATAATGTCCGCGCTTACCTGGGTGTAAGAAACGTCCGTGATTTACTGTGTGTAAAAAATGTCCGCGTTTTACTGTGTGTAAAAAATGTCCGCGATTTACTGTGTGTAAAAAATGTCCGCATTCTACTGAGTGTGAAAAATGTCCGCGTTTTACTGTGTGTAAAAAATGTCCGCGTTTCACTGTGTGTAAAAAATGTCCGCATTCTACTGAGTGTGAAAAATGTCCGCGCTTTACTGTGTGTAAAAAATGTCCGCGTTTTACTGTGTGTAAAAAAAGTCCGCGTTTTACTGTGTGTAAAAAATGTCCGCGGTTTATTGTGTGTAAGATTTGATGTTTTGTTTATTGCTTTATTTGTAGTTTTATGTCCCAAAAATAAATATTTGGCTATCTCAGACGGGACTAACCTTAACGCGATCTCCGACAAGAACCTACAGTCTATGTATAACTAACTATAGCATAAAAATAAATGCGTGTGTGCAATGAAATATTACTAATTCCATTGCAATAAATTTGAAAATAGATGAAGCCTGTTCTGCCAAGTTAACTTTTTGCACAGCTAAAAATTAGATTTATTGAAATAAAGTCTACATGCTGAACTACAAAATATAACTGATCGACTACACTGAATTTTATTCTAAATTAAAATTAAAATTTGTTAAAGTGAGGATTAGAATGATTAAAAATAATTGGAACACTTTTTTTCATTCTATTTTAGCACATTGAAAAATGTAGCGAAACGTCTTGTTTCTGACAATAGCGGATTTGAGGGTTCCCCCCCCCCCAGCTTCACGTCCGAAAAATATATCCTTAAGTATTCACAGAAAATAATCTGTGTTGATAACAGATCAGGCCAGCATCATCCCCAGCTGGGACCCTGACAACTTTTTCCGTGATAGCCCCCTCCTAAATATGCATAATAAAGAGGGGGGGGGTAGGTCTGGTACGATCTTATGTTAACGTACTTTACATAGATTTTTTTCCGAAGAGAGATTAATCCCAAAAAACTACTCCTTGCTTACGGACTTGAAAAGGGAATTATGCATATATCAAACAGTTAGAAACGGCATTAAAGTAAAAATACAATTCAATCTTTAAGCGCAGAATAAAATAATCAATACGATGAATAAAAAAACCTATAATTTTGACTTGTAAGTACCCAAAACCGGTTGTGTAATATCAAACGTGTGGAAATTACGAGTAAACGAGGACCTCCGTCCAAACCCATTTTATAACATGAAAGCGGGGACCTCGATTTTATCGGATACACACCTGATGAGCGCGTCATACACACAATACACTATAAGCCTACTAATCGAGGACTACCTCCAGATTTATAAAAAAAAACTTTTACAGTATAAATTTAGTCCTCAGATTCACGTTTTCGCAATAAAACAAACCGAGGACGTCCGCGGTGTGAAGGTGGTCCGCGGTTTGTTGGTGTGTAAACATACGAATGTCCCCAGTTTCCAGGTCTTGCAAACACACACACACACACATACTTTCACACACACACACACATACTTTCACACACACACATACACACACAGACATCACCTTAAAAATGCTTGATTCGTGATCAGGGATGCTTGAGACTTGTTCTTACGTCGAAAACTCGAATTCGATTTTTCGACCCCGTCACAATACTTTCCTTATACATTATGTATATAAGGAAAGTAACAATTTATTCATTTTTGAGAGCTTCCAAAATGTCTCAGTTTTTCTTATAGACTTTAATTTTGACTACACAATACATTTCCTTTACATTGTAATGAAAATATCGATTTTATAGTAGCAAACACAGTAACTGTATTCATAAAAAGCACTTTTTTGTTTTTAAATTAAAAAAGGTGTGGTGTACCTGTTATCATTCAAAAACTACTGACAAATGAATAAAAGTTGAATAGTGTTATTAAGAGTTCCAATTTTTATATATAACGCTATAGATGACAAAATATTATATGCACAAATTATATACCAGTATAATACATGTACAATATTCTATCAAGTTCTATGTTGCACATCTCCGAAAAGTGGGAAATCTTACTTCGAAAGATGCGCAATCTGTTATTAGAAAACTGAAACACATGAACTCATATCAATGGTCGTTGAAACACATATGATAAGAAGTATGCCCTCCTACAAATAATATCTTTTCAAATGAAGTTCAGCTTGCACTTTCATTGGTAGATTGTTTCTGGCCGCTTATGAAGATTAATGACGGCCAAACAACTGGAAATATAGTGAAAAAACTGGGGTAATGCTCCAAAGGAGGAGATAGGCAATTTTCTGCAGACTTTCAGCAGTCACTTAACCGTGGCCTTATCTTGGGAGGACTATTAACTTCATCGGGCCCATTCTTGCTATAAAACACCTTTATGTGCTATTCAGATAGGGGATATCTAAATTAAATACCATAAAGAATATTCCAAATCACTATTAACCGGTCCCCTGACAGATATGCCTGGTTAATGTGTTTTTAAATTGGCAATATGTAATTCCATTAAGGTTGTTGGATTTCAAGAGTTGATGTTTAAAATGAACACAAAACAAAGAATGTCTTTGAGAATTTTTGCCTTAATACATCCCATCAGTCTATGTTTTTTTGCATTTTTAGCACTTGGACGACGAAAGTGACCGTTGTTGATTTGTTCTCTTCTTATTAAACCTTAAAATAATTTTCTTCTGTGTTTTCAGTAACTTTAAGAAAACAAAAAGAGTCATAAAATTTCAATGGGCTGGGATTAGCCGTTTTGGAGGAATCATTTCTCAAAGCAGTTATGCGGTCAAAATGACCGCTTCCGTCGTTCTAGTGTTAAACAAATAATAATACTGATGCAAATAATAATAACAATACTGCAAATAATGTGTTTAAATTCAGTATTTTAGAAATTAGAATCTATGCGATGTATTTTTTATGAATTAATGTAGGAATTTTTCAATGAAGGGAACGATACTATATTTCTTAATGCAATAGTTTTGCAAATGGCAATTTTGATTGTTTATCTGTTTTATTATATTTTTTACTATTATTTATTTTATTATGTGATTCACTATCAATTATTTTTGACTTGTTATAGCTCAATAAAAATTAGACTAGACAAAATTGTCAAAACCATGCTCTTAAACGTATTATAGATTTCATCATTCAGAATGAATTGATTTGAATTAAATTGATTAATAAGGCAGTATGTCAAAATTTTCCATGAAACTACTTCGACCTATCACATAAAAGCTCAAAGTATGATTTAAATATATATCATGACAGTTTTGAACATTCGAAAAGAAGCAGTAAAATAACAACTAAAATGACATGAGTGAAATATTCCTTAAATTTCTCAAATTAGTCAAAATCAACCACAAAATTGTCAAAATTTCTATACCGAAAATATTCGCCAATTATGAATTTAAACTAAAATGTCAAAAGCATTGAAATCTATCACAAGAAAACTGTCTGAGCCCTAAAAGACTCATATCATTATTCTTTGAAACATATATCCGAAACTGTCTACGTGATCTTGGGAATGTTTGATGTGAAAGAGCTTATGGTGCAGATTTTGGGAATGTGACGGGGATGAAAGTAAGTTTAAATGTATTGTTACGAATGTATAGAAGATAGTACTGTTATTATGTATAATTTTGAATCATTTGACCGTGGTGATGAACTCGGTTACTAAGGTACAAATTTCAAGACACATACTGCTAACATGATGATTTTGGCGAGTTCTGAAAGCGTCTTAAATTCTGGCCAAGAACATCATGAGTTCAGTTTTTTTCCCGATATTTCTACGTAGCTAGCGTGATACGAGTAAAAGTGCCTTTCGAACTCAAAAAAAAATGTAATTTTTTTCTGACTATATATAACTTTAAGCAATATTATAAAACAATATGGTAGAAAAATGTAAAAATTCAATTTTACATCAGTGGCATCAGCGTCATTCGTCACTATGCCCTTTTGGCTTCCTCGGCCAGTACTAACGCGCGGTGAAATGACTGCAAACGTCACACCCAAACGTCTCATCGTCGACAACTTCGTCATTTGTGGTCCTATTCGAACGAAATAAACTGCATTATTACTGATTTATCGAAAATGTATAGTTAAAAAAAATATAATCGGAATACATGAAAAAAACAAGCAATGAATATCGTAATTTCTCCTCAGGTACTTGGACCATCGTCATATATAACGCACGTCAACTTTTTCCCATTTAAAATATGTGAAAGGAATCACTCTATAACGAGTAACAGAATTCCTCACTATTTTTTTCTAACCAAGGTTTTGACCTCGTATTTCATGGCAGAGTACTCCTGAAAGCTAATGAAGATAAATGATAAAGTGTATTGGAACTAACTTAATGGGATAAGTGGCGATGCCAAAAAGCAGATAGTAGCTGACTATATATGCAGCTATTGCAGCTTTTAGAAGTCATTTAACCATAACCGTATCTTTGCATGTTAAATTCTTCGAACATATTTATTTTACAAGTGGTACTCGTATTTATTACTTTCCTTATATACATAATGTATAAGGGAAGTATTGTGACGGGGTCGAAAATTCGAAATCGAGTTTTCGACGGGAGAGCACGTTTCAAGAATCCCTGATCACGAATCAAACATTTTTGAAGTGATGCCTGTGTGTGTGTGTGTGTGTGTGTGTGTGTGTGTGTGTGTGTGTGTGTGTGTGTGTGTGTGTGTGTATGAATATGGCGACAATGGCGTATGTGTGTGTATGAATATGGCGACTAATTGTCGAAAATTCAATATCTTGGAATGAATATTAGTATCTACTATAAGAAAAACCTAGTTTCTTTACTGTAAAAGTAATGAATTCATTACATTATATAAGGAAAGTCATATGTTGCCCACATCAGATTTTTTTACATTATGGATATGAAAATGATATGTTCCTGAAGAGTATTTCTAATCGTTTTTCGGAGATCCGAGAAGGTTTTTGTCCATTTAATTTGTATTTCAATGCGTTGTCTCAGACGTTATGATGTTTTTGTAGGAAATTAATTTGACAAAATTATTTTTGACAATGATGTCAATACTTCAGGCAATCTGAGTAACATATATATTGGGGAATTAAACTGTATACTTTGAGGAATGATGATTATATATACTGTAAAATATATATAGTTAGGAAGAGAAATAACTTGCATATGCGCTGCTCAAAAAAAGTTAAGCATACAAAGGATATTTAGAATGTTTTTGAGATGGTCTGTGGTACATACGAGAATGTAAATGAATAATATCGTCTAATTAGTTCTGGATTGAACCCGGGATGAAAAAGTGAAATACATTGAGCACTATGGGAACTAATTTTTCAAACATTTTTGTAAGCAAAGTTAAAATTCACAAATTGCTTCCAAAATTTTAGGAAATATTCAAATTATCCCGTAATATATATATATATATATATATATATATATATATATATATATATATATATATATATATATATATATAAATGTCAGCAAAATATGTTCGGTAGCTTTTTAAATAAAAATTAAAATATTAATTACACCCATATTATATGAAGAGATCAAGTGACCCACTTCAAAATAAAATAAAGCATCTTTAAGAGAGCAGCAAAATAAAATAAACCATCTTTATCCCAGTGTAAAGATCGTGATTTTTAAAATTCTTTTAAATTTATATTTAGTGTTCCATCCGCCTTAAAATCACTTTATATTTGCCGCTTTATTATTGCGTTTCATTGCCTTATTTGATTAAATTTTAAGTTTCCAAGTAAAATAAATTATTGTATTGTGATAATTTTGAAAATATCACCTCTGAATATATGGCATTTTAGAGATGTTTAAATAAAATTGCATTTCAGTTGGGGTTAAACTAGAGACCAAGCCACCGCACTTTCAGCTCACTCGCCAAATTGCCGCCAAACGTTCCGATTGCGAGAGCTTTATGTTGTAATCTGGTAACCTCTTGCATCAGCGGTTCTTGGCTGTAATTTGGTAACATCCAATAAGCACACGTTTCTATGGTTGCTACTGGTTCTGTTCGCTGAATGTAATGTGAGACCGAACGATTGATTTTTTTTTAAAGGAGCATTTTTAGGCGGAAGAGGAGTCCTGAAGGTTAGTGTTTTTTGTTTAATTTATCACCTGTTTTGAAATTTTGATTTGCATTTTCTGTGTTTAGGAAATTGTTCTCTTCCCTCCTATAAAAGTTCTTAATCTTTTAATTTCAATGCTTTTTTTTAAGTACCGCTCTTTTAAAATTTATTTAAGGTGCAAATATTTTTCTACCCCTGCCCCTCTTCTTCACCCAGACCGTCCCACCTACCAGAAAGGTATAAGGTATTTATTTGAATGACTGGGAAGTACCACCCATTTTAAATCAGTTCCCAGTAGGGGAGGCATCCATAGGGACCGTATCATCCTTCCCCTACCTCCTTCTTCCTCTATAATTTTGTATTAAATTTTATTTATCACTTAAACATATAAAATAAGGAGAACTATAATATTATTTTTAATAATAACATATGATGTATTTTTACTTTCAACAATATTTAGAGTATAGTTATAATTAAATGTCCAAGTGTTAATTCATTTTATGAATATAAAAGGATTGCAGAACTTGTAAAAAGAGCTCTATTAGTGATAAGCAAATAAAGATAGCGTGATCCAGAGGACATAGCTACGGCAGGCAATGGGCAATTATGGATTGGAAATCTGATGGCAAAAATGGGTGTTTGCATTACAAATTTAGAAGTAAGTTCGCTTTTACATATGAAAACGATCCCCTTGTGCATATTTTATGCACATGAATTTATAGAGAATATTACTCCCTATCGCATAGTTTCCTTGAATTTGCTCTACTATGAATAATGCACTAATAAAGAGGCCCGGATCAGTTTTATCCCCGCAGTTGTGCCATTAAAAGTAGAATTTTATGAAAATAAAATAGCCCTGTTGAGTTTTATAATCTGAATCTAAAAGCCTCCAGACACCTGGCCATTAAAGTAATTTAAAATAAAGGAATGAGTCTAAAAATATATTTGTATTATTTTGTAGTATAATAGACCCTTATGAGGAACTGTAATAAAATATCTCTGTTCTTACTTCGCTCAATTTGCAGAATCAGAAATATATGTTGGTTACTAAGATGTTTATAATTTGAACTTTTGGGATTAGAGGTTATAAAAATGAGCCAAATGTCCAAAATGATGAAAGGAATTTAAAGAATGTAATTTCGTTTACTTAGTATGTTGTAGCATTTTTTGTATATTTCGCAAAAACACACCCGCATTTAAATATTTAATTCCAAATATTCTAAACAGTTTATTGCAAAATATGTACCAATTTCGGTTAAAGATTTTACTGCCTTTAGAGTGGAGAATATTCTTCCCTCGTCTGAAAAATATTGGTTCTTATAAAAATATATTTTTTAATTGCAACATCCCAAATAAAGTTTAAATCTGAATATTTCTGCAAACATTAAACATTCAAATTATCAGATTTAGTAGATGTTCACTTGTGAAAAATTGTCGAATTCGACATGTAGTATATTGGCGTTTTCACGATAAGGGGTTGTGAACTGAGAGATTTGTTGACGACAGTTACTTCCGAGCTATTTTAGGACGCGACTGCGTTCTATCATAGATAACTAGTCAATTACAACCAGATATGCTGCAACGTCGTGTTACGAGGAAGAAGTAGCTGCTACTGTGACCCTCAGCTCTCAGAATGTTGTTAACTATGTATGGGATTACAATAATGTCCTTCGTAGTTACTGGATAAAGAGAAAATTGTTCGATTTGAAAAACGCTAAAATTACTGCTTTAAGGGAATTTTAGTTCGCTAACTATCTCACTGCCATCGTGCAGCTGGCAAGTGATAATTTTCAACACTGTGCACGGGTGGTGATGGATGATGATCAGTTGAGCACGTTTTATATTTTTGATTTTCGAATATCATTCCATGACATTATTTGAATTAAGAAACTAATGCAGACTAGTATTTATTCAAACAAATTGAGGGTATTTAAAATGTGTTGTTCTTATGGGCGTATATGAAAACTAATAGACTGGATATCCTAGCTAGGACCAGATACATCAAAATTATTTCTTCGGTTATATGCTTAAATGTGAGCTTCAGTAAATCTTCTGCCCTATCCGCGCTTTGTTAACTTTCGAGGCACACGTTTTTAGCCGAAATTCTGCTCAAACAGTTACGAAATATTTTTTGATAGATAAAATGCAATGTTTGATTATATTAAAATTAATTTAATTCCCAATAAAATATAGAATATATTTTTTATTTTAATTCAAAATATGTTTGGTGCTGCCATCTGTTGTCGTAATTTAATTCATACCGACTATTTTTATTTTTTAATGAACATTTTTAAATGTCTATTACTTCTAATACGCTATTAAATACAACAACATATTATATATATATATATATATATATATATATATATATATATAATAATGCCACAATCACGAAAATGTAATTTAACTTGGACTTGAGACAAAGGAACTTGAAGACAAAGCTGCAGTCCTCAGTGATGTACAGCCGCGGAAAAAATAAACGCCCCACCCTCTGTTGTGTGGCATAAGAGGCCGTCTTCATATCTAAACGCGCACAAATTTTGAAATTTCCAATGGCAACACCCAAGTTTGACAACAGAGTTCGAATCTAGAGCAAAATTCAACCTGTGATACCAAATTTCAAGTAATTTGGGTGAAGCGTTTTTGAGTTGTGAGTATGTAAAGTTTTGAGCTTCTAATGTTAAATTAGTTTCCAAGACTTCCAATTATATCTTCTATAATAATTATCTGCTTACGCTGATTATTTGTATGACGTTACTACTAAACAACCCAAACACATTTATGTGATTTCTATTTTTGTGGAAATAATTGTTTGTATGAAATATTAATTATGAAATCAATAATTGAAAAAATATGAATACAAACCTGGACATGTTTTGATAAAAATTGATTCACAAAGACTTTTTATATGTTTATATAAAATTCCAGGTCTGTCCTCCCTCTAGTTCTGTCGAAAAGTTTAAATATTCACCATCACGATGGTTTTTGGGGTCGTATATTAGTTTAAAAAATGACTAATTTGAAAAAGTTACATTAATTGTAAGTTAATCTGTATTTAAGAAAATGATATGTATTTTTACCCAGTTTTAATAAAAACTTTGCATAAACAGTGTTGCATAGATGCAGCCTAATCAACGTAATTCTGCTACTGTATTGAAGGGTGAAAACTTGTATTGTTATAAATGGGATTTACTTATGTTCCCGAGCTACTGCGAGTTGAAACTGCCCACAAAATGTGATAATTTGTAATAAAAAATATTTATATAAAACAATAACAAATTATAAAATTATGTGATACTAAACACCAACAAGACATCAAGCGGTGATTGATAATGACGGAGGTTGCACACCGTATTGATACTTTTAAATTCGTCACCAAGTTCCAACGGAGTTGTTTTGGTGCGTGATCTGCAGACCTTTGTTAGTTTCATAAATTGTTTTCGAAATAGCATTATAAAATAACATTTGAAAATAAACATTCCATTGTTCTTTATCTCTTCTTTCTTTTATTGACCGTGGCACGAATGCCCCATTAGTTTTTAGCAACGTACCCAGTACAACTTTTTACCCCTAATAATCATGCCCAATTTGAGGCTCACATAATCCTACCCATTACAGGCCCATTGCCTTAGTAACACACACACACAAGACAACACCATCCCCAGCCATGAAAATGCTCACATTCTCATGCAGAAATCGAACCTGCGACCCTTTGGCTGTGAGTTAAACCATAATGCTGAATGTCAAGAGGATTGTTCAATAATTTGCAACAGTTCTGTGTTTAATCAACAAACCTTGCCCTTCAAATTGCGGTTTTCAATATGGAGCTGATCCCTGGAAATTGCATATTCCGAAATATTGAATATCTTGGGATATAAAGATAGAAACGTCGTGAAAATTTGAATTTGGACTAATTGAACGATGCTCGATTAACAGAGGGTGGAGCGTTTTTTTTCCGCGGCTGTACATTCAAAATTCTCTAATCAAATTTAGAGAATGAGAAATTACCTATCCGTGATTGTGGCATTATTATATAAGATCTGTTGTTGTATTTAATGCTGTAATAGAAGAAATAGATATTTAAAAATGTTCATTAAAAATAAACATCATCGATATGAATTAAATTACGATAACAGATGGCAGAACCAAAAATATTTTGGATTAAAATAAAAAAAATATATTCTATGTTTAATTGGGTATTGCATTTAGTTTTAATATAATCTAAGCACTGAATTTTATCTTTCAGAAAATAATTCGCTCTTTGAGCTGAATTTCTGCGAAAAACGTCTACCGCGAAAGTTAACAAAGCTCGAATAGGGCAGAAGATTTACTGACGCTCACCTTTAAAAGATAAAAAACACGCTGCAAGGTTCTACAGACAGCATTTCCAATGAAAATATCAAAACAATTCTTCTGCGCAGCACATTACCTTATAATCAAAATATCCGGGGAAAAGTGTCTATCTTTCTGGTTATAACCGGTCCATGACCAACACGGGTTTTCTACCGAAATTAGCTTCCAAGGATGATGGTATTGAATGGCATTCACTGGTCATAACCGGAGATACATTTCAAATGCCCTCTATATTAAACTCAAAATATGAGAAACTGAAAAACACTACTAATATAAATGCGAGGGGAATATCATCTAATTCCTAGATGAAAACTACACTTGTCTAGCTTTTCCAAAACTTACTGGAAAACTAGCTACAGAGGAACACACAAATTTATCACGTGTCTTCAAACCGTATAAGTCGCAGCGTTCGAATAAAATAACTCTTCTCACCCGATGTCTTAGCCTTTCACTTTCGCTTCCAGATTGTTTCTGACCGCTTATGAAGATAAATGACGGAAGAGTATCAGGAGCACAATGGAATAAAAGTGGGGTGCTGCCAGAGAAGAGCAGAGATTGGCGGATTCAACGGGTAATTTTCTGGAGGCTTTCAGACGTCACTTAACCATGACCGTATCATAGGGGGACTATTAACATCATCGGGTTCCGTTTATTTTATGAAAGCTTCTGATGTACCTTTTAAGAGGAGGAATTATGAAAATGATATCTCCCTGAAGGGTATTTCAAACCACGATTCGCAGGTCCCTTGACAGCTGTTGTCGATTTAATGTGTTTCTGAAAGGGCAATTTGTCTGAGTATCAAAGGCGCTTTTGTTGTAATATAGTGATTATTTGAAAGAATTCGATATAAAGTTCAATACCTTTGGGAATTTTTATTTTAAAGCTTTTTTCCACTCCCTCTATGATCTTTCTAAATCTTTACAGTTTTGTTTCGAAAGAATAATTTTAATGCGAGCCGTTTAGAAATACACAGTATGTAGTGTATTGCATATGTGAATTGTCGAAAGTAAAGTTAACGGTACAATTATGTATTCACTATTGATCTAAAATATTAGGTGGTTAACAACAAAAGGTAATACATTTGAGCTTTCATGAAGCTTAGAAATAAGGAATGATCTTGGTGTGTCTGGCCATAACCAGGATGCCCAGTCATTTAAGTTCTCAAACCAGCCTGTAAGGACAACACATTTTATTACAATCAACTTGTTTATCACCGTTTTTTTATATTCGTTTCGTAATGAAAATAATACCATCACTCTACAAATCAATAAACTTGTGTTTACTATCGATTAAATTAAGTACGCCATATTTCGCGCAAATAACTTAATTATTCCCAGATATATCCTATAAATATCAGACAATTTCAGATAGTATACCTATAAGAGGACAGTGAATTCAAATCTTAAACATTTTTCAACATTTTAATTATTTATTTATCAAGCTTTATATTCTAGATAAGCCATTTAGATAAATTGAATGTCTTTCCTTAGTTATATTTTATAAACATTAATAAACATGTAAGTTCACAGATTAAAAGAATCGCGTTAATTATTTCTTAATTGCTCAATTTATTCAATTTTATTTCTACCCATCCCCCATTTGTCAATTTTTTTCTAAATATATCCTTTTGTTCAATTTTTTATCAATAGATACAATTGTTAAATTGTTGTTAATCGCTCCATTTGCTCAATTTCGTAAACTATACCAATTGCTCAATTAATTCCTTAATAGCTTCATTCCTTTCTTAATTATGTTCGTTCATATTATTAATAGCTTTATTTGTTCAATTATGTTTATTCACTTCCTTTGCCGAGACGTATGTTGTCAGGACGGCAAGAATCACCCTCAAATCATCGAAAAATTGCTGATTCGTGTTGAGTGTAAAAATATTTAAGATTTCTGATTTGAAATGTCGAACTCATCTCAATTCTTTGTCATTCATTTATTATTATAGGCAAAGTAGAACAGTAAGCAGAATAATATTTTCCTGGCTTTTTGTTGGCAAGCGCATAAAAAAGGCAAACATTTCCATGATGCTTTTATCTGTAATAAAAACGCAATCCTAAATTAGGAAAACTCCTCCAGATTGGTTCAATGAGCATGAATCTCATTGATTCAGCCTCTTGCACTCAGAGGTCAATCTTTAAAACATCTGACACTAGGTGCGGAGGAGGACATACTTTGCTGGATTCCATAGAGTTTTGCATAATTGAGGAACAAGAGAAGTGTTCTTGCCGTCGTTCACTGCATGCTAACTAGACCATAAAAGAGGCGAAATAGGCTCACGGATGCTGTTGTAAGCCATGGGAGCGCGATTATATTATTTTTAAGTCAGGAAAATTGTCCATATTATTAAGGTTTATTTCCCCGATCCTGAATATTGTCGGTATTTTACAACTGGCAGATATACCCGAAATTGCTTGCGATTAAAATGTGCAAATTCTAGTAGTATTCTAAATGATATTGATCGTCAAAAAATTTTATTAAAGTATCTAATGCAATTCCCTTATAAAAGATGAATAGAAATCCATATTCTCGATGTGAAAAATTATCTGCACTGGCATAGATGAAAAATAAGATATCCTGGACCTGTGTTTACAAAAAAATGAAAGTTTGATTAACATACGCCCAAACGAAAACGCTAAAATGATTGTAAAATTTATACCCGTATCATTTCTATCCTGTTGCAACGACCGGTCAAATACAATAGAGTAAATAAGAAGGTTTCAGAATTATTTACCAAAATGAAACATATAACTTAGAAATTGAAAATATCAATCATCCTCGTAATCTTATATCCCAACAGCTTAACTGATATAACGCAATCAAAAATATAATACAGTTTGTTCATTTAAAAAATATATATTTTATATCCATTTCTTTCTTACTTAAATTGGATAGATTGAAATCGTCTGCTGTATATATATATATATATTTCTTGTTTCCTTTGCTAAGCAACGTGATACCATTTTCAGAAAATAGTAGTCTGCACTTTCATACTTCTATCGACGCGTATATTATAATTAGATCGACAATCCCGGAGTCTACAAACGCGAAAAATAAACGGTGTTGCCTATAGTGTAATAGAAAATGAGCATACCAAGTTTGAAAATAAATATCGGCCAAAAAGTGTGGATTTGTAAATGTGGATTATGCAAACGAACAAACAAATGACCAACCAGACTTTGAATTTTATGTATAGAGATAACATAAATTACACATGTTCTTCAAAATATATTGGGTTCACTAGTAACCCCAATAATAATAGGAGTGCTAAATAATATTTTGACGAACATATTACATAAATAAAGTTATTATAAAACACACAATATTTAGATTATGACTATCGCCGAGAGTACATATATTTCGATAAGAAATAATATATTCAATTCTGATAATATTTCAATTTCAACTACAAAGTTTACTAATTCCGTATAAGATGCATTTAATCACTAGAGTGCTTTCAACATTAATCAAAATCAGCGAGACAGCAAATTTTCATAATCAGTACACAAAATGCATCAATGATATCTATTCTCATCAAAAGATTAAAAATAATTTGCTAAGAAGACGCGCACGCAGAAGTAATCATCTGAGGGTTAATGAAACAACACAAATTCTAGCTAATGATGAAACTACATACCTAAACGGATGAACGAAGGACGATCATACTTATCCTGCATTGCAGACATCAATTTGCTAAGTACAAACTCAAGTCGACTGAAATCAAAAGTTCTTCTAATACCACATTTTAAAACAATTAAAGTATATTATTTTAAATTCGAAGCGGTTGGTATTAAACAACACAGGTTCTATTTTAAGCGAACATATTATTCCTAAAAGGCATATCATTTCAAAAAGGCAGGGAGCCTACGCGGGCACGACCGATGTTTTTACATGAATCTGCGCATGTATTTCCACGGAATAGCATACGCGCATTTTGTTCTCAGGCTCTCTAACGAAACGATAATTTCTATGGTCGTCACTGAGAAAGATGTGCACAGCCCAATTAAAAATATTTGCGCAGGTTGTTTACGTCTGGATATTGCCACTTCAAAATTAACTAACTTTTGTAATAATGAGAAAACTTGCAGTGTGTTTCGACAACGACTCTCAAAGTCCTCCCTAGTCCAAGGCGTCACGGATAACGAACTGCTAAGCTCACCGACATCACATTGGCACATTTTTGATTGGTTACCGGGCTGATGGCCTAACCTTATATTAAAGAACTTTATATTAATATCCATCGTATTGTAATGACGTCACAACTTGACAACTTGTTTAATGCCCGATTTTTAAGTAATCATTAAAATATATTTTCCTTTTAAATTCTAAATATGTTAATAAATTCGTTGAAAAACAGTTAGCAGCATGATTGTATACTTTGCTTAGCAGAAATACCATGGCGTTCATCTGTATAAATATTGGTGAAGCCGAAAAAAAGCTTGGCAATCAGTGCATGTGTCTGCAATTCCGTTCCCATAGAAGCAGCAATGTTACACAAATTTTCATGAAAATAAACTAAAGCCTTCTGCTGAAGAAAAACCCATTAAACGAAACTAAAGTTGGCAGAAATATATCACTTGCTAAGTTTCTTCATTCGCACAGTTGGTGATATTTGATAAATATGATTTATTATATTTTGAAATTTGGGTTAAACATTTACATTACAAACATTTACTACATTACGGGAATCAATTAAAATCAAAAATGACTACAGAAGTTAACAAATATAGTTGCGAAATAAAATACTTGTAAACTGCTGTAATAAGTTAGAAAATTATAATAGACTTAAACAAAATATTATACACTGTATTAAGGTATGCCAAAGACAAGGAATAGCTGCAACATTTAGTTTTATTTTGTTTAACAATGCATGATGCTTAGTATCAAAAATTAGTGTCTCGAGTGAAAATTGGCTGATTGAGGTACTGCATCGTGGTTGAGTTTCAAACATTTATTTCCCTATGGGGGTTTCCTGATCGACTTTTTTCATCCTACAGGTGTGCAAAAATGTAGCTTTCTAGATTGCTAAAGAGCGCTTTTAAATGTCTGAAAATACTTTTCGAAAGAAACCTTAACACATTTTCTCCACCACCGGAGGATAAATCAAAAATCGGGCTACATTAATTTCAAACCGATAGTCGATACTATAAATGTGCAAATAATGAGTCCTCTAGGCTATAACTGAGGCTTCCGATAGAACTTAAACCACCTTCCGTGAGACTTTCCGCGAGTCCTTTTCTCCGCTCCCGGAAAAGTTAATCGAAAATCCGGCTGCGTTAGGATCTGTACCATAATTCATACTATAAACTGTAAAAATAATCAACTTTCTAGGTCTACGAAGATCCAGAAGACATTTCAAACTCTTATTTTTTTGCCTTCGGAGATGGTAAATCGAAATTATGATTCCGTTAGGGTCTATATCGTAGTTGAGACTATTAAATGTTGAAGTTCCAGACCACTTGGCTGACCCAAAGGTTTAACCTTTTGCTTGCGGGTGCGACAGCGTCAATCCGAAACGCAGAACCTCTCAAAAAGACAGGTATTTGACATACCCTATCAAAAACAGTTCGATCCCCCGTTGCAGACATTGGTGTTCATGGGCGCCAAAGGGATGGAACTGTTTGGGATAAGGTATGCAGAATACCTGCTTTTTGAGCGGTTCTTCGTTTGGGTTTGATGGCGTCCCATCCGTAAGCAAAAGGTTAAAACAACAGTTTGAATGGTCAGGAGGGCTCGAGTATTAAGTGTTGTTGTTGAGACCCAGACCGTCCAACCTACCAGAAAGGTGGAATGTAACTGTTTGGGCGGCTGGGAAGAGCCACCCAATTTAGTGTTGTTGTTGAGACCCAGACCGTCCGACCTACCAGAAAGGTGGAAGGTAACTGTTTGGACGGCCGGGTAGTGATACCCAATTTAGGCCGGAATCCAGTGGGGGAAGCATCCACAGGGACCGTACCCTCCTTCCCCTACCACCAACCTCTCGGAAGGACTTACGGACCCACATGTTTAACGTGATCGTACTCCGCATGAATACTGCGGCAGTTGTGGCAGTGTGCAAATCTAGCGCGCAAACCACCGGGCTACCGCGCCCTAAATGTGCAACAGCATGCGGTGTTCCCAGGTGGTCACCCACCAAGTACTAACCGCGGCTGATTCTGTCTGACTTCGGTGATCTAACGAGAAATGGTGTTTTCAGCACGGTACGGCCGTTGGCACCCAATTTAGTGTCGAAAGCCCAGACCACACGGCCAACCCAAAGGTTTATGGCAACAAGATGTGTGGCCGGCCCCAATTTAGTGTGTAAAGATTCAGCTTTCTGAGTTACTGAGGATTTCTGGGGGGTCTAGAAAAAACACACACGCTGCATAATTATATATAGTGATGCAAGTATAAATCATACATATCATAAGGTATTAATTAAAACAGATAAACACACATGTAATATATATTTTGTAAGTTTCCAAAATGTTATAAAAATTTTAATATAATTTTTATAAAGGCTGTGATTGTCAGAAATACGCTTGTTCATTCTTGACAGTGGCTTAGGTTACATATTGGTTTGCTTGTTTATTTAACCTGAAGAATGGAGATTTTAATTCCCTCGAAACTATTGTCGTCACCGTACCGACGTACATGCTTGCTTTATTCAAAGTATTTTTGCAAGGTTTTTTCTAAAAAGCAACAGTTTGATTTATTGCAATAATTTTCTATTTTCCGCCATTTTCATCCGAAACCTATTTCAAGAGAAAATGACAAAAATAATATTACTAATAACCTACTTATTTAATATAGTGTAAATGTATCATGAAACGGCATCAAAGTTTCCACATTTTTATATTATTCCTTTCCAAGATAATAAAGAACTTTGCCATTTTGATCTTTTACGGCAAGTCGTTCCAAATTTTTGTTTCAGTAAGAATCATTTTATCTTCCAGCATAAACGGACCGTGTCAAGCCAGCTTTAGTCTTTTAAAGAAACGATTACATTTTACGCAACATTTACAAATTTTAATTGGCGTAATTTAATTTCTAAAAATCGTTCTTTTGTGAATCAGTCTTGCATTAGTTTGCCAAAGTAAAGTTTGGAAATTAAAATAAAGGTATTAAGCAGGGGATCTTATGCAAATATTCTTATGTTAAACTATGCGTTCTATGCTAAAACTAACATCGACGGACCAGTTTCATTTATATCAAAATCCACTGTAACTGCAATGTAGCATAGGTACTAGGCTTTTTCAGAAATTTTGTAAATAATTTGATGATCAGTTAAATTAATAACTTTTCTAATTCTTTTTATTAGAATGTATATATATTACATATAAAAATGCGCAAAACTTATATCTCAATGGCACTATATATATACATGGTGGCCATAATTAAAGTAGAAGTGTTTAGAGCCCGATAGTGAGAAATTGTTGGGCAAATATGCGGACCAAACTCAACCAAATTTGCAGTAAATACTATTTAGACCATGGGGTTTTGATTTTTAAAAGAATAAAAAAATAAATCTAGATTGACACCACGTCTGCGTACAGTAGACAAAACCAAGAGCAACACGTTTTTAAAAAACGAAAAGTATTTTATTTAACATCCTACAAGATGTACAAAAATTGTTAAAAACTGCCAGAGCGCTTTCGGACGTATATATACGCCCTTCATCAGTGGCAACACACACACAGTGGCAGTGGTGGGTGATGTTGCAACTGATGAAAGGCGTATATACGTCCTAAAGCGCTCTGGAAGATTTTAACAATTTTTGTACCTCTTGTAGGATGTTAAATAAAATACTTTTCGTTTTTTAAAAACGTTTTGCTCTTGGGTTTTTTTAAAACAATAATAGCTCCAATTTTTGCCACCGCGGGCCAAAGTGACGCTATAAGGTCCATTTTTGGAGTAAAATAGACATAGGAAGTACAGAAAGTTAAAATTTACATGCGTTTTAAAAATGACATCACATTTACATTTTATACGTATTTAGTACATTTTATATTTACATTTGCATCTTACATTTATATATGCATGGCATTAATTTTTATATTAGCCTCATTTACATGTGTGATTCAATTTTGGTTTCCTTACATATGTCCCAAAAAGTGCATTCTCGGAACAACATTCTATACTGCAAAATGCAGCAGATCTCCATTGATTTGCTTGATGTGCTATGTTATTCGGTCCTCCAAAGTGGCTAAATTATCCACAATCCCTTGGCATACCAAGCGCTTTATATGACCCCATTCGATTGTTGGTGAAATGTGTCGTAGGTCTTCCTGTACGTTCAATCCAATATGAGGGGTGCTCCATCCTGCATACATATCACATTTTCAAGAAATCGACGCTGTTGAAGTTGCGGAATAACAAAGTTCAGCAGCATTGTTCGATACCTTTCAGCATTGGCGGAACGTCCTGTACTTCCTATGCCTATTTTACTCCAAATATAGACCTTACAGCGCCCCTCTGGCCCGCGGTGACAAAAATCCGAACTATTTTTTTTAATCAAAACCCCATAGTCTAAATAATATTTACTGCAAATTTGGTTGAGTTTGGCCCAACAGTTTTCTCACTATCGGGCTCTAAACACCTCTATTTTAATTATGGCCACCCTGTATATTTATATATATATATATATATATATATATATATATATATATATATATATATATATATATATATATCTGAATTTCAAATAATAAACCTGGATAATTTTTGTTAAGCTGTGATTATTGTCATTGAATATATTAAATGACTATTCCTAAAGCGGCTGTCAAAATTAGATATCAACACGAAAAAATTAGGTTTTAAGTGCCTGTATACACATACATAGACATGTTAAAAACCTGTGTTTATGAGCATATTATGCATCTTTAATAATCTGTAAAAAACCATGTCTTTAGTAGACTGGAATACTTCATACTAATTCAACTGTCATTGCATACTGGGACCTTTATATATATGATTATACATATAGAAAATTCCCACATCCAAAAGGCACACATTTGGAAGGGCTTTTATTTTTTCAAATGAATCATAACTAAACAAAGGGAGCCAGTACATGTAGATAGATATATATGTAATACAACTCTTTGCTTCATATTAAGAATCTCATTGCAATAATACTCAAATGCTGAGGGCAAATTGTTGCCGATATATTGCTTACTTTCATATTAATTTATTAACTAAATTAATATATCTGTAATATAAAATGATAAATGTATCTTTATATTTTTACAAAATATAACTTAACCGATTAATATAATCCCCATCAAGTTACTACGTGCCATTTGCTTACTGCAATAATTACTGTCATAATGTTAAAGATAGACGCCAAGAAAGTGGCTACAGCAGTTAAATTGCACATCCAGGATTGCACATCATTGACCTGTGGATATCATCAATCGGACCTGTGGACATCATGAGTCATCGACCTATGGATCATTTAACTGGCCAGCCAGTAGATGAATGGTATGATCATTGAGTTACTGGCCGTCCAATTCTTTAACCATTGAGCTGTTGGGACAATTTTTCAATTTCTTCTTGTTGAAGTGGGCCCTATAATGTCTTCCAAGTAAGTGAGATTTTCGTAAAATTGTTGATCTGAACCATTTTTGTTTTTATGTTTTATGCAGACAAACATCTTGTGTGGCCGTGATGTCGAAACTTATGCCGTAATTTGTAGGGTCCTCTGAAAATCCATAACAAGGTTTCTTCCAACTCCCTTGATCGTTGCATATAACCTATAGGATTATTAAGATCTCCCTGTCCCAGTTTGGAACCGAATTTTGGATTTTCGAGATTAGTAACCAATGCTCTAACCATTGAACTACTTCTAATTTATTTTCTTCAAAATGGACACGTACAGATTCTTTTTATATCATTGTTGATATGGAATATGAATATGTTCGATTATTAGATTGCTAGATCACTACAGAATTTCACATTATGAAATATTAACATTATGAAATATTAATATATCCACAAATTTTTCTATGGATTGAGTATGTGATTATTTTGTCGTTAAAGAAATAAATTCATTGCATGTATGTAGTAAAACGCCTATGCTGGTCAAATGTTTCTTTCGAATATAATAAGGACATGATTTTCCATGATAAAGAAATACTGCATCCATGAATGGCCAATGTAGACAACATAATTTACGTATAAAATTAAACGACACCAAAGTTTCCTCATTCCCATACTATTCTATTCCAGATAATAAAGAATTTCGTCATTTTGCTCTTTTATGACAAAGTCGTTATAAATTTCTGTTTCGCCAAGGTTTATTTCAACTTCCAACATAAAAGAATCGTACCGTACCGGTTTAAAGTAACGATAACGGTTTACGCCGCATTTACGGATTTTAATCGGCCTAATTTAATTTTCAGATGTCGTTTCTTTGCGGAACGCTCTGGTATGAGTTTGCTAAAGTAGTATTATAAAATTTGAGGAAAATTTAGGGATTCTATAAATATTGAAAAGGGATGTTTCTTGTATGTTACTTTGGGTTGTCGTTTTATTTTAACAACTGCTTTTAAATATTTCACTTTTCACAATTAAGATGTATATGACGTTGATGCAGTCAATTTTTTTGGATGGTATAGCTATTGCATTATGGTGTAATACTGTAATATTATATGCCCCATGTAATAGATTGTTCAAATCTCTATATTTAAAGTTTGAATTTTTGTCAATTTTTTGGGATTTTTAAATAAGCGTTAGTTTTGGTAAAAAGTATTTGAAAAAAAAAAAAAAAAAAAATACCATTCGTTGAAAAGTGATATTTCACCTTTCAATAAAATTTCATAATAACATTTCATAATGAAATATGCCCCTGTGATAAACACATGTGTTCACATGAAACCACATTGATGTAACAAAAAATAAGCTTTTCATAATATAAAGTTATAGATAAACAGAAAAACTGACTTTTTATTTAAGACCAGGCAAAAATAAATAAATCTTATGCATTAATTTATCACAATCCATACGTAATTCCGGGGAGAAAGATATGAAATACTAGCAAAAGTGGAATTGTATGAATTGTAAGCTTAAATGTAAATAATAAATATATTGCATAAATCCATGAGTAAATTATTGACTTTCCTACTGAAGAAATTATATTTCAGTTGATCAATTGTTCTGAATGCAGCATATGAAAATATGTGGATTTATTTTCTTAAACACAACACTATGGACATTGAATATTAACATGATTATCGTATTTCATTTTACATTTAATAAATTGTTGTAACAAGCAATCTGAAACAAAAAATATGTTGTGGACAGAACGTTTCCTTTCCCTATATAGTGCAATTGACTCACATCTTTCACAAGGAAAAAATGCTGTATAAGACGGCAGAACACTGTTTTTATCATTGACTTACGCAGTTCGAACTTTTCCAGAAAACAAAATATATTATTTCTAAGTACCTTACTTCCTCATATTTCGCACAACTTCAAATTGACAATTGTCAGTACTTATAGTAACCGCAATAGACAATATACACCATATATTAAAATATTATAATAATTAATATATAAACTTGCCGCCATTCCCGTTAATGTAGCGTAAATTTTGCAATAGTTTCATCAATCTGGAGCAAATGATCGTCCAGCAAATTCGTCGCAAGTTCGTCAGATTTATCGCCAAGCGTTACATACAGACAGATAGAAAAGCATTTCTTATATATAAACGAGTATTGCTAATTGATGGGCGTCAAGATACAAAAGTATTACCCAAAATATATTTTTTCTTAAATGGAATCACTAGAAACCCGAAAATGGTGTTAACAAATATTTTGCATAATATTACATAAAATATATATCACGAAAAATATTCATGTTAATGTCGTAAAGCTTGTGCCGCCCGTTTTCTAATGCAAAACTACATGACCAATGATCATTTATGTAACACTAAAGATTCTGAATGTTAAATATTATTTTCAAAATGTTATTCGCAAATTTATGACGGTTCTGAGTTCACTGGTTCCAGTACGGATTTGAATACACAATCTACAGAGTTCACTTTGAAGATATAAGCTAGCAATTCTGTCCAAGTAGCTCAATGACAGAGCGTTGGCTGGCCAGTATAGTGGTTCGAACCATCAGTGGTTCGATTTCCGATTGCGGCAGCAATGTTTTTTACAATTGCGCCAGAACAAATCAACCCTGTTTTGGTTAGTAGAAAGATATCGAAGGTCTGAAAGTGACCTTGTACGACTGACACAGATTCAGTGGACTCTAGTACATTGAGTGTCGGTTTCTAATCGGGACCTCCCAGGACGCTAACCTGGAGGATATAAATTTCAGCAGTAGTTAACCTGATAAAAAAGTAGCAATAAGTAGTCAGTCGGATTGTCAGTTGCATGTCAGTTTGACGTTGGAGGGAGAGAATGCAGAGTTCACTTCGATAAGAGCTTGCAATTCAGTTCCAGTAGCTCAAGGGTAAATCTTCGTCTGACGAGTACGAAGATCTGTGGTTCGATTCCCGGTTGGAGCAGCAAAGTTATTTCCAACACACACACAGATATATCTAAAAAACGCTCAGTTCTAATTCAGAGATGCTTGAAACGTGGTTTTCTGTCGAAAATTCCAGTTCGAAATTCCTACCCTGTCACGATACTTTCCCCACACATTATACTACATTTATAAGCTGTATAAGGAAAGCAATAACAATTCAACTTTCCACTGCTTTCACCTCGGGCACTGGGTAAATTTTCTGATTTTTTTTTTGTTATTTGTTAGAAAAGTTTACATTTTTCTGAAATTGTTAGATCCGAAGTGGGGGCGACGTGCAACTACCATAGATCAATTTTCATTTATTTTCTGATTAGTGTTCATATATCACCACTTCATATATTTCCGCCCAATACAATCCTGAATCCCGCTGGGTTCGAATTCACAGTGACCGCACCCTCCTTCCTTGAGCACCAACCTCTCGGGCCGATTTACGAACCCATATTTTTATTTTTAATGTGTCCGTATTCCGAATGAACACGGAGACTGCTTCTACAGGCCGAGCATCAAATTTGGGTCGCCCCAGTAGAATATTTTGGAATAGTGTATTATGAGTTACTACTTACATTCTAACATTGGATTTACTAATTTATATTTATATATATATATATATATATATATATATATATATATATATATATATATATATATATATATATATACAGGGCGTTCCAAAAACATTGACCGCGGATTATCTTCCTTAAATATTGATCTTAGGCCTATATGATAAATTACAAAGTTGCTTGCGCAAAAAAGGTACCAACTTTTACGAAATCGAAAATAATTTTCTGGGGATTAAATTTGAAGAAATACAAAATTTAAATTTACAAAATCAAACCACAACCACCCGTACAAAAACATTTCCAATGAGTAAAATATGCCCCATACGCTAATAAGGTGATGTACAAAATTTCAGTATTTTATCAAAAAAAAGTCCCAGTGATATGTTTAAACAAAGTTGGTGAGGAAATTATCACAAACTAAAATGCAAATGTTTACAGCAAGAGCGCAAATGAAGCAGCGCAGAAATACATCATAGGCAAATAATATCTGCCTCTTATCTTTAATAGATCTTTGGCATGGATGGACAACATGTTGAACAAGCTTTGTAATTTTTGTGTAAAGTTATTATTTCTACACAGTGTAGATGCTTTTAAACCATTAAATAGCAAAATTATTATTTATTTATGTAATCATTGTTTTCTTTCGTAATTTGTGTATGACCCCTGAAACGCGATCTGCAGACATGATTTTCCCCCTTTGAGAACCCATGCCGCTGCATCGAAAAGTGGTTTAAGTCAGCATTTTTGTCTTTTCATATCTCTGGAAATATTTATGACAAAATGCTGAAATTTTGTACATCACCTTATTAGTGTATGGGGCTCATTTTACTCATTAGAAACGTTTTTGTACGGGGCCGTATACAAATTTAAATTTTATATAATTCTTAGAATTTAATTCCCTTGAAACTTTAATTGATTTCCTGAAATTATGTACCTTTTTACGCAACTTTGTAATTTATTATATATGTCTAAGATCAATATTTAAGGAATAAAAGCCGAGGTCAATGTTTTTGGGACACTCTGTATATATATATAATACAAAATGAAATTTTGGATGCCGCTCTGCAATTTGCTGCACAACATAATCTTTGATGCCACATTGCTCTCTATAAATATATGTAGCTTCATTATAGGGCTGACTACCTTAATGAAAAATCGAAAAATCCCTTATGGATAAAAATATGAACATCGATTTTGTCATTTAAAGAATTGCTGGAATTCCTCTATCCAAATACACAAACTGTATTACGGTTATATTTGGATTCTTTTTTCAGTTATTATACTACGTAATGAAGAGGTGTTTTAGTTTTCGGCATTCTGTTTGAGTATAATATTATTGTTTAACTACATACACATACACATTTAAATGTTTAACTATATACTATATACACCTTTAAAAGAAATTTTTATAAAAAAAAAAATGTCTGTAAATTTTTCATCTTTGAATTTGTGACATTTTTCTCTATGGTAAGAGGTGCTAAAACGGAAGCGTAGATTAATGTAAGATTATAATATTTGGAGTAATGAAATGTTTGTGTATGATGTATGTAAAACATCTCCAACTTACTTAATTATGTATGTTTAGAGTTTTTATTTCCTAAAAGATCAAAACACATTTACTTTGAATTATATTAAATTGTTGTTTTTAATACTAACCCTTTAAAATAAATTACGCCTTTTAAGTATGTGGCAATTTTAATATACTGGTTATTTTACTGTAAATGCATTTTTTTAAGTAATTTAAATTGCTATTTTTTAAAGTATTAAAGACTCAAAATCTTCAAATAACGTAGGTATCTTGCTAAAAAATGTATGCATCTTCTTATTTACCCTTGAGTACAGTTGATTTGGTTTGTGATTTTTTTTCTATAGATTTTTCTGAGTTATATGATTACTTTATAATAGAGCTATGTTGATTGTTAGGTAAAAATGATTTTACATTACTTAGATACATTAGGTATATCTTGTTCATTCAATATTTTTAATTTCAGTAAAATCTAAAGTTTAAAAATTCTACAATACTTATTACAAATATTTTCAAACCATTGAAAAACATATTTAAAAACAAGGTAAATTACAAAAACTTGTTACAAGAGAATCAACAAGACCAAAGTCAATAATCCTAACATTGGCGCTAACACAGCGTAAATTTATCACGAGCAAACCAGAGTAAGGTGTGAGATTCTGTTCAAACACTAGGAAATACTTGAGATATACTATTACCCATGGCTTATATGGTAAATAAAAATGGACTGGCTGTAAAGATGGTGGATTTGTTGAAGGTCTACCTCTAAAGGATTGAATGGTGGATTTGTTGAACGTCTAACTCTCAAGGATTGGACGGTGGATTTGTTGATACTCAAATTGTCTACATCTCTAATTCTAACTGCGATGAACGTCTACCTCTCAAGTTAAAAGGAGGATAATGCGAAGTTATGGCAGGATTTAGAATTTTTTCATGTTTCAGAATATGTACAATAAGTGTTAATAAATGTAAATAAAATCTTATGATATATATCACACTTCTTTGCCTACTAGACAGAAAAATTAATTTCAAAAGTGTTTTCCTCTTAGTAACATTTTATGGTGATCAAACCTGAATCTGTGTGTAGAAATTTTACTTTATGACAACACTGGATTCTTCTTGCGAGACTCTGCAAAAGTCACCCATGATGATTATTTTAACCAACATTTTTGGTGAACAGTTTTTGAATCCCTAAGCATTTGATTGTTTCATTTGTATGGATGCACTGCCTTGCGATGAACTTACAAATAAAAATATTTTCATTTCTGTGATTTATTTATAAGTGAAGTCAATGTTTATCATATTGAATGTGGTTAAAAGGTCCTCCGTTGCAGAAAAATTGCATACCTCAAGATACGGAAAAGGGATAAGCTGACTTGCTACACTGGTTTCAGGGCATTTAACATTGGGTATTTGGCCTTTTGGATGAGGAAACGAAAGTGTAGCAGTGCGCTCTGACGCCAAAATACCCTCTATCGCAGCAATGGCTAATAAATTAAAAAGCTCTCACTTAAAAGCAATGGAGTTCTCAACTAATCATCCATCACTGTGTCTGTGATTTCGTAATCATCTCTGATCACCATCAGCGTTCAGATGAACCTCACTATTATTTACTGACCACGATGGTTGATCAGTAGAGCACTTCCTCTCATGCATCTCCCTGTTATAGAATAGCTATCAATTCACTGTAATCTTAAGCTCTTAGAATTTTATTACTGTTGTCGAAGCTGAAAACACCCTCTACCTTTTCTCGATTCAAAGTAACAGTACCAAAAAAAAAATATGAAATACTTATTTTAAGGTATTTTGTGCTCACTAATTATATTATTGTCTTTAACATGTGTACAAGCGATTATGTCAGTAAAACCAAGTCCATGACTGCTGATAGATGATCCGATCAGTTGAGAAGTTTCTTGTTTTCATGCAACGCCCTATTATAGTGCAGAAGTCGCTTCACTATAGCTCTCACTTACTTTTACTTTCCGGAGAGGGTTGCGGAAAAATTTTCTTAAACATTTTACTTTGTAGTTATTATTGCAGACAAACATATTTTGAGATATTTAATATTTCCTTTCAGTAGTTTTTGTAGGTAATAAAGATAATTTTGCAAGTATCGGTTAAATATGCATCTGTTTCCGCAACATATAAATCGAAATATAAACAAATCGATATAAATAAAATAGAAACATACCCAATCAGTTCATTCATATTCATGGACATAAAACAAACTGTTTGAAAAATCAGCAAAAAAGAAGCTGATCCTTATTTTACAGCATTTTTGATTGAGTATCATAAGCTAGAAAAGGTGAGTATCAGTTTTATTTTATGATGAGAAACATACGTGGCCGTCATTTCTAATCGTGTCACACCTCATCGCGTCATAAAAAGCCCGCAACACCACACGTTTAGGACTATTTAATGTAAACGAATAACAAAAGCGAACTGAAAGGAAACAATGACGTTTTCTTTCAGGCTTCATAAAACAGCAATTTTGAAGCTTCCGAACGTCTTTTATAACCACCTTTGACGCATTTATAGTCAGTATAAAACTCCCAAACAAAAAACAAATATCTTCGTTGAAGTATTATAAAAGTAACTTTGTTCAGCTTTTAAAAGTTTCGCAGGTAAACATTAATAAACCCTTTATAGTGATAAAATGTTAAAATCCCCGAATCATTGTTTTTCACGACGACGTCACAGTTGAAAACAACGATGGGTCGTAAAATATGATAGGTTTAAAAAATGCCTGTTTCAACTCTAATATTTTTTTTTTTTTTTTTTTCGAAATAAAGAATCCTCACAGATTGAATCTTAGTCAGGTGTTACGAAGTTTTATTGGCGCTCGTCATATCAGTGGGTACTTGGTTTTGTTCCCCCTTTCCTGTCATAATTTTTCTCCCGGTCTGAAACATTAAAACGGTCACATTTGGCGATAAACACGGTCGTTTCTCGCCACATAAAGCCTCAAATAAAAAGCCGCAGAATGATTAGCTCTAGCATCATTCCGAAGGTGTGAAAAGCATCTGTCGAAGACATTTTTTACATTTTTGAAATATCTCATCTCCACCTGTACTAAATATAGTATCAGTTTTAGAACATTTATAACTTAAATGTTTACTCTCAGAAATTCTCTGTATATGGCTTGTGGTAAGCAATTGGTTCATTGGAAAGAACTATTTAGCAGGGATTTTCTATAACATTTTTATTTATTTCGTACCAATAAAGAATTAGATAATACATAAAAAGTTGTGAAAAGATGCATTTAAAGATATGTATAAATGTTTTTCAATGTCGATTAATGAGTACAAGTTTATGGTTTATGGGCATATTTCAGGAATTATCTTTACAGCATACTTCTTCATAGAGAGCGTATGCTGTAAAGATAATTCCTGATAGTAAGCTCCTGCTGTAAAGATAATTAATAATAGTCGATATCTTACAGCATACGCCTTCATAGAGAATTTTTATACAGTCATAAAGCGGCTTAAATTAAAACAAGAAATACGAAGGGGAAATTATTTGAAAATCCACGACGCATCTTACTGGACTCAAACCAACAACCAATGAATGTCTCAATGTGCTATCACTTGAGTCAAAGGAGACCCAATAGGCATGCACCTTTAAATTTAGATCTGGTAATTTGTTGTTCATAAATAGAACTGGTATTTCATCAATTCATAATTAAGCCTTCAAAATATAAATAAGTGACTTTAAATTTTTCGCCAATTATAAAATGGTTAAATGTAGAACAATAACTATTAGTTTAATCCAAATTACAAAATTATATTTTCTGATTTCTTTTGTTGTACATCAATACTCAAAACTCATGATGCACTATATGTCGCAGATTTCTCATGTAATAGAGTATATATTATACAAAATAGTATATATTATGCATAGAATATATATTATACAATAGAGTATTACACAATATACAAGATAGGGCGCGGTAGCCCATTGGTTAGCGCGCTGGGGTTGCACTCGGTAGGTTCGATTCCAGCAACTGCCAAAACTGCCGCAGTCTTCACGCGGAATACGATCACGTTAAACATGTGGGTCCGTAAGTCCTTCCGAGAGGTTGGTGGTAGGGGAAGGAGGGTACGGTCCTTGTGGATGCCTCCCCCACTGGGTTCCGGTCTAAATTGGGTGGGACTTCCTGGCCGTCCAAACGGTTACCTTACACCTTTCTGGTAGGTCGGACGGTCTGGGTCTCAACAACAACAATATACAAGATATATAATTGTATAATAGAAAACCCCTATTATAAAATATAATATGTATTATATATAATGTTTAAACATACAGTAATACATACAGTACAACATACAGTAATACATACATTAATACATAAATTTTTTCCTAATAATTTCTAAATAAATTCAGGAAAATACCCATAAGTAAGTTTCTAATATATGTTTTAATTTTAGTGTTAAAAGAAACAATTTAAAAAAATCACTTCATTAAACCATCTTTTATCAAAATTAATACGTGCGACGTAATTAACTTTTAAATGCTTATTTCTCTAACTTATTCTAAGGATATTTAAATATGCCCATTTTCATTTGTTTTTATAAGTTCTTTCTGATTTCTCTTTTCGTATTTTAGAAATATATATTAATTAATTAAGCAATATATTTAGATAACTTAAACTGAGTAGTTTCAACTGTATTTTTAAAAGGGCAGCAGATGTGTAAAAATGAATAAATAATTAGCAAATAAAAATGTTGTTTACTTCAAAAGCGTGAAATGTTCGACATTTCTTGAAATGTTTTTACTGCGAAAGAGTGCTTCAGAACTCTCAAATATATATTTTTTAAATTGCTCTACAATATTTATCTTATAAATACATAAAATTAGCATTTGCGTTCAATGAATTAAATAAATGTAGAAATGCATTTTTAAATGTTAAAATAGAATTAAGTTAAAATAGAAATTAAGTTAAAATAGAAATTAAGTTAAAATAGAATATTATAGCTCTAATAAGCTACTTGCACAGAGCAGACTATAATCATTATTTATACCTTTGAGATTGAAATACAATATATTAATATTGTTTTTGCTAGTCGATTAGTGCATTCAAGTACTGAATGTAATTCAACCAAATTGAGAGAATAAAGTAGTTAAAAGTCATTGTATTCATTTTAATAAAATTATTTTACTCAATTTAACAAATGTAGCTTAAACTTGTATTTAAGATAGTACATTATTTGTAATCGATTTCGATCTCGAGTGCGTTTTGCAATATTCATATATTTAAAAGTAACATATATACCCTGCGTTGTCCATAGTTTAAAATATGTGCACATTTCAGTATTTCAAAACGATATTGTTCTTCATAAAAATTATTTTAAAACATGCAATGCGTGTAAAATTGTATGTAGGAATTTTTGCTGTTTCTATACAAAATGATCTGCAGTAGCAAACCAAAGATTAAAACATCTCTCATCTTTAAACAGTTTTGCAAAGAGTATGAAATTGGTTCAACATACGGCAAAATATAAACGCTGAAATTGTCAAATATATACAGGGTGATTAAAAATCGATCTCGAGTGCGTTTTGCAATATTCATATATTTAAAAGTAACATATATATCCTGAGTTGTTCATAGTTTAAAATATGTGCACATTTCAGTATTTCAAAACGATATTGTTCTTCATAAAAATTTTTTTAAAACATGCAATGCGTCTAAAATTATATGTAGGAATTTATGCTGTTTCTATACAAAATTATCCGCAGGAGCAAACCAAAGATTAAAACATCTCTCATCTTTAAACACTTTGCAAAGAGTATGAAATTGGTTCAACATACGGCAAAATACAAACGCTGAAATTGTTAAAGATATACAGGGTGATTAAAAAAAAGATGGGCCAAACTATACGAGGTGGTAGTACACCAAACCAAGAAATTTTTGTTCTAGTTTACCGGGTCGGAACTAAAACGCAAAGGCGTAAATCACTTTTCCGGATCGATGTATTGTGTGAGGTGGTCCCCTAGCTTGGCCACCACGATTTCCCGATCTGCCGTGTCTTGACTTCTTTTTGTGAGGATATCTCAAGAGTCTCGTCTATGATACACTCCTTGAATTTGGAGAGCTCATTTTATAACTTCTAAGGCCTACCGATTGTAATTCCTGCGCGCTAACTACTGGACTACTGCGCCCCTACTCAGTTTGGTGTCGAAAACCTAGACCACTCGACTCGCCCTAGGGTATGAGCAACAAATTGATTTTGGCGTTGAAGACCCAGACCGTCCGACTCATCCGAAGGACTTGAGCAACTATTTGGACGGCCGGGGAATTGATTTTATTGTATAACACTAAAATTAATTTTGGTGTGTGACACCAACTCGGTTTTTTTAGTATCATGGTCAAATCTAATTATTTCAACTAATACGCCTGCACGTATATTAGATGGATACCTGTTTTTCAACTGAAATGATCCAACTTTTAGTCGTAGTATCTATAAAAGAAACAAAGTCATGGTCAAAGGAAGCCGACAAAAAACGTACTGCAATTTGTGAAAAAATCCGAGCACCATCAACGTTCTGGGTGGAATAAGATCAGAGCATGCTTCAGCTTGGTCAGCTTTTACTGGGCTTTTTACTTTCCTTATATACATAATGTATAAGTAATGTATTGTGACGGGGTCGAGAATTCAAGTTTTCGACGGGAGAGCACGTTTCAAGCATCCCTGATCACGAATCAAACATTTTTGAGGTGATGTCTCTCTGTGTGTGTGTATGTGTGTGTGTGTGTGTGTGCGTGTGTGTGTAAAAGTATGTGTGTGAAAGTATGTGTGTGTGTGAAATTATGTGTGTGTGTGAAAGTATGTGTGTGTCAGTGAGTCTTTGGAGACGATATCTCACGAACGAATGGAGCGATTCGAATGAAATTTGGTACAAAAATCACAATCCGTGAATACTGGAGGACTATTATTTTTAAACGCAATCAAATGTTCAGAACCCCCGTAAATTTTCGAGTGAAATTTTGAAAAAAATCATTAAAAAATCAAAAACTTTAATAAAGTTGGGTAAATAGGCATTTCTTATGTAATTTTACCTTAGAAAACAATTGACATAAACTTTAAAACGCTAGCATGGTCCGTTCTCGAGATATTGCACGTTTTTCAAATAAATTTATCAAAAAATTCATAAATTAAAAAAATATATTAACTGTTGAGAAACATGTTCACTTTCCATATGTGATATCCTGCGATAAATTTGGTGACATTATTCTCGTGGATCTAGCTTGTTCCATTCATGAGAAAAGATTCTTTGAGCAATACTTTTGTATTTGAACGTCAATATTCATTTATCTGGTATAAGAATATCTTACTACTTCGTCCATAACGCTTGGCGAGATATTGGCGACAAATTTGGAGGAATGTCGCCAACTTGACGACTTTTTAAATGTTGCCAAATAAACAAAAATCCCGCCAAATGGATAAAAATGACGCTGAATCAACGAAAATGACGATTATTTGAAGAAAATTCAATATATTGGAAATATATAAGTATCTACTATAAGAATAACATTTTTATAACTGTAAAAGTAGTAAATTCATTGCATTATATAAGCAAAGTTATGAGTTGCCCACAACATATGTTTTTATTCTTATTTCATATTTTTAAACTGAAGAATGTAGAATTTTTAACATATTAAACGCAGGGTCAATATTTTTTATTAACTTCGGGTTTGTTGAATCCCTTGCACTGACGAAAGGGACCCAGTGTATCCTCGAAACAACTGTATGCTGCATTATTGTGTTTTATTTGTTCTTTTATACGTTGTTCAAGTTTTCCTTATCCTTCGTTCAATGTGTATTGTACTTATTGATAATACAGTTCAGATTATGCACAAAGGCAATATAGAAATTAATATGTTACTCAATAATCTATTTAATTATTTTTCCAGATATTTAGCATTTCCTTTTATTTTCGTATTTAAATAGAATTTGAAAATATGAATATCAAACGGCTAGGATATAAAGTTTAAACGCTATATATTAATTCACATTTTACAGCTTATGCGAATAATAGTTTTCTTTTCTACTGATTCATTTTTTTCCTTTTTTCTTATTTCGCATTTTTAATGTTTTTTCTTTGGTATGATCTAAAAAGATGGGATTTTCTCCTTTACATGCACAGGGTGTAGTTAGTTAATTTTTTTCCTTTTTTAAGAAAAGGGTATGAGTTTTTCCAGTATTAAACGATAAAAGACGGGGTGTATAAGTAAGTAGATGATGTAATCCCTAAAAAACTTATGTCCCTATAAGTTTTAAGGGATTTTTCTTATATATAGATAATAGTTAGTGCTTCATTTATCAGAATTGTTAAATATTAAATTCTGAATTACTTTTATATTTTACTTATACATAATCTTATGTTGTGATACAGTTATTTAATGAAATTAGTTTTAAGGTGCAAATATTACATTATATATATTCAAAATGCAATTTCCTTAACAGAAATACTTTTAAAATGTTTATATCAAAGATATATATATATATATATATATATATATATATATATATATATATTAAAAAGATATAATAACCAATTCAAATAATTACGAAATTTTAAAATCACCAAAGCAGTTAAACCACGGCCGAAAACAGAAATGTACAGCACTGACTTAATTTTGAAGATTAAGTAAACTAGACTCTTCTTCAGGTCTGAGCATCTAACTCTAATTATCTCAAACACATGCTTGTTTCAGAATTGGCAATAGTAAGTTGCTATAAATGCCAATGCACAGACTACAAGCATTAAAAGTGGAAGAATTGAAAAAAAAAGTAATCAAGTATTACCATGATCCATGAGGCAGGAACCCATTGAACACATGTATGTATGCATGTATGTAAGTATGTATGTATGTATGTATGTGTGTGTATGTGTGTATGTATGTACGTATGTATGTATGTATGTATGTATTAATATATGCATTTTTTCAATATTTGTAATAGAAATATGCTCGATTATTTATTGTGACATCTCATATTCTTTATCTGAATTATGGGGAGGTGTTTTGATTGTTTCTGAAAATCTCCTAATTATTAGCAAGTAATCTATATTAATAGGTACTGGCAATAGTAAGAATTGGCAATAGTCAGAATTGGCAATAGTAAGTTACTATAAATGCCAATACACAGACTACAAGCATTAAAAGTGAAAGAATTGAAAAAAAAAAGTAATCAAGTATTACCATGATCCATGAGGCAGGAACTCATTGTACACATGTATGTATGTATATGTATGTATGTATGTATGTGTGTATGTATGTATGTATGTATGTATGTATGTGTGTATGTATGTATGTATGTATGTATGTATGTATGTGTGTATCTATGTATGTATGTTTGTCTACGTATGTATGTATGTATGTGTATGTATGCATGTATGTATGTGTGTGTATGCGTATGTATGTATATATGTATGTATGTATGTATGCATTTTTTCAAAATTTGTAACAGAAATATGCTCGATTATTTATTGTCACATCTCATATTCTTTATCTGACTTATGGGGAGGTGTTTTGATTGTTTCTGAAAGTCTCCCAATTATTAGCAAGTAATCTATATTAATAGATATTGGGTAATACTAAAAATTTCCTGCGACTTTTTGCTTTGAATTTTGGCCCTCTGACGGCTCAAAGACAATTGAAAATTGTAATGTATTTTCTTTAAACTTGGACTCTCCTTTGGGCTTTAGTATAACATTTTTGCATCCGGTATGTATTTTTTTTATTTCTTAATTATTATTTGATGTTACACTGCGCTCCCTAAATTGGAATTAAAGTAAAATACATGCTTTCTTAATCATTATAATTCCATTGTATAATATTAATATTAAATATTTTTAGATAAAATATCGATGAAAAACACGCAACATGCTCTAACTTGTGCTCCAATTTATCTGCATAATATAATCTTTCACATCTCGTTAAATTTAAATAAGTAAACACTTATAAAGAAGTTAGTGAGTAAACATCTTAAAATTTGAAACATTATTAGCTATTAAATTTTTAGTCACTTAGCTCCTATTTTACAGTAGCTGTGAAACATTTTCAAGATATTTAATTTTTCGCATATATAATTTACCCTCTCGAACACGTCCTAGAAACGTATGACTTTATTTTTCAGCCCATAGGGTATGGATATTTCATTTTAAGAAAAAAAAGATCAATTTGAGAAGGATTTAATGGTAAAAACTAGGCTTATATTAAACTTGCTGTGATATTTTTAAAATCATACATTTTTATACTTTATATTTAGTTTGCATGTTATTTTATGCGTTGTCATAATCTATATAATCTGAATAAGGAAATTGATAGATTTCTTATTTCTCGTTCTATATGTTTATTACATGAATTACTAATTCGTTAGAATATATTTATTAAGAATATGTCACACGAATAATATAATATATATATTAAAATTTATTTATTTAAATATTGCTAATTTGTTAGAATATATATTATATGACGAATATATTTTTAGAATATATTATTCGTTAGACTACATAGTATTATATTCGTTAGAATATATATTATATAACGAATATATTTGTTAGAATATATTATTCGTTAGACTAAGTATTTTATTCGTTAGAATATATATTATATAGCGAATATATTTGTTAGAATATATTATTCGTTAGACTACATAATATTAGGTATTATATTCGTTAGAATATATATTATATAACGAATATATTTATGAGAATGTATTATTCGTTAGACTACATAGTATTAAGTATTATATTTGTTAGAATATATTACTGTATTATGTATTTAATATAAAATTCGTGATATCATATTCGAAGTATTTAATGATAAGTGTAAAAATATATGAATATAAAAATGCAAGCTACGGGTTAAGCACAGATCAATAAACTTCTTTTAGGAGGATAGCTTTGTATTTACAAATATTCTGGTTTCCTTGACACCCTTTCAAATCTCTCTAAAAAATTAAAAGTCTTGTTTAAAGAAATATTATTTTGATTTTTTTTATTTGTTTATATTAATTAAATACTATCAAATAAAACGATCAATTCAAATTCAGTGAAGATTCTATTTCTTTATGTGGTATATATTTTTTTCTGTTTGTATGATATTTTATAACGTTATAATATGAAAACATCTATAGAACAATCATGGAATACATATTTTCAGTAATATTAATGATTAATAGCTATTAATGATCAATAACAAGATCCGGAAATACGACGCTTCTAAACCAAAAAGAGTAGATATTGTTTCAGTAAGAAAATAACAGATTTTCGTACTTCAATTTTAGTTTCCCAAATCATAAAAGCTGGCTTATATTAATTTTATTATGAGTTTTTTGTAATTCACTTTTGGTTTTGTACATCATAGGTCATTCAGAGCTTATTACTTTCTCTATATTGCATAGCCTATATAAAAGAAAAGTACAGTAATGAGGTCAAATATGACTCAAAGATTCTAAATGATATTGATGCATTTACACATTGAGCATTAATGAAAATGCATTACCCATTTTTTCAGTGATGTTCAAATAAGTCTTTCATATCTTGAACAAATTGATTCAATCGAATGCAATTTGACATAATTATTTCAATAGATAATCGTAAGTTGCTGTTGATATTTAAGGAGCTCAACGAAAAATCTTTAATTCTTCAAAAAATAAATTAATTAAATTAAAAATTAAAAATCAACAACAAATTAAGTTTTTATTTAAAATAAATTTTATTATTTACATAACATTTACACACGCCGTTCACTTTTTAAAAAGAAAATAAATATACTTTTTTTTTTTGCTCACTTCATGTTCATTATTATCACATGAGTGAATGTTTGATAATTACTTTCAAGTTTATTTTTACTAGAAATAAATGCACAACAGTATATAGTACTTATACAGAGCCGTTCTTAAGTGAGTATTTACTTTTCTTTTCAACAGATATTACATTATATTTTGACATAATCAAGGTATTTCCATTAATTTTCGAATTATCATTACAATCGGTAACATCATAAATACAATGAAATTTTAGCAATATCAAAATATAAATCTATAATTTTTGCTATATATATAACAGATTATAGAAATATGTTTGATAGTAAAGAAAGTTACGAGTTACTAAAAGCTATTAATAAAATAATAAAATAATGATATTTTTCTTATTTTTATAAAATAGTATTTCTAAATACTACTAATATTTAAGAATATATATATATATATAACTTTAATGTAAAAATAAATATGAGATCCAAAATATCTGAAAATACGTGCAAAGAGATTGTAATAAAGAAAGAAAAATAATAATCAATGAAAAATGATGCAGTACTTAAACAGTCCTAAAAATTCTTGTAATAATTTAAACATTTCTTTATTATGAAGCGTTAATTTTTTAGTTTCAGTAAAGATTCTGTGCCTCAATTTTAGCCTATTTATTTATTTTAGATATAATATATTATTTCCAAACACAATCTTTTAAGAAAAATTTAAAAAATACATTTCAAAGAAATATAAAATTGCCTCATCAATATATTTTTTTTAAATTAATTATCGCTAAACTTTTTCAAAAGATAAGTCTTAACAGAGATTATTATCTTTGTAAACGCAAAAACAATATTTTTCTCATATTTTATTATTTTGATCGTCATCAATACTTACGAAGTCTTGAAAAATATGCGGGAAACACCAAAGTAAATATGGGAAATGTATATACTGAGGAAAATCTTAAGTATCAATAACTCTGAAAATTAGTTCTTATTTTTGATTTCCTGCGATTCAATTTTGCTTTCCCGTAAATTAATTATTTTCTTATTTGTTTCGCACGTTTTAATGCTCTTTTTTATGTACTATAAGAAAAATGGTATTCCCTTATCTTGTGGTAGATGGTGCAGTTGTTTTCTTTGCGGGGAATAAAGTATTTTTAAAAGTATCAAATAGTAAGAAGAAAAAAGTCTTTAATATTTGATGATGTATTTACATTTATAAACCTTTACATACTCGAAATTTAATGAGATAAATGCTATGCATCAAGATATAAACAACATTTATAGATGTTGTTTTTTTAAGTATGTATACACATACTTTTAAATGTATTGAAGCAAATTCTGAGAGTCGCTTCCTTAACACCGATTAAATATTTATTGTGTGCAAAAGTTTCATTCCCGTAATAAAAATTAACCAATTTGAATTAAATTTTGTTTACACCATAAACTGCTTTATCATGTTTTATGTCACTACAGAGCCTGTTATTAAAATTTCGAGAGACAGTCTGGTAAATAGTTTATGCAATGTATCCAGATATATACTTATGTATTTGAAGTCATTTGAATACAAATATAGTAAAATCACAAATAAAAATATAGCTAAAATCACAAATATAAATATATATCAAATATAAATATAGAAAATCCTAAATCTAAATAATGAAGATAAATATAGTAAACAGTAACAACAATGTTCACTTTAGGCAAATTAGTTCTTTTACATTCCAAAAAGTGTCTTTTTAAAAAAAAAAAAACTCAAAATTCGGCAAAACCAAAAACGCACGTCTTTTGCAACCTGCAGAAAGAAATATACACATTTACGACTATGTCAAAAGCTATCAGTCAAAAGCTAGCGTAACTGTTTACTTAACGGATTACGTTATGTAAAAGGAATAATTTGCAATATTTAATTGTACGGAAACTTTTTGTGGCTATTTTCTTCATATAGATCATTATTCTATGTGCTTTTTCCAGAAAACAAAATACTATAAAATACCACAATGAAATTCAAGCATTTGATTCAGAAAGAAATTGATTTTCTTAGCATAATCAAACAGCGTTTATTTTCATTCTATTAAAATGACTTCCATTGCTGTGATGTTGTCAATATGTTGATTTGTTGGTCGTACCCCCACGGTCTCATCGGTAAATTCTTGAAATTCGTTGAAATGATAATTAGAGAAATAAAAAACAAAATATTTTACTTCCTCTCCCCCCCCCCCCCAAAAAAAAATCTCGCGAAAAAAATCTTCTATTGTACATAATAAATAAGCATAGCAAATAAAATATGAACAAAATAAATTTTAAAAGGCCTATCATTTTCTATTTAAAAATGCCAAATAATCAAGCATCCGAAATACTTAAGATATATTTCATCCAAGCTCAGAGAAATTTTGTCTTTCGTTTCGCTGATAAAAATTACACTTTAAGCCATTAATTATTTAGTCTTTGGGTCCACGGACTCCTTTGAAAAAATTGCTTACCTCTATTCTTATGATAATCACCAAAATCGAATCAGACCCAGGGTAAAATAGGAATTATCTGATTGCAATTTTTCATGGGAGTAGAATTGTAAAACTTTTCATATTATGAAAGACGTTTTGTCATTAACCCGTTCACAATTTTATTTAATTTTATTTGAGTGAATAATAAATGTAAATCGGTTAAATAGCTTTCAAAATTTATAAGCGGTCATATATGTAGTTTACAAAAAAAAACCCATTATTTTGAGTTCTGCTGTACCTCTGGCAGGCGTAACAGAATACAATTCAAATCAGAATATTTCATAGACTTAATATTGAAATCGATGAAGTATTTAAGGATATTTAGTTTTAAAACGTATTTTTATTTTTTTTTATTTTATATATTAACGCGGTTGAAATTATGAATATTTTTAGTTATAAACCTGATTACAATTAACCTTAACAAGCTAGTGAAAAAAGTTTGTAAAGCTGTCCAATTATCTGAAAAACATTATCAAATTCCATCGCGTAGCTAAAGAGTTATTTCTATTTATCTACTACTTAAATTTAATACTTCACAAGATAATAAAAGTGTTTTGTCACGAATCTATTATTTGAGGTCTGTAAAACGGCTTGGCAACGAGAGTGGAGAATGCTTAAAATTGAATGTATTTCTTTAGAGAGAAAATACTTTAAAATAACCTTCCCAAAACATTAATTTTTAAAATTATATAATTCTGTTTTAGAATATTTTTAAATATTATACAACTACGTCGAATTTCTATCATGCTGCTAGTCAAATTATTTTAGAAATATACTGATGAAAATAATAATTGTTTAAATTATTTCTTTAATTGCGCAAAAATTCCCGTGAGATATCGTGCCTAGAATCATTCCAAATATATGTATGCAAAACGTCTCAATTCGAAACTGTTGATCATCTTCAAAATGTATAAATAAACCTTCTTATTGCATATGAATGCTTTACTTTTAAATCTAATCTGAATTGCGAATAAAACATTATTTGTATGTAAAATTATCGCAAAATATTGTCCACAGGTTTCGGAATTAAAGTCCCTTAACACACACGTGCTAAACATAATTGAAAGAAATTGAGTATCGCTCTCAGATAATATGGATTCATAAGTTACAATAGTATATATATTATATATAAAATAATAATTGAATATTTCTGAAATATAAACATTGTTGGATATAAAGAATCTTTATTTAATATCCTTTGAGAATCTCAAAAGATTCAGAAGAAACTATAGAAAATTAATTCTACAGACACCAAACTTTTCCGCTTAAAATTAATAAGACATAATATAAGCACTAAGCAATTGCTTATCGTATTACACCTGGGAAACACCTTCTTCCTACAACGATTAAACTCGAATTAAAACCTAATCTATACATTAACCAGAAAACTTTTGTTTATAACGATGTAATTTGGAAGTAGGACAAATTAAAATTTAATCCCAATTAGGACTTTCGCAGAAGAAGCGTTGAACAAGACGTATTACATGATGAGTATTTCTTCCTGCACTAGCTTCACTGCTCAACATCACCCAAGTACGTGACTTGTTAAGGAATCAGTCCTCAAGAGAACCAAATTCTCCACGCTTACTTGAATTCCTTATCAAAGAGGCGAAGACCAAAGAATGAGTTACTGAAGTAAAGAAGAACGAAAAATCAAACGGCTCAATTTCTAACTTACCATCTTTAGAACTGATGTTTTGAGAATGTAATTAAGGATAAGTTTTTCAGAGAAAAGTATAAATTCTATTATTTAATTCTTATTAAGTACATAGTTAGTAAATAATGAAGCTATTTACAAATGTTTTCCTCTGGTAACTAAAACAGCGTTCTCAGCATCTTTTAGTTGTAAATTGGTATTAGGTAAGGATAGAAATTAACATTAAATACAATTTAAAGTCTGTTAAAGAACACTATAATGTTGACTAATATACGATTACTGATAACCCAAATTTACTTTTATATTACTATATTAAAAAATAACCTAGGACTAGATAGACATGGCTTTTCCTTAAGTATTCAATGTCTTTAATTTTATTTCATTTTATAATTAATTATATTGGGCACAAAATATTACCAGAAATACTTTCACAATTAAATAGAATTTACAGACCCTTTACTTTAATTTAATTTAATGATAATTTGTTCCGTTAGAAATGCCACTGAATTTCAAGAATAATTTACCTTAGCCAAGTGCCTGTGGTTTTCACATCTTAGTAAATGTAGATGTTTGTATGTATGTGTGTGTCTGTCTGTGGAGTCTGTAGAGGGATATCTAACTATCTTGCGGCCATGAAATTTAGTACACATATACTTCAGGACACGGAAAGTTGCACTTCAGTGTTATTTTCGCTATAAATACGAATTGGTTTTAGTTATTTCATGTTTTGAGACAATTTAGTCCGATTTTGTGCGATACTTTCACAATTTCGACTGAAATTATTTTTGCATCGTTTCAGACTTCACATCATCGAAAAAAAAGAAAATTGATTTTCAAGTAAAATTTGAACGGTAATAATTCGTGTAATAGATGCATTTTCAAAAGAATATACATATATGTGCCCTACTTTTCATGTGTTTATAACGTCACTGATATCATTATTATAAACAAATTTGCAATCATATGTTTATAAGTGAACAGCAGCTGCCTTAACTATTACACACTGCTTTAAAATGAAAAAATATCTGAACTCATCCGTTCGTTAATTAATGTAACTTTTAAGCAAGCAAACTGCTTGAATTTCCTTTCTTTTGACATAGACTATCCGCCCTACATGAAGGTGTAATGCATATGTTTAGACGACCGGGGTGGTGCCATCCAATGTATACCCGAACCCAATGGGGACGATATCTACAAGGACGGTACCCTCCTATCTCTACCACCAACCCTTCAGAAGGACTTTTGGACACACTAATTTAACGTGCACGTACTCCCCGTAGACATGGAGACAGTTTGGACTGAGCCAGGAATCGACCTCGGGGCCATGGGTGCAATCGTCGTGCTCTAACCACTGAGCTGGTCTGCCATGCTCTTAAAATTTCAAACTCACTTTTTTTTCTTGGGTTCAGATTTTTAGGCAAGCCCAACTGAAGCCACGCTTATAGAAGGAGTTCATGTTCCTTTCCTAGTGATTTTTAATATTTTTTTTTCTTTTCTTTGCAGATAGATTGCGATGTTTTCCCGTTATATGAAGAAAATTGTATAGTGTTGAGTACAGTAGGTATCATTTAATTAACGAGCGTTTATTTGCTATTCGGGCAAAAGCGAATAATTTCTTCGAGTTATAAATATTTATGTATTTTGCGCAGTTGAATGATTTTTTCCACTATTTGAAGTACTTTATATTTGTCGCTATAAAAGTAGACCAATTAGACTTTGCCAGCATGTCTAAATGCGTGAATTATGTGAATTTCGGCTTGCGCGTCGTTAAGGCGTAATACGCTCGCAGAATCTCAGAAAACTTTAGAAATAGAAAATTGTTTTAGTTGCAGCGACGTGCAATAGATGGCGATACCAATCAATTCCGACTATTAAATTAAAAACTTTTAAACTAATTCACATTTCTAAAAACGTCTCGACGAGGTGTTTTCGTCTTGTAAGTCGAGGTACCTAGCAAATATTACGACTGTATGGCATTTAGATTTTCTGCTACAGAAAAGCAGAATAAACAACTTTTTTTCATCATGATGTAGATAATAGTAATTTAACGTAATACAAAAAATTCGAAACTTTTACAATGCCACTTTTACAATGTCTCTTTTACAATGTCACCGGGAATATCACATCCATATGACGATATACTCAAAATGTCGAATCATAATTAAACTCTGCACCGTCACATTGCCAAACTTTTTTTTTATTAACACATTTTACATAATTGTACTATAATTGATATTAAATGCGTAAATTATGACAATAATATTAATCGCATTTTTTATATTTGTATTGTTTTATGACTCCTACAAAGTAGCTTTTCATTATAAGTTTCAGCATACTACGAACTTTTGACCTAAAAACATCAATTCTACAGCAATTTGAACGGTTGAATAATTTTTAAACAAAGTGTATAACTATCTATAACATTTTGCAGTTGTTTCAGATTGCAGGTTTGGTAAGGAAATTCGTAAGAAATGTAGACGTTTGAATTAAGATCTTTTCAGACCGTTTCACATGTTAGACTATCAGAAAAATATGTTACCGTATAAATACATAACTGAAAACAGAAATTAATACATAAACTACTACTTAATATCAGAACAGCTGTAAAAAAATTTATTTAGTAGGGAGCATAATTAATTTAAATCCGTTTTTTATTTACATTAATATTAGACATACTATATTCAGTATTAATCTTGAGCATATGCTCTGTGATGTCATTTGGTGCTATAAACTTTTTGATTACTTAACTGGCTAAAGATCCATTGAGTACTTTAGTACGTTCGCGGATATTCGGCAAATCAACTGTCATCATCGTTTGTTTGTTTCGACCCAGCAGTCCAGCTAACTTTTCAGCTTAGAGCAGTATTAGAGAACGGCTGGGAAAAAGATTGTTCCCCATCCAAGAAAGACCACGGTATCAAGAAAATCATTATAGCAATAAGAAACAGAGCAAAAAATGATCCACAACTGGCCATTGGCCAAACCAACCAAGCTAAAAAATAAACCAATTTTTTCTATTTATTTACAAGTCTACAAACACCATAGAAACATCCTTAAGCCAGAATTCCTATACCTGTACTGTCATCATCGTGTCAACTTTCGTAATTTATTTTCCATTGTGTTACATCATATCTTTTAATATGATTTGATATTCCCAGACAGGTATATTTTGCTTCGTCCACTATGCTGTAGAGCACGAGATGTTCCTTTCCCAGAAGTCATAGTTGACACTGAAAATGTCGATCACACTGCAGCGTTTTTCTAGCGGTGATATCTTCCATTTGGATTCTATGACACTTGACTGCCATCAATTTGTAAATTTACGTTGTTGTAAAAGTAAATATCCCCATGTAAATATTTCAATTTCTACCAAGAGCCAGGCGCCAGCTTTGTATACTGACTAGAAGAACATTATATTGTACACAATAACAAGTATCTGAAGCTACATATTCTCTGTGCATGTGTCCATACATTAAATTTGTACCTTTAGTGAATCATAAAGTTATGCACATAAATCATGAGCCGTTTTCCTAATCAGAATATAAAATGCTGTTTTCATTGCAAAAATTTAGAATTAATTGCAAAAGTTATATTGAATAAAAATCTTCAAAACTTAAGCAAGATAATTTGAGATTATAAAGAGGTATGTTATATATAGCATAATCTTAAGATGTTTACTAAGAAAAATTTGACGCATGGGAAACGAATAGATATTATCCTGCTTCGATGACTTTTTTTTCCTTTTTTATTTATAACTCTTTTATATCCTCTTTCCTCTTTTTAAATGTAGTATATGCGTTCATAAGGACTTTTTTTAATTAAAAATACGTCAAGTGTCCAAATAAAAAAAATAAAAATGTGTTTCAGTTCATTGCATAATAAATATAAATAAATTTGGAACATAATAACCATGTTTACATTCAAAATATAAAAAATTGTAGCAATACATTTTTAAAATAATTGTTTTTAACACTTTACAACATAGTTGAAAAGTCTGTCTGTCCCTTAGCACGATAACTGTCGCAAAATGACTATCAAAATGAATTTTCAGTATGTTGTTCAGAGGGTCTGTGGTACCTATGGGAATATAAATGAATAATATCACACAATTAGTTTTGGATTGAAACCGGGTTGAAAAAATGAAATACATTGAAACCTATGGCACCTAAGTTTTTAAACATTTTTTAAGAAAATTTAAAATTCACAAATTGCTTCGAAAGTTTTAAGAAATATTCAAATTATCCAATAAAATATATAAAAACATTTTCAGAAAAATATATTCAATAGTTTTTTGTTTTTTTTAAAATAAAAATTAAAATAATAATTACACCCATTATATGAACAGATCACGTGACCATTATATGAACAGATCACGTGACCATTATATGAACAGATCACGTGACCCACTTCAAAATTAAATATGGCATCCACCTTGTGTCAAAATCGTGATTTTTAAAGTTCCTTTTAATTTATATTTAGTGTTGGGTCCGTCCTAAAACCACTTTATTTTGGCTTAATTTCTGTGCATCAATATTCTAAAACATCGCACTTACAATATGTTTGAGTTTCAATGATCATCAAACTTTCATTGTTTCTACAATGAAGACTAATTTCAAACACATTAAGCTCTAAGATGAGTTGTATAAGAATTTTCTGAATTTCTTTAACACAAAATTATTTAGACCTGGTGTCTGCAATTAGTTGATATGAAACAGTCATTGATTTTACATTGAGAACATACGATTTTATAGTGACTTTTTGATGAAGTTTCAACCACATAGTTAAATTACTTATACTTCCATGATTTTAAGTTTTTAAGTAAAATAAATTATTGTAGTATTGTGATGAATGAAAGGAATAGAATAAAAGTTTATGAATGACATGTTTACTGCTTTTTCATAGAGAGTCAGGAGATTTATATTTCAATGACATCATTTGAATAAAGTCCATTTTTGCAATGAAGTTTTCAAATATAATAAATTACTGTAGTATTGTGATAATTTCAAAAGTATTACCTCTGAATGTATCGCATGTAAGAGATGTTTAAATAAAACTGCATTGCAGTTGGAAAGTGTTTCGTAATCAATGCTTTATGCATGATTGATATTTCCTGTTTCATAGTTGAAATGGATATTTAAAACACAGATGCAATCTAATTTGAATTTTTTGCACTTTACAATCAACGTCAATCTGTTATTCCAATAATTAGAATTACTGCGATAGAAAAAATTAACTTGATATTAAATTACAGACTGTATAATTAGATAATTGATTGAGTATATTTAATAAGAGTAGATCTAAAACCAGATCCATATATTACTATCCGTAGTTTGCAACGCTAGATATTATTTCAATGGATTTCAAGCTTCAAACTAATCCAAATTCCTTTCTTTAATTGTGGAGCATTACTGAAATTCTTCGTGGAATATATTTTCATTACCTTTTCTAGACAATTGTAGTTGGATAAAGTTTTGTAAGAACGAAGTTCATTAAATGTGAAGGTAGGATTAGCAGCTATTCTTAAAATAAACCGCTTACCTTGGCGACCTAATTCGTTTCTGTTTCTTGTTCCAAGATGGAATTTAGTGTGGCAAGCGAGTGAATTAAAAGGCAGATTTGTGGATTTAGCCTACGTTTACGGAACTTAGAGGATACATGATAAAATATTTTTATTAGAACTCATAAAATACATGTAATTTTTGCATAGAATGCTGAAGTAATTTTTGGAACTGTACCAGCAGAGTCATGCCATAAACAATACAGCAACTTCGGCATTTGCGAGTAGAAATTTTTTTCGAATTTTTAAAAATTGAATCAAAATAGACACGTCAGTTTCTCCCAAAAACTTGCACGCACCGATATATCGAAGGTTTTAAAATTTGGAATGATTGAAATGAAAGTTTATGTACATTTAATTGATTGGGAAAGTACTCGTTTGGTAAGATATACATCAGGCGATGCATGGGAAACAGGAACATGTGGGCATTAACTGTTTCGGCCATTCACAATCCGACGGGTTGTTGTTGTTGAGACCCAGACCGTCCGACCTACCAGAAAGGTGTAAGGTAACTGTTTGGACAGCCGGGAACTGCCACACAATTTAGACCGGAACCCAGTGGGGGAGGCATCCACAGGGACCGTACCCTCCTTCTTCTACCACCAACCTCTCGGAAGGACTTACGGACCCACATGTTTAACGTGATCGTACTCCGCATGAACACGGCGGCAGTTGTGGCAGCGAGCAAATCTAGCGCGCAAACCACCAGGCTGCCGCGCCCGAAATGTGCCAACAGCACGCGGTGTTCTCAGGTGGTCACCCACCCAAGCACTAACCGCGCCCGATGCTGCTTGACTTCGGTGATCTAACAAGAATCGGTGTTTTCAGCAGGGTAGAGCCACTGGCTCACAATCCGACGAGTGTCGAATATTGTGAAAAGTTATTAACTTCTACGGAAAATAACTCGAATTACAGGGTATATTTACAAAACAGTTTATTTTTTTGCATTGGATTCAGAATGAGTTTTTTCTGCTCATGCAAATATTCATAAATCCCTTTTATAGAGCATTTTTCTAAAAATATAACAAAAATTGCCAAACTTCGAGAGACTATTTTTCCAGATCCAGGGGGTAATTTGAAAACCGGTTCATATATTTCGATTCAAAGTAATCGAGAAAATATGAGTTTTTTTCAGCCCTCGTGGCTGATATTCCGACTCTCACTTACTCGCATTGTGCTTTTTATTAGTGATTACATCTATTTAGGAGTGTAACGACTGAACTATTTATTTTATTTTATTTATTCGATCTGCATATTAATTATTTTAATGAATATGATGTTTACCTACTGTTTTGATGCAGCCTTGAACTGCACATAATGCCTATATACCAGGTTTATAAATAACTTACTATTTCCAACCACGCACTGTCCGTGTGTACCAATACTATAAACATTGAAATTGTGGTATGTGAAACAATATTTCACCTCTTATCACTGCATGTTGTCTTATTTTCAACATTTTCAAACGTTTTAATTTAAAATTCAAATATTTATAAAAATATTTCTGATACTTTAATCATAAAAATAAGCCGCAGACAATTTCGCTATGTGAAAGAAATTTCTATTACTATTTTTATTTTCCATTCAATGCATGGTAATGTACAGGGGAAGTATTGAAATCATGACGAAAATCGCATCTTGAGTTTTCGATGGATCTACACGTGGTGGAACCTCTAGAACTCTCAAAACTATTTTTAGTGTGACGTCTGTCTTGTGTGTCTGTCTGTGCAGAATTTATATCCACGCTAAATTGAAAACCAATTGACCGACTTTCATAAATTTTGGTAAACAAGCCCCTTGTGGATGACTCTGGTGCTGATTAGATTTTGGAACGATTCGGGATCCAAAAATCTGCCTTTTTGCGAATGGGCCTGAAAAATGACCTGTATCCACTATAGTTAAAATGCTATTAGATCAAATTTCATAATATTTGGTAGATACATCATTTGCAGGTTAACTTGGTGCTGATTAGATGTTCGTATGAGTCGAAAGAAAAACCTGATTTTGAAAAATGACCCGCAAAAATCTTTAAATCAAAAAATAAAAGACTACGAATAATCAAATATATTAATGAAACCCTTATTATACATACGTAATTTTTGACGATGAAAATAATAAGATCAACCCTATTACTCTAGGACTAGCTATTCTCGAAATATTTTAGATATTTTTGCAGGTTTTCTACGCCACCTTTGAAAATAAGTTCAGTTACCAAATGAAAACTCAATTTCATGAAATTTTGAAGAAATAAAGAGAACGTGGATAAGAGTCTACAGTGAAAGTCATGTGCTGCACACATCAGATTTTTACAACTGGAATCAAAAATCGCATAACATCTAAATTATAAAGTATAAGGATATCGTATCCTTTAAGTATGAATTAAAATATCTCAAATTCGGTAAGTTGTACACAAATGGAATTGCAATTAAACAAATTTAGAGTCTTTATTTCTGCGCAGGATAGTATAAAATTAATTTTGCGTATCTAGTCGTTCTCGAGTAATAGCTGGAAGAATGTTGGGACACACATTTTCGAGATAAACAGACTTTTCTATCAATATTTAAAGAGTTTAAATTTTCCTCATTACTTACTGGACATGTCCTACATATCTACAGATTTCTATCTTCTGCAGTTTAGTCTATGATTTATATCTTTATCAGTCAGGAAGTTTGACTCAGCTCTTTAATATACATACGAATTTGCTCCCAATACCAAATTTTTTCCTGCTATTCTTGCCAGTCACCCACTTTCTATGGAATCCTGCTGTTATTTCCTGAACCATAATATGTCCCGTTTTTGCTACTTTACTTACATAAGTGATCAAATTTGTTTGTTACGATTAATAATGTTGTATTTTAGTATTTTTATTCAGTGTCCAATTGTTTCCTTTTAGTGCTGTGATTAGTATCCACACTTAGTATTTGTGCCTATGTACAGTATTTGTATCTATATAATCAAATTACAGCTGTAGAGGAAATATGTTACTGCTACAAAACCTTTCTAATTATAGTGATCCATATGTATCCACGTAGTATCCACATTTAACATTTGTGTCTATATACAGTATCTGTGTCTATATAATCAAATTACAGCTGCAGAGGAAATATGTTACTGCTACAAAACCTTTCTAATTATAGTGGTCCATATGTATGCACATAGTATCCAGATTTAGTATTTGTGTCTATATACAGTATTTGTGTCTATATAATCAAATTACAGATGTAGAGGAAATATGTTACTGCTACAAAACCTTTATAATTATAGTGGTTCATATGTATGCACATAGTATCCACATTTAGTATTTGTGTCTATATATACAGTATTTGTGTCTATATAATAAAATTGCAGCTGTAGAGGAAATATGTTACTGCTACAAAACCTTTCTGATTATAGTGATCCATATGTATCCACATTTAGTATGTGTGTCTATATACAGTATTTGTATCTATATATTCAAATTACAGCTATAGAGGAAATATGTTACTGCTACAAAACTTTTCTAATTATAGTGGTCCATATGCATGCAACAATTGTAATATAGAAATATTTTATTATTTGTGTGAGATCATTAAGCACCATTTTGATAGGGTTTATTCGAACAAAGCACTCAGACGAGCGACACCACGTTTAACAGTCTTGATCCGGAGAAGTTTACGACCCATAAGTCCATGACATCAAAATAAGGATGGCGACTTGGGAGTAAACAATGCTTCCGGGCAAGACTTGCACAATTTTCATAAGCGTCATAGAAGCCAACCAAGATGCACCCCAACTCCACGCAAAGCCTAGGCAAATAAAAATCGACAAGGGCGTGTTTCCCAGGAGCAAGAAAATATGGTTTTGTCTAGCAAATATGAAATGGCGTTCAATTGTGCTAAAGAGTAAGAGGAGGTTAAGAACTGCAAGGATAAATGTGAAAATTGACTAGTGCAGAATATATTAGGTAGTAGATCAAGAAATGAAAAGAACACGTATGTCAGATCCCAGTGACAAAGCAGATGATTCAGTGAGGCAATATAACGATACGAAAGGTATATGCCGACTTTGTATACAACAGGTTGTAGGTTGTCGCATTAAATGTATCGATTTCAACCTCAGGTCTCACAGTGAAACCTTCTGGTTAACTTATTAAACAAATTAATTTAGAAGTTTTTTCTGTAATTATATATGAAACATAATTGAGTGTTATAAAAATATTAATAAATATTCTTTTAACGATATTATTGCGTAAGTATTGCCAATGTGTTGTTTTATTTTAGCTAAGGTATGTGAGCTCGCACTTGGGTAAAGTTAGTGGATTTTGCGACATAACCAGTGCATTATTTTCCTTCTACTGTTAAATAACGTTTGCCTCATTTTGGTGCCTTTCACAATTTCACGAAAATTTGTACCATTATTTAACTTAATTATTCTCTGATATTTTACTTAAATATCTTATACAGACATAAACATTCTGAGTATTCTTTTTTTTTAGACATGCGTATAAACACGTACACATACTGATGCGCACAAGTGTGTATATAAAGGAGGAAATAATTTTATCTTGCACAGAATAATCACTCTACTCAAATACTTTTTGAAATTCGGTATTATTTTTATAAAGATCCAAGTTTTCCGCAAGGGATAGAAATCCTACTCCGCATCAAAGAATGTCAGTAGCAGGATTTACATAATTATATTTACTTTTGTCTCATTAAAGATTAAATTGCATATTAGTATAATGATATGTTTTCCGTGTCATTATGAATATTAGAATCAAATTTACGTGATCCCTTCAAAAAGGAAATACTTAGTCAAGTTGCGAGTAACAAATATTTATTAGTGGATTAGGCGGTATTTTGGATAATACGAGATTTTCTTTTGTGTTCACAGACACTAATATTATATATATATATATATATATATATATATATATATATATATATATATATATATATATAGTGGTATTAGCCAGTACTACAGATTGAAGATTAATCCCTTACTCTAGACTGGCTGCAATTTAGGCAACATAGTTGCTTCAATATTTATTTCAAATAATGTGGAATATTTGCAAGTATCTTTTTATTCAAATATATGTTATATATATTTTTTCATGAAGTTTTAATTCATATATTTCAAGCTCAGAAATGTAATATCATATTCGCAGGACCACCCTCCAGGAGCGTTCCCAAAACGAAAACCGCCCACTTAATAAAGGTTGTATATCAGGGAATAGTTGACATCTGCAATGACAGAAAAATATTACTATGTGCACCTATTCCGGAACCGACAAATTCCCACAGAGATTCCCACAGAGGAACCTACGGACGGCTTACGGCTTACACGCAGACGGCTTAATTAAAGGACTAATATGAAGGTATTTTATATAACCAAATAAAATATTTCTATATAATTTGTATTTCAATATAATTGCAAAATATAAAAAAAAACATTTTTAACGAAGTCAGTATTGCTGCATAAGGCGAATATATTTAAAACATCAAAAATGCAAACATTTTTAAGGACATAGCGTCGTCAGACGAAATGTCATTTATCAAAACATCTTATAAGACTTACAAAGTATTTAAATGACTTTTGTATTAAATATTTATTAAATTGTATATCTTATAAGATGTTTTAATAAATGATTTTTGGTCTAGCGAAATTATGTCATTAATTTTATTTAGTTGAATTCAGACCTGATACCAATTTTTGATTAATGCAATGTTTTTTTCATTAAAACTTCATATTCCTGTTAAACGTTCAATATTTTTATAAAGTACCGTATAGTATATTCTTTTCTTTAACGATTATTCTTTTTTTAAAGATTTTACAAGATTTTTTTAAAATAAAATTGCATAACAGATTTTCGGCATAATTGTCTCAGATTTTTTTAATATTAGTATCTAATACCATTAATTATGTATTAGTGTCAAATATCAAACATGTAATGTAATGCCTTTTCTAATTCATACCTGGAATTATATTTTATTTCGATAATTAAAATCCCTGGAATATAAAAAAACTATTCCTGGTTAAATTAAATTGAGTTTAATTAGGTGTTGATGAAATTAGTTTGTAAAAGAATAGTTCGAGAACTTAGCTTAACTATATTATTCGTAATCTTATGTTAGAAATTAGAACATTGAAACCTGCTGATCACCAAACTAATCCAAAGTTTTTTCTGTAATTGCAGAGTAATGCTGAAATGCTTTGAAGTTAAGTACATTTCCATTACCTTTGTTAGACTGTTCCAAATAGATAAAACATACCTTTCTTTAAGTAAAAAGTTAGAAAGATTATCCGCTCTTGTTAAGATTAACCCCGCCACTTACAATGGTGGTGTGATTTATTATCCTGATTTATTTCCATACTTACTCTAATTTAATGGAAATTATTGAAAATTATGTTATATTACTCTGGATTTGCGCGATTGATTTCCTTTTTTTTTGTTATCCAAAATTGCACATACATGCAGCAATATTATTGATATAGGTATGAATATATTAATTTATTTTAGTATTTATTTTTATTTTAACCACTGATTATAAAGCAAAACCTTTTATATTTTCACTATTTGTACTGAAACCTAAGCAGAGCCACGTCCGTCGAAATTGAATTTTATTAAAATTGTGGGGCTAGTTTGTTTTCCATTGATAATTTAAACATAGACGCAAAGAGAGAGAAGCGGTGCTAAAACTATGGAATAATTTATTAGGTTATCAACAAATGTAAATCCATTGAAAACTGCACTTGGATTATCCGACACTAAGCAGTACTATAAATAATTATCCTATATATGTACTACGTATCGTAAAAGTACTATATATACTATGTAATGTAGTAAAATATGTATTAAATATTATAGTATTATATGTATTAAGTAATATAGTATTATATTATAATAAACTATAATGGTATATTACACAAATTAAGTATTGCAATTGCTTTCTTAAACCGATATGATCTAGTGTAGCTGACGAAAAAACGCCTTTAAAGATATGTGTTTAAGTACAAGAATATCAATATCATGGCGATTTAGGTCGTGTAAAAAACCCAACGTATCTTCGTACAGGCCAGCTGATGCTCTACCGTTGAGCTATATGGAAGAAATTGAAAGCTCTTATCGTGAAAGTGGGTCTTTCTTCATCCTCTAATGTTAGATTGGCATGCAACTGACAATCTGATTGATGGTCTCCTGCTATTTTTACCTCAGGTTAGCCTCCTGATGCAGTTTCAATCGTCCAAGTTAGTTTCCTACGTGGTAGTTCCCCTCTTGATTTGAAACGAGCGCTTGAAAGCCACTAACTAGAGCCCGTTGAATCAGTGCAAGTCAGAGTGATTAAAGTCCTAGCCGAATACTCTGAGTCGTCAAGCATAACTGACGTCATGGAAGCATCTTTCTCGAACAACATAAACGTACTGTAAAAAATAACAGCAACTTTTTCGACAACATCAAAAAGTAAATAAATTGATAGCAGCATATTTTTCGGAAACATATAACGTACTAATTCTTTTCATAGATGATGTTGACAGCGGTCCTCCTTTTTATCATTGGCTTTCTGTGATTGTTTTTCCTACTGCCTCTAATCATGTGGGTGGAATTTATGTTGAGCTTCTTGGATCATCTCCTATGTCGTGCGGTTTTGATTGCGTCATGCAGCCCACGTGCTATGATGTCATTATTAAATTTCTTGTCCATAAATGACTGTCCGCCCATCATAAAACTGGTGTCTTCACGTATGGGATGCGGTGCCATATTGTCGCTATTGCGTCTGTAGTATTTTTTTCACGTTGTATCCCCGTTAGAGTAGTGGTACTTATTGGAAAATTGTTTTAATATTTTTGTTCGTAATATTTTAAAGAAATGTCAAATAAATGCCTGAATACAAGCTTTTTAATTATATTTTTATGAGATTTTATTTTATTTTTCTTTACAATTGTATTTCAATTTTATCTCAAAATAAGTAGTAGGGTTAAAAGTAAGTAACAGCTCCTCTCACTGCATATAGGTAAACGTAAGAGTATGACTCTCTACCTGGAGAAAAATAATATCATATTTGAAATCAGAGGTCAAAATATACACAAAATTAAACATCAGTTTGCTTGATGAATTTTGATTGTAAAGCAGTGTTACTTTAAACGAGTTATATGCACTAATGTCCAAAATATTCTTTATATACATAAAATAATGGCATTTCATGAAATAGCCAAACAACAGGATTCATTTTTCAAGTAAAAGAAAAAATGACAACCCTAATTATAGTTACCCAACCTAATTTAACTGTCTCTGATTTACTAATAATGGCGTTAAGCCATCCAAAGGCGGCTCAATTTCTGTGCATGAAGTATGTATCTCTGCGAACTTTTGCAATGAAGAATATGATTTCAATGCTTATCCACTCGAAACAGCTTTTTACGGCTCCGAAATATTCTTTGGAAGAATCTTGAATCTTTGAGGTGGCCATGTGTAGTCCGTTTAGAGACTGGGCTGTCATTGGTGGAAGCTGAATGTTTCACAACAGACAGTCTCTTCCTACGGGCAACAATTTTACGACCTTGGAACTGTTACTATGAAGACTCGACAAGACTGTAGAGGTCAAACAACTCATTCTCAAGATTGGTACCTGTCAGTAACTGCTCATCGCAACAAGGAGTCGATAGCTAGGCAGCTGAATTTAGATATTGCAGAAGCCACTGGAAATTTAGTATCACAACAAAGTGCACACAAATAAGAAATACTTTTATAGCAATAAACCAATGGTATCTGTTTCACTGGCCTCACAACATAAGAGGACTCGTCTGAAGAGGTGCAGAGAACATCATAGCTGGAGTCAGCATCAATGGACTTGTGTTCTCTTCAGTGATGAGTCAAAGTTCAGTTTAACCTCCGATTCTAAACACATTTACACTCTGAGGGAGCATGGAACTCGAAATTTGCCCACCAAAATTGTGGAATCTGACCTCCGCAGCAGTTCAGATCTGATGATGCGGCGATGTATTATTGGAGCGCAGAGAACGAAGCTTCCTTCTTGAGTCACTTTAATGTCAATGCGCAGTTTTATGGTGAATTTGAGTGGGATTTGGGCACAGTTGTATGGTGATAAAGGATTGACACTTAATCCAACAACCCTCTTATTGCCGGGAGTATTTGTAAACAAATCTTCTGTCAGTTGGGGGTGTTTTCACTTTTAAACGAATTCTCTGTCGGATCGACTCCCCAGTCCCATAAATGTCTTGTGTATACAATTGAGAAATTATAATTTTGCTAATAAACTTAACACAATAAACTCGAAATTCAGCATGCAATAATATTATATGTTATATCGAAGATAAGACTGAATATTTGATGCTCATGACTCTTTCCCTGCCTTTGACTCTTACTGTAATCATGTGAGGTGCAGGACACGGATTTATACAGAACATACCTGCAGGATTTCAGTTAAAATATTTATTTGCATCAGATTTACTGTCTTGGGAACTCTAAGCAACCGCTTAATCCACCTATGGTAATTACACATGTGGGGCTTCAGGCCGGATCGATTTTCAACATAGTTTCATAAAATTCGCCTCTCCAGATTTTTTTAAAACGTTCAAAGCGACGAATTGTCTATCGTAAATCCTCATGTGAAGTATCCTACCGGTCCAGTTCTGAATTTTGTTAAAAAAATCGGGTCTTCGGATTTCTGTTACATTGTTTCCCAACATCATATTTACTGTCCTTGGGACAATAAGCGACAGCTCAGTCCGCTTATAGTAAATCCACATGATACTTTTGGCTAAACCGAGTTTGCACTTAATTTAAAAGAAAAGCTTGTCCCAAGATTTTAGATTTTGGTTAAATGGATTTCTTAGTATTGAGTCATTTAGTCAAACTACTGCATATCCACATGTGAGATTTTGGACCCGTCCGGGATCTTACTTAGTATTACAAAAATCGGGACCACTGAATTGCAGTTGAAATGTCCTGCAGCATCAGATATATATACTATCTGAGGAGCCCCAAACTACCACGTTGTTCGTTTATCTTAAATCAACATGCGAGATTTAGGGTTTATACTGGGTCGCAATCATTTTAAGTATTCTGATTCGCTCCAATTTGCAAATCGAAGTTAGTTTCCCCCTTAGTGATTAATATACTCGTTGCATGTGTTCGCAAAGGATATATGTCTGGAGAGAGATGTCGGTTAAGTGCATGCCGATCTAACTTTCTTTTTATGGATACTAATGCCTATTCACTACGAGAAACATGGTTGATGATTTTCTTGAATTTGAGGGCATTGAGCGAATAAAGTGGTCAAAAAATCTCCTAATATTAACCTTATTGAGAACTAATGGTCTGGAACGTTGTATGGCTGTTGCACGGCAAATTCCTGCTCCTAGAGATCGCAATGCCTTGAAGATCGCATTGCTGGAGTCTTGACATATGATGAACCAAAATATGATTCTTATATAGATTATGAACTCGCGATGTGATATGTCCATAGGAGTTAGAGCATATTGCATTCTCTATTAATATCAAAAGTCTACATGTGTTTCTAATTTATTCATGTTTTTCTGAAATCTCTTTGTCACACATTATTTCAAGTTTAATTGTTTCATAATTAGTTTTATATCGTATGCATTCATATTGGATTTTTAGTTTATATTTATGTGTTATGATACAGTGTATAATCCGAAAAATATTCACTTAAATATATCGAACAGTTATTGAGACTGGACATCAGTTTAATCAGATTTTGGACACCAGTATATCAGACTAGACATCAGTTAAATTAGATTTCAGACACCAGTATATTTAAAGAGATAATAAATTTAAAAAAACCAATCGTTATATATATTTAATCAAAATATTACAAACGATCTTTATATTTTTTTATTCATACCTAAGAATACTTTAACCACAATTATCGCAAATTCAATCTAATTTCGGGTTTTTTTATTCTACTCTGAGCAATCAACGCTGTTATTTTATTCCGATAATTGAAATAACTGCGACAGAAAAAGACAAGTCTCAGTCAAATGATACGGAGTATAATTAGATGGTAGATAGAATTAGGTTGAAAAGTATTGCCTGAGAACCTTATTTAGCTATTATTATTCGTAATCTTTTGCTGGAAGTTAAAAGAACTAAACCCAAAACTCAAATTAATTCTAAGTTTATCTTTACCAAACGAAGTCCCTTCTTTAATTGTAGAGTATTATTGTAATTCTTAGAAGTTGAGTACATTTCCATTACCTATGCCAGACAGTTTCCGTAAAAAAAGTATTTTCTTTCAAGGAATTAAGTTCATTAAATGTGAAGGTAGGTTAGGATTTTTTGTTAAGATAAACCCTTTATTCTAGCGTTGCCATTTACTTTTGCTCTTATTTTTCAAAGAATTTGGTACGGTAAGAAAACAAATTTTATATAAAGTTTTGTGGTAGGTTCTTATATTATTTATTATATTACATTTCATATTGTAATATATAGTTATTTTATTGTATGATAATTCATTAAATATAATTTTATTAAAAGGTAAAAATGCAAAACAAAAATATTGTAATCAGCATGATTTGTAGCTGTCTGCATTTACCAGTTACACCCTTCACCTAAATATTGCCAAGTATTTAAATTAAAATTATATATATATATTCACGTAGTAACCTATAAAATCCCATACATATATTAATTTGTAGACTGTACTTTGGTCGATGTTTATATAAAATACAATTATTCGGTTATACAATTATATTATACAATTATATTATACAATTAATATTATACAATTATTTCGGTTTATAAATCAATATTTTTTTAGATATTTGTGTGACTACGAATTTTGCCTCTAGGGATCCTAGGAGTTTTTACTCGGTTCCATACGCTCGCAAAACCCGAGGAACCCTTCTGTTCTCTTAACATTTTGCTTACGGGTGGAACAGCGTCAATCCCAAAAGGATAACCTCTCAAAAAGACAGGTATTTGACATACCCTATTCCAAACAGTTTGATCTATCTTTGCAGACATTTGCGTACATGGACGACAATGCCTGCAAAGGCGGATCGAACTGTTTGGGATAGGGTATGTCAGATACTTGTCTTTTTTAGAGGTTCTTTGTTTGAGATTGACGCTGCCCCATCCGTAAACAAAAGGTTAATCGTTTTCACACCGTCTTGGCATCTACATAAATGCTCTAAATCTCCTGCAATTATTTTAAACTGGACAGCTCCTCAATACTGGTATTTGCCATCAGGGTCGGCTCGTGTATAGGCACTGCGGGAGCTACAGTGCTCGCTCTCCCTCGCAGCCTCGCATGCAGCTTCCTATGTGCGCATGCGCCCATAGGAAGACGCATGCGCACATTGAAGACGCATGCGCACATAAGAAGTGCGCATGCGCACATAGCAGATCATATGGTAACTCAATTTATGTTATTTTATTCATATTATTTTTATCTTAAAAATTATATTGTATTATCACATAATAACAAGGCATTATGCGGGTATATTTGATTACATTGTTCGTTTATTTTTATATTTGTATCTGATACATTTCTACATGATTTTACGTCGACCATGTGCATAATTTATGTAATGCAAATTACAGTAATGCATCCAGGAACGTAGAAGTTCAGCATTAACAAACCACGTATGGCCCTTGATAGCGTACATGGTTTCGAAAATGCTTTTCACTCTTTAAAATTTATTCATTCTTAAAATCATTTTTGGGGAGCCAGAAAGGCCTAGCTCTACGTTCAAATATTTATGTTTGCAACTTTTCATCTTATACACTATTCTACATTTACACCATGTATGTTTATGCAGCGAACAAGGGGATTAGAATGTTAAGTACCTGTATTACATATATGATTTATAACACTTAAAATTTAATCTAAGGGTGTAGTTAAGTAATTATTTTCACCAATCTTTACCACATGTAATTACTTTTTAAATTGCTTACCTTATATATGGAACAGGGAAAGAGGGGTATTTCATGCCTATTTAGTACCTATTTTATTTATAATGTGCTATTTATCATTTTCACAAGTTTGCCGTATATTTATTTTGGATTTTAAATATTTTCACTTCAGACCATTTTATTTTCACTTTTGATATACAGACCATTCTTAATAAATTATCAATCTCTGGTATATATAATACAAGTAAATTAAAATTCTTAAATTTAAATGTATATATATATTACTACTCGACACAGGTGATGGAACATCCTGTAGGAGCGAATAGAGTATGATGATAAAGGACAGACAGACAAAGATGTCACATATAAATAACTGATGTTAATTCCAAAAGGATAATGCATTACAATAATGGCATAGACAGTGTGATCAACAGGCAGTTGGACTACCTCTTGCTGCGATACAAACAACAGCTGTTCGAGGAATAGATGCAATAAGCGTGGGGATTATTTCTTGAGGGATGGATGACAATATGCCTTCAGCTATCCTCCACAGGTCATCCTCTGTTCTTCTGGTCATCCTCTGTCAGGGACAGGGCAGTCAAACGATGGTTAATCACGTCCCATATATGCTCGATTGGTGAGAGATCTGGAAGCAGAAGAGTCCAAGGAAGCACCTGTATATCTTGCAAGGCTATATCTTGTGTGCTAAAGTTTGTCGTGTGCGGTCGCACGTTATCTTGCTTAAAAACATGATTTTAAAATAACTGAAGGCAGACAGTACCAGCGGCCGCAGCACCTCATCCTTCGTGCCATGATTGTGCCTCTGATGCAAACCAAAGATGACCGGCTGTCGAAGCCAATATCACCCCGAACCATGATGCCACGTTGTCTAGAAGTATAGCGTTTAATAGCAGAAGAAGGATTGGATCTGTTTCCATGTCGCCTATCATTCAACAATGAGAACCAAGACTCGTCGCTGATCACTACCATGTCGCCTTCAGTCGTCCAATAGTTTCGGTCCCGACACCATTGCAATCTTTCACGTCGGTATCTTGTCGTCAATGTCAGTCTTTGTAAAGGACAGTTGAGTCCAAACCGCTTTCGTAAATCGTCGACAAAATGCTCTCACTGATATCCATCCAATGTACCCTGCAGAATGTCTTCGTGCCATGATCGTGCCTCTGATGCAAATTAAAGATGGCCGGCTGTCGAAGCCAATATCACCCCGAACGATGATGCTACGTTGTCGAGAAATATCGCGTTTAATAGAAGAAGGATTAGATCTGTTTCCATGTCGCCAATCATTCAACAATGAGAACCCAGACTCGACTCTGATCACTACCATATCGCCTTCAGTCGTCCAATAGGTTCGGCCCCGACACAATTGCAATCTTTCACGTCGGTATCTTGTCGTCAATGTCAGTCTCGTAAAGGACAGTTGAGTCCAAACCGCTTTCGCCAATCGTCGGCAAACTATTCTCGCTGATATTGGACATTCAAATGTACCCTGCAGAATGTCGGCAATCGTCATTTGGGGAGGCGCGACCGCATGCTTTAAATACTTCGATCAACACATGCTGACGTACGTCCAGATGCAACTCTAACACTGAGACGTTTCACATGACCTTTGTCCAAATCCTTTTCACAGTGGACGCATCTATGCGTATTTTATTGCTGATACGCCGGCCGACCACCCAGCCGTATGCAGGCCTAAAATGAATCCCCTCGCACGATCGTCCAAATGCTGGAGTCATAGGCAAGGCATCTCTTAGACAACACGTGTCTTCTGCAACGAAAAACAGTTCGAAAACGGGTTTCCGTAAGCCACAGACAGTAACAACTATTGGCCCATCTGCCGTTTGCATCCCTATTATCCCGTGCTCTAATCACGTGACCTATTTGCATTTCAGATAATTTGCATACATCGGTCAACTGCGTTTGTATCGCAATTTCCATAACTATACAACTATACGGCCTTCATGGTGTTGCATTTTCTATATCTGGTAGTAACACACACACACATATATATATATATATATATACTATTTAGAAAGTAATTGAAAATGTATAGCGAATTATGAAATTTCATTTTTGGGCCAGTAGTATCACAAGAAGTAAAGTTGCATATAATGGGATCTAGTGTACTCTATTTTTTTTTCTAGTGAGTAATGTATGTGAATAAAAGTTAGTAATTCCACTTATTCACTCTATGGAATATTTCTCTATTGTATTATAGCAGAACATACAATTAAATGTAAAGGTGTGATTTTAATGTCCAGACAGCTTTGCATGTTATATATTTTAATTTTTAAGATTTCCTTCAAGGACTTTTGAATGCCTAGCTATATGCTATTTCCTTTCTTACATATGTTCCTCGTTTCAAAATTATTGAATGGGAACAGATAGTTGGAGGTGAACTTGTCCCCTTTAAATATAAATATGGCATTTAATCTGACATAGAAAATAACTCTTCACGATGAATTCGCAGCATTAATCGTATGCTGTGAAATTGTGTCTCCTATTGCAATAGTACTAAATATGAGCTGTGAATCCATCTTGCATAAAAGCTTTATTCTTATTTATATGTGAATAAATAATTCCTATTGGATGGATTGTCTGACTATAATGTCGCACAATGGGGCGTGGCTTAACTGCCATATTAGCTGTGTATGTTGTATGCTACAGTTTGAAATAAATGAAATTCATAATTTGTTCAGAATACGGCAATGTTTCTTTCATGACTATTTGGCCGGGTAGGGGGCGAATGAAACTTTAGGTGGAAAGTTTTATAGTCTCTATATAAATATATCTTAATAATGTTTCATAAATAGGAACTAGGTTAAGATAAAATGCCTCCGGGTGGAAGAAGCCCCCCTCGGATATATGTCTGAAAAAAAAAAAACCTCTACGTAACCGTAGATATACTTTCTTTCGTCATCTACGTGTTCATGACAAGTGACATTAAACGGAAAACTTATTGAATGATTTGATCAAAAGTAAATCTGTAATTATTTTGGCAATTAAAATTAACATGGACTATATATTTCGTACCATACTAATCGTATTTAGCGACAGTATTGCATTGATGCAATATTCATGTTGTGTTGCGTTATTCAATCGTTATTTATTTTCTTATTCAAATGCAGAACTTATATTAGAAAATGTATAAAGGGTGGTGGCATCAGACGGTTCTGCTCCTGCCAAAGACATCGATCAAAGATGCTAGGATACCTAAATTATAAGTTCGGAGTTGAAGCTAGCTTTTGCTCTAATATTATAATGTCGGTATTGTAAGCACCAGGTCCCTGGTTCGGGCCTGGCAGCATGTATTCGCAACAATGAATATTGGACGTTTGAAACACTCAACCTTCTCCCTCCAACGATCTCACCTCTCTACACGAGATGGCAGTACCACACGGAGCCCGCGGTCCTACCACTCCCTTCCCGGTTGACCACGAAATACGTCACGCCCGAGGTACGGCACGCCTCCCGGCCATTCAGCCCCTCGACTGAGTTTCGAATGGGGACGTGCGGGGGGTTTCTGGCCGGCCCCACTCCTCGCCGAAATTCGACCGGGGCCTTCTCATCAGATGAGAGAGTGTGTGGCAACAGACGACTCTACTGCTGCTCCTGCCAAAGACATCGATCGGATATGCTAAGATACCCGAATTATAAGTTCAGAGTTGAAATTAGCATTTGCTCTAATCTTATAATGTCGGTCTTGTAAGCATCAGGTCCCTGGTTCGGGTCTGGCACCATCAATCCGTTTCTACTGGGGTATACATCTGTGTAATAGTCACTTTATTGGATTCAGAAAATTTAGCTGTTATGATTTTTCCTTTTTCTCATCACCTGCTCGTTCAAGACGAGTGATATTAAATACAAAATTTATGTAATGAGGTTAGGTAATTTGCTACGCCCAAATTCTTTCCTCGTAAGATCAAATATAAATTTGGAACTCATTATACCGATTACGGGAAATCCATAATTAAATCTTGTAGCATTTACCAAGAAAATACCGAAATGAAACATTATTAATTTCCAAAATAAGGAGTAAAATAGTATTTTTTGGTATTCAAACGACTGGTTCCTATTAAAAACGATCCGAATACAATTTTTGCCATATGACACTTAAATGATATGGCATCTGTGTATGCAATTATCTTTATTTTGTATATAACTAATATATTTATTGAACTAGGAATAACTAGCTGTATAATCTGTTCGTTATTTTATCACCTGATCGGCAAGTTTTTTTCTAGTGAAATATAAATTTGAAATTTCATATGGCTGTTAAACTAATTCTGCACCATGGATTTGGTAAAATAGTTTGTAAAAATTTTATATATACGTCGATACGTGTCGTTAGGTTCAATAAATGAGATGATTTTTATGCTCACTAATTATGAAGAACCTTTTTCCTGCAATATATTTCTAAAAGTATCCATAATAATTCATTGCTTGTTTTTGTATTAACTATTGCTATCTATCGATAATCTAATACTATATATTAATAGATAGTATTAGATTATCGATAGTCTTCAGCACTAATTATCATGTATTTATATATTCAAACGTACACTTCAAATAGATAAATCGATAATCTTCTTGTGACATCTTAATATTATCACCTGACAATAAAAATTTGACTTTAAACAATAAGTGAACAAGTACTTACAGTCATTTTCTGAAACTTAATCATTATACATGCTATTCGAATGTGGGATTCCTATTACAGAATTATCTAAATACAATTCTTAACAAAAGACGGAAGAGGAAAATGCGGCTATACGAATCTATATCCTCTTCAATTGTCCCTTGCTGTTTACTTAACAATAGATTATTTTATTCTCCTAGGATTTCATTCTGAATCAGAAAAGTGATGCATAATTATAAATGGACTTTTGGAAGAAAATTAATACTTCGGATGTATGTAACGAAATTGTAATATCCGCTTTGTAACTGTTGCTCGTAACAAAAGGAAATTTTGAACTGCGCTATTATGCAGTCCAGTATTAAACGAAGCCATATTTCACACGAACTTTGAGTTTGTGAAGAATGGTGTATTATTTCGTCTAGCTAAATAAAAGCAATTAATATTTACTAAATTAAATATATTAATTACGCGATATTAATAACATTAATGTGTATAAAATTAAAAAAAAAGCATTAAGACAGGTTGAACAAAATATTACAATAAAAAGTACTAAATTTCGGAAATTTTGACTTCCAGATAATTAAGCATAACATATCATTATTGGTTTTGTTTTAACTACTTATCCTTCCAAAAGACTCCTTTAAGTTCATTCCTAAACTTCAAGTTTACTACTCAGCTGATAATTGATTGTTCTAATTTAATTCTTACATATCATAATGTATTTAGCTTGTTCTACACACAAGTAGAAATCTTTCTTAAGTACAATGGAAATGTGTATCAAATGCACTTTGATTTTATATAGAATATAAAATCAAGTTCATGGAAGGATTGAAAATCCTGGACACTGAATCAGCTAACAAGAGTTTTATTGATTGAGGTACCTGTCCACAGAATGTAATTTTTATATCTCATTCACAATCTGCTTGACCTCAAATATGATGTTCTTTTGCATTTTGGAGTTAGTATAAATGCATGAAACAGAGGGGAACATATACGAAATCATGGATTCAGAGCTCCACAATACAAGGGGGACTGATATAATTCGGGGTCAGCTTGAGAGAGCCAATCGGGAACTAGAATTAAAGAATTCCAAACGCAGAAGTAATACAGAAGATAGAGAGTGCTACAATGAACAAACAAAAAATCCAAGAAAAACAAAAATTATTTCAAACGTCATGCAACAATTCCGAAGGATATATATATATATATATATATATATTCTAATTGCTATTCCTATGAATCGTCTCCGTTTGAATTGGTGTCGAGATAGAGATACACAGACGGCGGAATGGAACAGTGTCATATTCTCAGACGAGTCACGCTTCTGTTTTAGCAATGACAATCACCGTGTACAAGTCTGGCGCCAAATTGGTGACAGATTCAATCCGACCATATCAGTGAAACGCCACACCGCGCGACAAGGCAGCATCATGACTTGGGGCGCCATCGTCTACAATAGTAGGTCACCTCTGGTCCGTATTAAGGGCACTATGGCGGTCTAACGATACGTGTATGACGTGCTGTGGCCGGTTACAGTACTCTTCTTTCAGGGGATGCCCAATGCTATTTACCAGCAGGATAACAACAGACCACACACGGCACGCATCAGCCAACATGCCCAGCAAGGTATCGAGGTGCTTTCCTGACCACCAGTCTCCCCCTGATCTCTCACAAATCGAACTCGTCTGGTACGTGATTGGACGTCGCTTGTATGCGCTGCTACCGCCGCGTTTAGAAGGTTTAGAAGAGCAACTCTGGCAATAGGTTGACAGGGAATGGACAGCCATCCCTTAGGACACCATCCGCTTGCTCATTGACTCTGTATCTGGACGTTTTGCTGCCTGTACCTCCGCCCGTGTGGTCCTACAACCTACTGAACATGTAACTGCACCATACCCTTTGGGTGAGCTGGACGACCTGGGTAATAAAATAAAATATAATAAATATATGAAAAACCTACTGATCAGACGATGTTATCGCTCAGAGTATAGGTATATCATGTTGCAATAAACATCACTTATTGTTTGTTCTTGTCTCTCTCGGTTTGCCTATTTTCATCAATTTTTGCCCACTCCTTCTTGGTGTCTCATATTCACTGTCACTTAGTGTATATATATAAAATTAACAAATGAAACTCACGATTGCATTGACTATTATATTTATGTAGACAAAGAAAAGTAAATTGAATGTAACATTTGAAAAATATTCGCCTTTATCACAGGAAACACAACGTCTCGTTAACTTAATGAAATATATATTCTAGTCGCAGTCCATAATTATTAAATATATAATGGATTAAACAAAGAAGTCAGCATCGAATAAACTTCGACATAAAATATGTGCTCTTAATGTAATATCTACACCTCAGTCTATACATTTACAAAGTTTATATTATATTTTTTTCGCACAGAAATATGTCTGAATTAAGTGTATGATTATTAAGTGGAAATGAAAAATTCTAAGTTCTAATATACTTGCATCCTTTAAGCATTCTCCGGTATCACATTCATTAATAACGAACACTAGTTCTTTCAAAGGAATTGATTGAGATTTAGTTTTGCATATGTATTAGCTCAGATAATAACACATTATGCAAATACATGAATTAAGCGAATAAGAGTATTACAGATTATATGAATTTTGCAAAGAGTATTTTATTTTTGATATTCTTTAAAACAACCAAGTTGTGTTATAGAATGACATTGATAACGTTATTTTGCGGTCAACTTTGTGCTCTAAATTTTAATATTTATTTTTGCATGTGTGTTATGTTTTTTTTAGTTACACGCATTATCTTATAATTATACATATTATATTAATAAAAAAAACATGCGAGTCAAAAGGGTAACAGGGAAACTAACGTAAGATCAGATATGCAAATCACACACTGTTTTACAACCATATGACATTGTCAAACACCCAAAATCAACGCCATATTGAGGTGCCTAAAAACGTTCACTTCTGGAATGTTCTGTTAGCGTCAATATATGCGTCTTATACCGGGAGTGATAAGAAGTGCAGGTATCATGCCGAGACCGTCCTTTCAGTCTTAGACAGCCGCGTCACTTAGTGATGAGAGTCTCAACTGTCAGAACGAGCATAATGGGATGATGTAAAGGATGTCAAAATAACATAATGCGCATAAATAAGTAAATGCTCGATGGACAATTCTTAAATTGCAATAAGTACAACTTATTTGTGTTATTGCAATAAATTGTGTATATAAATACCGTCGTATATAAGAATCCATTATATGTGATAAGGAAAATAATTAAATAAATAAACATTAATAAACTAAATTAAAATAAGAGCGACTAGTGATATTAAAATACATACGAGTCAAAATGTTCACACGAAAAATATTATAAGATCGGATGTGAAAATACAGAATTTCACAACCATGCGATATTCTCAACTCCCTCCCCCCTCGTAAAAAGTTATATAAAGATATTCATATGCGATCATTTCCAGAATAATGCCATCCATGTCAAATCATTTCGTGTCATTTCGGCCATGATAATAAATGGCTACACAGGTACTACGCCAAGACTTTCCCGGGCTACCGCATCGACCAGTCTTTAATGAGAGTCTCCGAATGAATAAGATGAAATCATTGTTTTTTTCAATTGCAGAGAATAAGACATGCATTATACAAACAGAATAAAAATCCCGAATATATAACATGTACAGTCAATGTCTCCTAAAGAATGGCCAGAGCCGTGAACCGGTTAGCTGTCACATGACGTGGCCCCAGCGCACCAGTGGGGGTCGGAACACAGCGCGCCCAACATCACAACATCCATGTCCGCAGGTGGGACTCGAACCCACAACCCGGCAACCGAGCGATCACAAGGAAACGCCTGCCCTTGACCGCCTCGTCGACTCTCCAACTTGGTGACTTTATTTTTAAATGTTGCCACATTGACGAAAATATCGCCAAATTGATAAGAATGACGTTAAATCAATGAAAGTGACGACTAATTGATGAAAATTCAATATTTTGGAAAGTATATAGGAATCTACCATAAGAATAACCTATTTCTCCTATTCTAGATGAAATCATGTAAGCAATGGGAATAAAATGCCACAATGATCATGCCGTCTTAAATTCAAGATTAAAATGAGCTTCTATATGGTTACTTTTGACTGCTGTCACTCAGGAAAATCAAATAACTTGGAACCATATTTTACGCGAATCTTGGAATCATTGTAGAGTGATGAGCCGTTTCGGTTGACGTGAAAAGGCCTACATTCAATAAGTTTCAGAATGAGTGGTTTGGACTGAAAAGGCTCTTTCTGCAATATATTGGGAAAAATAGTGTGTGAACTAATAAAACAAAATTGTAACTAGCACGTTTAGCAGTTAATTTTCACGTATAGTTATTTTTTACTTATAAATACCGGGTGGTCAGAATTAAAACACCCCTATTCTGAGCTCTCTATACATCGAATTACTCAGTGTAAAGGCTCCAAAATTGTTGAACCTACTATTCAAGACTTGGGGAGAGGAATTACGCGAAAAAAAGTAGTTCCAGAGACACCGATAGGTGGCGCTGTACAACAGAAAATATGCTGTAAAGATACAAAATAATCACAAAAAACAAACACATGCGATATGGAATTTTCCCTTTTTAATTTCTTTTGCTGATATGAAAAAAAAAGAAGATAAAGAATTGAAGAAACTTAAACTGTCATTGTAACTGCAATTTCTCACTGTAAGCACAAAAATTTGCATAAACCCTTGGTTTGCATTTACTATGTTCTGGACATAAAAGGGGATAAAACTGGGAAATTTTCATTCTTATCAGCGGTGGCTGTCACACTGCCAGAACGCGCTTTGCTTGTGAAGCTGTTTTATGAAGACAAAGGACATGCTGCAGCTACACTTCGAGAGTTTCGTCGACTTAAGATTTTGAGCAAAGAACCATTACTTCCACAAGCTCTTAGGAGAATGATCGCTCGATTCGAGAAAACTGGACATCTTGGAGTTCAACCGGGTCGAGGACGCAAATCGACTCGTTCAGATGTCGTTGACGATGTTGCCACCGCTATTGTTGAACAATCAATGGATAACGTTATACGCAGCATTCCCTGCATCGATAAGGTCCTTGTAATATGAATGTTTGGTACGTTCGAATAAAATGTGTTACAAATGTATATTTTGTGTCTTTTCAGCATATTTTCTGTTGTACAGCGCCACCTATCGGTGTTTCTGGAACTAATTTTGTTTTTCACGCAATCCCTTTCCCCATGTCTTGAATAGTATGTTCAACAATTTTGGAGCCTTTAGACTGAGTATTTCGATCTATGGAGAGCTCAGAGTAGGGGTGTTTAAATTCTGACCACCCGGTATAATAACTATAACTATAACCCGGTATAATAATATATGCCATATTTCGCTATCATGTTTAGTACTTAAATATTTTACCGACTGGATGGCCTAAATGTCTCATTACATTAAATCAAACTGCTGCTTGCCAAAGCTTGCAAAATTCCTTAATTAGGGCAGCCATGTCAGTAAGGTGAAGACAATTGTTTTGATTATGTTATAAGTCCCCTTCTGATCTGAACTAAAATTTCCTTATCAATAATATTTGTTATTATAGTTTTCTCTGTTCTTTTTCGTTTTTTGTTTTTTTAAACATTCTATCAAATCTTAAGATTCCATTTAAAGAACCTGCTTCCCATGCCTTCGTGTGCGGGGGGAGGGGGGGTTCTTTTATTAATCCGTGATGATAGGTTTTATACGGGTGTATTTTCACTAGTTGATACCACCCGCGTGTGAAATTTTAGTTGTGTATGCTCTATTAAAAATGCTCATAGTTCTTTTTTGCCGCAGGTCCTCTTGTCAGTATCTTAGGGCGCAAAATGTTCTACCTGCTGCGTTTGTTCACACCATTCCAGACAAATGCGCTTTCATGTTTTTCTCTGAAATACAAGGTTTCCGCACCTGCTTGCGACTGGCTACACCGATTCGCTGCACGTCTATTCTCAATATTCCGGCGGTGATTGGTTGGGATGAACCTTCATTGAAGTCTTCCTTCAGTCGCTGCACAGTAGAATCGCCTCTTCTGCCGCACAATACGTCTAAGACGTCGCCTATCACGGGTTTTATTGATGATTTTCAATAAAACCCGTGCATTTCCGCGCGTATACGCATTTCCGCATTTTAAACAATTCTTAGGAGTTCTGTTTCCAGCTGTCATATACTTTGGATACCTTGCATTTCGAGATGCCAGTGAATTGTCCTGTTCTAGCAATCGTGGCTCTTGAAAACGGACCCCCACAATAAGACTTTTCAAAAGAAGACAACTCTGACTATTTGTCCATTCTGATCCACTTCCCCCGGAACACACACTGATAGCACTTGTATAGCGGTGTTGCAATAACGCGTACCTCCTTTTATGACCAACCTAATTTGCACACATCCGCCTATGACTTATATTTGTGTGAAAGCTTCCAAGTTTCCCAGGATTTGTAGAAGCATGTTTAACTTACAATGATATACAATCGTTTAACACTGCGTTCGGCACATTCTTCTGTAAGTGCCATAGAGTAGACATGGAATCAACAGCATATGCATTGATCGTGAGCTCCTTTTTGATGACTTGTCGAATTTTCTTATTGAAATTGATTTTTCAATATTCGAAGCCACTACATTTGGATATCCCTTATCTTGAGTTTTATATTTTTATAAGTAATTGTTTGAAAATGAGAAACGTTGTCATAAACTTTAGGAATACTAGATATGAAGAAGAATACTGAGACAGAATGACGAATAATCATTTGTATTCTTATATCAGACTCGGGGTAATCTGTAAACTAACTAATAATATGAACTCTCAAGCATTAAATTAAAACAGTTTAGAATGCTCACAAAATTAGCTTAGAATGCTACAAATATGTTTATATTGTTTCGTGTTGTAGAGGCTAATACCGTGTATCAAGATAGCACTTTTGTAATCAGCAAGCTATAGTTGTGCAGATAATCTAACAAATATGTTCGCTGACTCCTGACGTAGACAATATACATTCATACATACATACAAAAGTGCATACATGCAGTAACTGGTTCTGATAACTGATACTCTGTATTTTAAAAAGTTTTTAAGATACGTGAAATATCTGTTTAGATTAATATTCCAGAATAATACCATTCTTGTATTTTTCAATAATTAAGTATCATTTGTTTGCGAATGAAACGATGAAACGAACTTTTAGAAATGTAACTTTGCCTGCCATTAATGATATAAATGTACAAAGCTTATTGGTATTTAGGGTTTGACTTTCCTGGATAATTAAGCTTTGTCAGAGACATTAATGTTAGCTGTTGTCGTAATTTAATTTACAAGAATAAATGGATTTATTTTAACGCTGAACTCAGTGATTATTGATGTTAGTAATGTGGTTGCACTCGCAGAAACATGTATGCTACTGCTTTTAACAGCAAAGATAAGAATTAGAAAAAAAATAATTTCGTCTGCATAGAATACCGGCTCAGTGTTCTGCTCCGTGGATGTTATTTAAGTATATATAAAAGTGTGTTCGGCTAAGTATGGATCCTTGTCCTCCACTGTATTTTATGGGTTTGAGAGTCGAAAGTATATCTTTAAGTCTAAATTGAAAGCGTCTGCCATTTAGACACGAGATTGAAATTTTGACTATTGTGTCAGAAACATTAAGTGCAGTCAGTATGAAAATGAAACCACAATACTATATTTTATCAAGTGCTTTTGTATATTAAGACAAGAAAGATCAATCATGCATAAAGTATTGATTATGAAACAATTTCCAACTGAAATGCAATTTTAGTTAAACATCTCTTAAAATGCTATGCATTCAGAGGTGATATTTTTAAAATTATCACAGTATTACAATGATTTATTATATTTGAAAACTTCATCGCGCGCGAAAACAAATGAACTTTATTCAAATAACGTCAACAAAATATAAATCGCCTGGATCTCTATATAGAAGCAGTGGATATATCATTCATAAACATTTTTACATTCATTTCATTCAACGGTGATATTTTAAAAATTATCACAATACTACAATAAATTATTTTACTTAAAAATCGTATAACCATGGAGGTAAAATTACTTTAACTACATGCTTACAACTTTGTTAAAAAAGCAATAATATGGAATTGTCTGCTTCTCTATGTAAAATCAATGAATTTGTCATTTATGTCAGTTATACTGCATACTCAAGAGATGAATAATTGTGCGTTAAATAAATTGAGCAATTCTTATACAACTTATCTTACAGCTTGATGTGTTTACATTCTACATACGTGAAAGTTAGGCTTCAATGTAGAAATGATCAAATTTTGATGATCATTCAAACTCCTAAATATTGTAATTGCATCGGCGCAGTATATAGATGCATAGAAAAAAAATAAAATAATAAACCGGTTTTAGGACGCATGCAACACTAAATGTAAATTAACAAAAAAGATCAACCATGCATAAGGCATTGATTATGAAACATTTTCGAACTTCAATGCAATTTCAAAAACATCTCTAAAATGCGAAACATTAATCGGTAATATTTTAAAACTTATCATAATAATATATTAATTTATTATATTTGAAAACTTCATCGAAAACAAATGAACTTTATTCAAATGACGTCATCGAAATATAAACCGCATGATTCTTCTGTATAAAAGCAGCATATCATTCATAACTTTTTTCCATTCATTTCAATCAACACAATACTATAAATAATTTATTTTATTTAAAAACTTAAAACCATGGAGGGACAAAAAATTTAATTCTATGCTTAAAACTTCATCGAAAAAATCGTTTGTTTCTCTTTGTAAAATCAATTAATGTTTCATTCATATCAACTATATTTCAAACTCCATGAGCTAAATAATTTTGCATTAAAGAAATGCAACCATTCTTATACAACTCATTCTACATCTTTTGGTGTTTACATCCTTCATAATTGATAATTAGACTTCGTTGTAGAAATAATCAAAGTTGGATGATCATTTAAACTCAAATATATTATAATTGCGTTGTTTCAGGATGTAGATGCACAGAATTTAAGCAAAAATGAAACAGTTTCAGGACGTAAGCAACACTAAATATGAATTAAAAAGAACTTTAAAAATCATGATTTTGACATAAGATGGATGCCTTATTTTATTTTGAAGTGGGTCATGTGATCTCTTGATATAATGGTCTCGTGATTTCTTCATACAAAATGTGTAATTATCATTTTGATTTTTAATTTAAAAACTACTGAATATATTTCGATGAAAATTTTTTTATATATTATTGGGATAATTTGAATATTTTCTCAATTTTTCGAAGCAATTTGTGAATTTTAAATATACTTAAAAATGTTTGAAAAATTAGATACCATGGTGTTCAATGCATATCATTTTTTCAACCTGTGTTCAATAAAAAACTAATTGAGTGATATTTTTCATTTATATTCCCATAGGTCCCAAAGACCGTCTGAACAACATGTTAAAATTTCATTTTGATAGTCATTTTTTACGGCAGTTATCGTGCTAACGGACAGACAGACAGACAGAATGAATGAACAAAGTCATAAACACTTTTCAACTATGTTGTTAAGTGTTAAAAATAATTTTAAAAATCACGATTTTGATACAAGAAGGATGCCATATTTAATTTTGAAGTGGGTCACGTGATTTTTTCATATAATATGGGTGTAATTAATATTTTAATTTTTATTTAAATAACTACCGAATATATTTTGCTGAAATTGTTTCAATATTTGTTATGGGATAATTTGAATATTTCCTGAAACTTTCGAAGCAATTTGTGAATTTTAACTTTGCTTAAAAAATATCTCAAAAATTAAATCTCATACAGTTAGTTCAATGTATTTCATTTTTTCAAACCGAGTTCAATCCAAAACTAATTCGGTGATATTATTCATTTATATTCCAGTATGGCCCACAGACCGTCTGAACAACATACTAAAATTTCATTTTGATAAAGTCATTTTTAGGGCAGTTATCGTGCGAACGGAAAGACAGGTGACAGACAAAATGAACAAAGTCATAAACATGATGTTGGAAAGTGTTAAAAAGTCGAGACTATGGGTATCTGCTCTTGGAGTGCAGAAGATATGTACTCAACCAGATTGTGTAATTGCTTGGCTGTAGAGTGTTTTGCCCTATATCCGGATTGCTCAGGAATGGTAATTTATTAGTTTAATGGTAATATTGTATTTATTTAATCATTTAAAGATTATTCTCACAATAACTTTATACAAAGTCTAGGTAGCAAACTTATTGGTCTGTAATTGGCAGGCATAGTGCAGTTTTCACCTGATTTCTTAAACGAGATTATAATAGCATTTTTTCACTCATTGGGAAAATAGTTTAATTTTAGAATTTTGTTTATTAGGAAGGTAATTTAGAATATTATATTTACGGGTAACTTTTAAAAAGGGGCATTCTTAAAATTTTCAACTCCTTGGATTTTATAAATTTTAATATTTTTAATGCAATTTAAAACATTCACAGGGACTGTCGGGACGTTTTTATTAGTGGCAGGTGAATTTTTGAAAGAGTTTAAAGTTTGGATAACCATATTAAGAGCTTCCAGACACAATATATCATGGTTTAGTAGTGTTTTGCCAGTGATCCAGCTTATCCTCAGTTGAATAGGCCAGAACGGGATTATCTTTAAGTAAGGGAGGGGGGTAGATTTGCGCACGATTTTGAATATTTTGTGAATTTTCCTATCGAGGTGTCTGCAGGTGCAAGGGAGTCAATAAATTGCTTGGATTTGTTTCCCCTACACATGTTTCCCTAACTTTGCTTATCAGTCTGTTGAGCCTTCGTTTTCAGGTTTGGGTTAGCGTTATTCTGCCATGTCTTTCTCATTCTGTTCGTTTCTTTCTTAACTCTCTGATTCTTCATTAATTATAATAAATGTTTGTTTCATTTTTACTTTCCTTATATACAGTAATGTATAAGGAAAGTATTGTGACGAGGTCGAAAATTCAAATTCGAATTTTCGATGGGCGAGCACGTTTCAAGCATCCCTGATTACGAATCGAACATTTTTGAGGTAATATCTGTATATCTGTACGTGTGTGTATGTGTGTGTGTGTTTGAAAGTGTGTGCGTGTGTCAGTGAGCCTGTGGAGACGATAAATGACGAACAAATGGACCAATTCGAACGAAATTTGGTACAAAAATCACAATCCGTGAATACTGGAAGTCCATTGTTTTTAAACGTAATCGAATGTTCAGAACCCCCCCTAAATTGTCGAGTGAAATTTTATCGAGCATTTTTGAAATCAAAGCAAATCGAGCAAATTGAAGCAAATCGAGCATTTTTGAAGTGATGCCTGTGTGTGTGTGCGTGTGTGTGGGTCAGTCAGTCTGTGGAGACGATAACTGATGAACGAATGAACCGATTCGCACGACATTTGGTACCAAAACTACAATCCGTAAACACTGAAATCCTGTTGTTTTTACACGCAATCGAATGTTCAGAACCCCCTAAATTTTCGAGTGAAATTTTGAAAAAATCGTCAAAAAATCAAATCCTCTAATAAAGTTACGTAAATAGACATTTCTTATGTAATCTTTCATTAGAAAACGATTAAAATAAATTTTAGAACGCTGACATGAACCGTTCTCGAGATATTGCACAATTTTCAAAAATATTATCAAAGAGTCATACAAAATAAGAAAAAAATATTTCCTATTGAGAAACATGTTCACTTTTCATATGTAATACCATGCGATAAATTTGGTGACATCATTCTCGTGGATCTAGCTCGTTCCATTCATGAAAAAAGATACTTTGATTAATACTTTTGTATTTGAACACCAATAGTCATTTATCTGCTGTAAGAATAACTTATTTCTCCGTCCACAACACTTGTTGAGATTTTGGCGACGAATTTGGTGGAATGTCGCCAACTTGGCGACTTTTCTAAATGTTGCTAAATTAACGAAAAACTCGCCAAATGGATAAAAATGACGCTAAATCAATGAAAATGACGACTCATTGACGAAAATGCAATATCTTGGAAAGAATATAAATATATACTATAAAATTAATCTATTTTTTCTCTGTAAAAGTAGTAAATTCATTGCATTATATAAGGAAAGTCAAATGCTGTCCACATTAAATTTTTGTAGTTGTATATAGAAACACCCACGCTTGTCAAAAAAAAAATCTATCGAATTTAAGTGATTTTCATAAAAACATAAGTTACTGATTTATGTTCTTTAAAAACCATCAGGTGGCAATATTTCTCATAGAGGTTACATGCAGACATACAGACACATGCATATACCGATATGAAATTTAAATTCACATGTATAATATGTAACGTGTATGTCAACGATTAGGAACACGATATCGAAAGTGTTAAGGTGTTTTACGCGTATGCGATCTTAACTTTTATTAAATTATGCGCTTATTTATAAAGTTCAACAGCATTATACATTTCGAGAACGCTACACAGTCATACAAAGATCAGTGTCAAAAATATCAAGTGAGAAGAATACTTAACGTCAGAAGATCGATTCCCAACATAAATTATCTTTCAGATCAGATACTTCTGCCGTTTTAAGAAGGGTGAGGTATGATCCTGTTTTGACTTCAAAACCTTAATGGTTAAATCGATATAATCCCCTAACTTCCTCCGGAAAATGGAATAAGGGCGGAAGAAGCAATTCCATATCACACACGGCAGGGTAATGAAAAATTACAAGAAGATATCGTAATTCATCACTCACTATTGTATGCAAAGTATGTGTTTTGTTAAATAGAAAAGTTTAGGTACCTTGGAAAGAAATTAGGTACGTATAGCTTTTAATTATTCCAAATACTTTAGTTTTTAACAATTTACAGCACAGTTGAAAGTGTTTATGACTTTGTTCATTCTGTCTGTCCGTCCGTTAGCACTATAACTGCCGTAAAAAATGACTTTATCAAAATGAAATTTTATTAGGTTGTATGGACGGTCTGTGGGACCTATGGGAATATAACATTTTTATCGAACGAATTTAAAATTCGCAAACTGCTTCGAAAGTTTGAGGAGATATTAAAATTATCCCAAAAATATAAAAAAAAATTTAGCAAAATATATTTGGCAGTTTTTGAAATAAAAATTAAAATAATTACATCCATATTATATGAAGAGATCATGTGACCCACTTCAAAATAAAATATGTCATCCATCTTGTGTCTAAATTGTGATATTTAAAGTTCTTTTTAATTTATATTTAGTGTTGTATCCGTTCTAAAACCGCTTTATATTTACTTAATTTATGTTCATCCATAGTCTGAAATAACGCAATTACAATATATTTGAGATTAAATGATCAATGACATCCATCTTGTGTCAAAATTGTAATTTTTAAAGTCGTTTTAATTTATATTTAGTGTTGTACCCGTCCTAAAACGGCTCAATTTTTGCTTAATGGCTGTGCATCAGTATTTTGAAACAACGCAATTAGAATATATTTGAATTTAAATGATCACCAAACTTTGATTATTTCTACAACGAAGCTTGATTTTCACTTATGGAGAATGTAAACACATGAAGCTGTAAGATGAGTTGTATAAGAATTGCTGAATTTATTTAATGCAAAATTATTTAGGTCTGGACTCTGCAATGTAGCGGATGTGAATGAGACATTCATTGATTTTACATAGAGAAGCAGGCGATTTTATTGCAGACTTTTTCGATGGAGTTTTAAGCATAGAGTTAAATTACATTTACCTCCATAATTTTAAGTTTGTAAGTAAAATATATTATTGCAGTATTGTGATGAATGAAAGGAATGGAAAAAAGTGTATGAATGAAATATTTACTGCTTTTTTATAGCGGGCCAGGCGATTTATATTTCAATGACGTCATTTGAATAAAGTTTATTTTTTCGATGAAGTTTTGAGATTTCAAATATAATAAATTATTGTAGTATTGTGATTATTTTAAAAATATTACCGCTGAATGTATCGCATTTTAAAGATGTTTAAATAAAATTGCATTGCAGTTGGAAAGTGCTTCATAATCAATGCTGTTTGAATGATTGATCTTTCTTGTTAAAAGTGCCCTTGTTTCTTGAGCAAAGTGGCATATTTTTGTTTTGGGAAACAAATGACAGAAATCACGGTTGAAATTAATAATTGATACATACAACATAAATTTAGTCAATGAAGATAATTTGTTTGAATTGTTTGATAATTTGTTTAGTTGAATTAATTTGTTTTGTAGATGTATCTACTTAATTATTTTTTTAATATTCCTATAATTATTTTTTAATATTTCTTATCCTTCAATAATTTAATTATATATGTTGTAGGAATCGAAAAATACTCTGTGTCTTGTCAAATCAATATTTAATAATATTTCCAATAGTATTGAGAATACAATTGGATTAATTGCACATTTGAACCTGACGTATATAATACATAGCTTTATAGATATTTACTTTCTTTGCGAGTACTGATTCGTTTCGAATTTTTTGTTCCACAAAATTTTGGAATATTTATTTTGTTATTTTTTCAATTTATTGAAATCAAGATTTATAAAATAACTCTTATTGACTGTTTTGTTTTTATAAATAATGCAATAAATATTAATCTTTTTAAATAAGTTCATATAGCATTTAAAATAATAGAACAAACTGAATCTGCATCTGCAATGCTAAACAAATAAATTTAATAATTTATAAGATCCATGTTACTTAACCAAATATTTTTATGATTTTGAATACAGAAATGTATTTTTGCAATACTTATATAACCTGAATTCTTCACAGTTCTAACAAAATAAAAAATCCCTCGTTTCTGAATTTTTCCCAGTTCTGACAAAGTCAGGAATTCTATGCATTTTTACTAGCCATATGCTTATCTATGTTTGATATATCGGCACAGAAGAGTATGTTTTGATTCCCAGAATAAATTATCTCTCCGATAGGGCATTACTTCAGCTTTAAAAACGTAGGGTACACCCTCATGGATTTGACTTTGAAATCGGAATGTTTAAATCAATATGATCTCTCTAATTCCCCCAGGAAAACTGAAATAGGGGAGTTAGTGAGTGATTCCATATCACCCCAAACAGAAAAATGGGAAATTACAAGAAGCCATAGTAATTCATTTCTCTGGCATTATAATTATTGAACGCGAAGTACCTACTTTGTTCAAATTAAATCCTTCTGACTTACAAAAATTAATTAAAGAAGTGTAGCTTTTCATATATCTTATATCATTATTCTTTGCAATTATAAATGTTTCGTGCAAAAGATGGGATCAGTAATTTTTCGTGAATAGATTTTTTTCTGAAGGAGTAGGTATAATTAATACATGTAATGTTTTGTTATTCATAGCACAGAATAAATAGTAACATAGGATAGTTTCTTTGAATTCAGAATATGTGGATATTAAAGTGTTCTTAATGTTTTGTTCTATCTTTTCTTTCGTTCCGTTTAGATTTGAGACTTTACTATTTTTACTTGATTCTCGCATTATCAGTAACAGTCTGAGTAATTAAAATGGGAGTTCAAAATTCTACTATTTTAACGGAGTCTACGCTAATAGCTGGGGAAAGGGAGTTTACAGGAGCAAGGCATCATTTGCTGAAAGTGTTTGCTCAGATTTACCTACAGCTAATTTGAGTCTGTATATGGAACCTTTCGACTACACAGTTGCAACTTAGTCTGTTGGAGTACCCTTGTGCTGAACATTTGCCTTTGCGTTTGCAAACGTTACAGTGGACGAACATCATTTATATCCATATAATACGTACTCTCACTTCAAAAACTAAAACTATTTTGCTATTCTCTCTTATTAATATTATGTTTTTCATTACAATAGATCTAGATAAGATTATGTGAAAGCTAAACCACATATTGCAATTCAAATTGGGTTCAAATAAAAGTAAAATGCATTATTTAACAAATAAATAAATCGTCGTTACTAATTCTCCCTGAGTGAAGGAGCGCCTACGCACCAACGTCCACAACACTCCCCTTGGGTAAACCATGGCGAAGGAAAGGGAATTTGCAGCTTCACTTTATAGAGGCTTCCCGAAGGGCGGAAGTCTGACTTGGCCTCGACATGACAACATCCATGACCGCTGGCGGGATTCGAACCCGCAACCCGGCAATTCAGCGATCAGGCGGAAACGCATGTCCCTGACCGCTCGACCATCGGATTTGCGAAATTTAAATGTAAAATCACTAAATCAAAAATAAATAAATATTATATATTGGGTGATTAAGTTCGAAACAAATCGATTCAACATCAACCACTTTCGTGTAAACCGTTTTATTTATATGAAATTATTAACACTCTTACAAATTGATTCAGCATCAACAAATTTCGTGTAAACCGTTCTGTTCTGAATCCGTTACTCAATATACATTCATTTAAGAACACCTTTCTATTTCTCAGCTCGATCTAACTTTTAATATTTCACTAAACTCTAAAAATTTTCCTTAAGTAGGAAATCCTCCTTATTTTAGTATGGTGAAATATATTTGTGTCAGAATCTTCAATTCGTGCTTCATATTCTATGCCTGACAAATTATCTCCCATATCAGATAATGCTGCATTTTTAAAGAGGTAAATGCTACCCTGTTTTGATTTTCAAACATTAATCTTTAAATCGATA